>OY740716.1:95739262-96088417 GCA_963513945.1 Hydrotaea diabolus
ATTTATCCCAGTTGGTGGATGCGGTTGTAGCTGGTATTGTCACGGCGGTTGACTGCTTGTTCATTCGGCGCATTCGTAAAAACCCCTACATTGCCGACAGGCGTATAATTCGCCTCTTCTAACTGTGGAACGCGCATTAACCATACTTTTTGACCGTAAGAAAATGTCAAAAAGTATGGCCTACTCTAGATTGGTACTGCAACCATCGGAAGTTTGTCCAATTTCGCTCATGGGACACATTGAAAGTGCGTTGCTAACGCAGTTCCAGCAATTCGAAAATGAATTTCAAATACAGACGCGCATACTAATTGCCGCCAGATTTCACAGGTGACGTTTGAAGACTTTATAGTGCCGTTCTAAAGTATGGGAATCAGCAGAGATATCCTTATGCTGAGCACGAGATGGTAGAGATTATGAGGGGCAACCTGAAACCATAGCACGCCCAAATGAGAATTCAGCGAGAATTTAGTGCCTAGGCGAGTTCTATCGGGAGGCGAAGAGAGCTGTAAACCTACTAGTGCCACAAAGGCAGCAATATGAGATCAACTGGGAGGAGGATAGCTTCGTGGCAAAGCTTGGAGGTGGACGCCATTCGCGAGCAAACCCGATACAAACGATGGAATTGCGGATGCGAAGGTCATAGCTGGGTTGACTGCAACAAGCCGCGCAAATATTTTTGCTACAAGTGCGGTATAGACACAGTTAAATATACCAGACAATCTGCGACTACAATCCTATCGGTTATAGTCAACACCGGCAGGATAGAGAAGAGAAAGAAGTAAAAGTGAGTACTATAAGACCTTTGCATGTCCAAATAAAGGAGTACAATGGCGAAGGAAAGAGTTTTTGGACAAGTGTCAAACCGGGTAATGAAGGCGAGGGAGAGTTTCAAGAGGAGAAGCGATTAATGCAGGAAATAGCCTCAGCAACATTGTATGAGGGAGACAATATGTGGTTATACACCAAGCTATCTATAAACGGCCAACAGAGCGAGCGTTTGTTGGATAGAGGCACGACAGTTTCGTGCTTAGATAAAAATTACTTGGATTTTCTTACGAAAGCGGGTTTGCAAATAAACAATTTGTATTATTTCATTAAGTAGTATAATTGGCAAGGTCTCACGAAAAAACCTTCTACCTTGTGCCTTCGTTAAATGCGAACTGGTTTTGGGGGTGGACTTTATGAGACGTAAGTCTTTGCGACGAAGCCGATAAGATGACCGATGATGTTAAAATGCATATTCTCTCAGACCTTAAGCGGAAACGCTTGGAGTCGGTGAAGAGCAAACTTTCCCTGTTACACCAGAAAAGACTTGGAAAGACTATAGCTGATGTCCATACAATTGAAACCCGCGACTCCGTCCCCGTGAAAGATCGACACTATCCTGTGTCGCCGGTTGTGCAGAGGGTTATGAGGAAAGCGAGAGTCCTTGGAGTCACCCCGTTACTTTAGTTCGAAAGGGCGAGAAGAACCAGTTGTGCCATGGACGCTCGCAAACTCAACGCGCTCACAGTCAAGAATGCGTTCCATTACCGCACATTGAGGATCTGCTCGGTTCGGTAAGGAGACACCTTTTATATTTCCAGTGTCGATCTTAAGGACGCCTTCTGGCAGATTCCACTAATGGATAAAGTAATTCCCGCAGGACTTTGTGATAGAGTGTTCGTCTATCTAGATGACATATTGATTGTCTCGCCTGATTTGACACTCACATGGGATTGTTTGAGCGAGTGGCCGATTGTCTGACAGAAGCGGGACTTACAATCAATGCCGCAAAATCCAAGTTCTGTTTTACGGAGTTGAAATACTTGGTGTACTCTTATATTGTTGGTGGAGGACAACTGAAACCTTATCCGGCTAAAATCGAGACCATCTCAAAATGTTGATTCCCAAAAACCACAAAACAAGTCAGGAGCTTTATGGGTACAACAGGGTGGTATATGCGGTTCATAGCCGAATACGACACCATTGCTGCTCCCATCTTCGAGACCTTAAAAAAGGGTAAAAAATTCTGCTTTTCTGAGGAGGCCAAGGCAGCATTTGAAAAGTTAAAACGCGCACTCATAACCACTCCTGTCCTTGCGCATCCTAACTTTACGAAACATGTGATGTGTGTATAATGCTTCTGACATAAGGATTGGCGCTGTTCTGTTTCAAAGGGGTGAGTCTGGAGGGGAGCATCCCATTGCATACTTTTCACTCAAGCTAACTTCAGCTCAGACGAATTATTCAGTGACAGAGAGGGAATGCTTGGCGGTGATGATGGCCATTAAGAAGTTGGTGGCAGTTACTGTCATCACCGAACATAGAAGAGGTTAATGTCACACAAAGATCTGAGCGGAAGACTGGCAAGGTGGAGTTTGCATCTTCAGTCTTATCCTTCGAAATAGAGCACCGTCAAGGGAGACAAAATATAGTGCACGACACCCTATCTAGGTACGATATGGAGGAAGTAGTTACCGAATTAAACAGTTTTGTGGACTTAGGATCAGTGGCATTTTAAACTGATGAATATTTTGATATAATTGCCCATAGCCAAGTAAATTCTACTTGTTTAACCGACCTGAGAATAGTTGATGGTTTCGTGTACAAAAGAACACAACATTATGATGGCATTGTAATTAATGAGGATTTCTCTTGGGAGTTGTGGGTACCATCGTCACTTACTATCGATATTATTGGTAAAGCTCACTGTCTGCCACTGATTACTCTTGGAGGGTTCCACGAAACTTAGAAACGGGTAAAAGAATATTTTTACTGGCCGAATATGAATGCACAGATTTGGGATTGTATTCAAAACTGTCAGGCTTGCAAAGAAGTCAAACCGGCAAACAAAACTCTACGGCCACCGGTGGGAAATGAAAACCTATACCCGCGCTCGAAGCATTGCAACACCTATATTTTTATAGTGCTGGACCACTAGACAAAATTTGTTCTTTTGAAGGCCATTCCCAAAGCAAGCACTAAAAATGAGTTTGGCGCCCCGGAGACGTTGGTATCAGACAACGGCAAACAATTTACGAGTTCGCCGACGTCATCAAAACCTTTGGGATTTCCTATATAAGGACAGCCACTCATTCACCACTGGCCAATGCCTTAAGCGCCATGGCCACACGTCAAACTGGTTGATCGAACTCTTGTATGTATTGGTAATATTTTGTTTGGCTTATCACAGCCACACATCAAACTCATAGCATCAAACTTCATTTCAAAGTTGTTATAAAAACGAAAGGACGGTGTTTTTTGGACGCAAAATATTTTGTTGATTGTGAAAAAAATTGTTTTTCTCTTTGTTTGTTTTGTTTTTTATTGAAATATGAGCGAAATTGATTGTTGCATAGGTATTGCACTGGCGCAGGCAGTTAAAAAGAAAAGAAAAAGCGTGAAGCGTCTTTGGATGAAAGAGTGGTTTAAGAAAAGGGGTGAATTTACGCACGAGAATTTGCTGAATGAGTTTAAATTAAGCTCTCCAAATGATTTCCTAAATTTTTTACGATAAACTTCGATAAACTCTAAAATAAAATTCTTTCTTCCATTTGTACAAAACTCGCGTCACCAAAACAAAACACTTATCGCTTCGAAAAATAAAAAATAATGAGAATTGAAGTATTTTCGCGCACACACATCAAACTGGCTTCAAACTGACTTCAAATCTCTGTCGCGACGAAGCAAATATCTAAATGGTTTTGATTTTCGTCAAACTCACTCCGTGTGAGTTTTTTTTCACTAACACAATCAAAAAAATGCGAGTTTGATGAGCGAGTTTGATGTGTGGCCATGGCGCTTTAGACCGGGATAATCGATCTATACTGTCAGTCATAGGTTCGTATATTGGTTCTGACCAACGTAAGTGGGATAAATACCAGTCGGAGAAAGAGTGTGCTCTTAGGACATCCCAGCATAGCTCTGAGGTCACGCCATACTTTTCACTTTTCGGAATGAATATGGTAAACCATGGCAGCGTTTATCAGCTGGCCAAACAACTGCAGTTGCTTAGTGATGCCGAAAGTGAAATACTGCTTAAACCAGTAAAGCTAGACCTTATAAGGGACAAGCCTAGAAAAAATTTCATGAGGCTCATGCGAGGAATGCGTAGCCGTAATATAAGATTCCATTTAGAACAAACACTGTCTATTGGAGCACTGCCTTTATAGCGTCCTAGGAAACTATGACATTAAGGACCGTGTTAGTTACCTGGACAAGGTCGTAATTTGGTAACAGCATTGCGCGTCAAAATTCGAAGGATTAAGGTGGGCCAATACATCTGATATATAAGGGACCGGCAGTTCCATCCAGCCTGGCTCCTCTGGAAATTATCGTCAGCAGCACCGTGTTATACTCCTGTATTATGAGCAGATAATTTCAACTAGATCCAGCATTTCATATGCTTTTATTGAATTAAACACGGCATCTGATATTTCTTTTCCACTCGAAGATTTTAACTTTGGAATGCCAAAATTTTTTTTGGATACCTTGAGATGAGACTATGATTGGCAAGCGATCTACTTTTTCCCTGCCACTAATTTCTGGTAACATTGTACCGTCCCAATGCAAAACAAAACTACGTGGAATCTGGAAATAAAAACTCAAATTTCTTAATTTATTCTCAAAACATAAAAAGAAGCATAGGGAAAAACACAAACAGTACTAACATCAAAGTTTGCTGCAATGTTTTGTGCTGTTGTTGTGCTGAACGATTTAGTATAAGATCATCGATATCATAGCCCAACGCGTCAGCAGTTGCACGTAGGATATGAACTGCAGCACCATCAGTGATTTTCCACTTATCCAAAGTTGAAAGCAGTCTTGGTGTTAAAAAAATTTGTTTTACCTCTGGATATACCTGATATACCTGGATATGCATTTCCTGCTGATGTTGATTCTACAACTTCAATATCGTTTTCGTCGTCAATATCAATCATACCTATTTTACAACAATAATTCTGATTTTCTTAAAAGATAGAATTCTTAATTGTATACCTGTTTCAGTCTGTTATTCATATAACTCTTTTCGTTCATCTTCTTTTATTCGACGCTGGTTTTCTTGTTCTTTCTGGACTGCCTTTCGCTTTTCTTTCTGCATGACAATTTTATCCGTTCCTAGCATACAACCTGGTCTTCCTTTTTTTCGTTGCTTTTTTAAGAACTCTTTGTCTTCTTGCATTTTAATTAATTCTAACGCGTTTGCGTGTGCGATATCGAATAAATCATATAATTTATCTTGAAATTCAGTTTCTTTCCTGTTTTGACATTCTGTTTTTCGACCATGATGCTTTGTAATATCTCTCCACTGGTTGTATAATTTTTCCACCTTCTCAATGCAGTGTGTTTCATGGTGTGTTGGAATTCGAGCTTTTTTTTCCAAAACGTGATAACCTCAGCAACAACTAATCTAGAACTTTCTCTTAAATTTAAACCAACTATTCTTAAATTATAAAATCATGCAACGCTGTATGTATCGGTGGTAGATTATCCCAGTTGGTGGATGCGGTTGTAGCTGGTATTGTCACGGCTGGTTGACTGCTTGTTCATTCGGCGCATTCGTAAAAACCCCTACATTGCCGACAGGCGTATAATTCGCCTCTCTAACTGTGGAACGCGCATTAACCATACTTTTTGACCGTAAGAAAATGTCAAAAAGTATGGCCTACTCTAGATTGGTACTGCAACCATCGGAAGTTTGTCCAATTTCGCTCATGGGACACATTGAAAGTGCGTTGCTAACGCAGTTCCAGCAATTCGAAAATGAATTTCAAATACAGACGCGCATACTAAATTGCCGCCAGATTTCACAGGAGACGTTTGAAGACTTTTATAGTGCCGTTCTAAAGTATGGGAATCAGCAGAGATATCCTTATGCTGAGCACGAGATGGTAGAGATTATGAGGGGCAACCTGAAACCATAGCACGCCCAAATGAGAATTCAGCGAGAATTTAGTGCCTAGGCGAGTTCTATCGGGAGGCGAAGAGAGCTGTAAACCTACTAGTGCCACAAAGGCAGCAATATGAGATCAACTGGGAGGAGGATAGCTCGTGGCAAAGCTTGGAGGTGGACGCCATTCGCGAGCAAACCCGATACAAACGATGGAATTGCGGATGCGAAGGTCATAGCTGGGTTGACTGCAACAAGCCGCGCAAATATTTTTGCTACAAGTGCGGTATAGACACAGTTAAATATACCAGACAATCTGCGACTACAATCCTATCGGTTATAGTCAACACCGGCAGGATAGAGAAGAGAAAGAAGTAAAAGTGAGTACTATAAGACCTTTGCATGTCCAAATAAAGGAGTACAATGGCGAAGGAAAGAGTTTTTGGACAAGTGTCAAACCGGGTAATGAAGGCGAGGGAGAGTTTCAAGAGGAGAAAGCGATTAATGCAGGAAATAGCCTCAGCAACATTGTATGAGGGAGACAATATGTGGTTATACACCAAGCTATCTATAAACGGCCAACAGAGCGAGCGTTTGTTGGATAGAGGCACGACAGTTTCGTGCTTAGATAAAAATTACTTGGATTTTCTTACGAAAGCGGGTTTGCAAATAAACAATTTGTATTATTTCATTAAGTAGTATAATTGGCAAGGTCTCACGAAAAAACCTTCTACCTTGTGCCTTCGTTAAATTGCGAACTGGTTTTGGGGGTGGACTTTATGAGACGTAAGTCTTTGCGACGAAGCCGATAAGATGACCGATGATGTTAAAATGCATATTCTCTCAGACCTTAAGCGGAAACGCTTGGAGTCGGTGAAGAGCAAACTTTCCCTGTTACACCAGAAAAGGACTTGGAAAGACTATAGCTGATGTCCATACAATTGAAACCCGCGACTCCGTCCCCGTGAAAGATCGACACTATCCTGTGTCGCCGGTTGTGCAGAGGGTTATTGAGGAAAGCGAGAGTCCTTGGAGTCACCCCGTTACTTTAGTTCGAAAGGGCGAGAAGAACCAGTTGTGCCTGGACGCTCGCAAACTCAACGCGCTCACAGTCAAGAATGCGTTCCCATTACCGCACATTGAGGATCTGCTCGGTCGGTAAGGAGACACCTTTTATATTTCCAGTGTCGATCTTAAGGACGCCTTCTGGCAGATTCCACTAATGGATAAAGTAATTCCCGCAGGACTTTGTGATAGAGTGTTCGTCTATCTAGATGACATATTGATTGTCTCGCCTGATTTTGACACTCACATGGGATTGTTTGAGCGAGTGGCCGATTGTCTGACAGAAGCGGGACTTACAATCAATGCCGCAAAATCCAAGTTCTGTTTTACGGAGTTGAAATACTTGGTGTACTCTTATATTGTTGGTGGAGGACAACTGAAACCTTATCCGGCTAAAATCGAGACCATCTCAAAATGTTGATTCCCAAAAACCACAAAACAAGTCAGGAGCTTTATGGGTACAACAGGGTGGTATATGCGGTTCATAGCCGAATACGACACCATTGCTGCTCCCATCTTCGAGACCTTAAAAAAGGGTAAAAAATTCTGCTTTTCTGAGGAGGCCAAGGCAGCATTTGAAAAGTTAAAACGCGCACTCATAACCACTCCTGTCCTTGCGCATCCTAACTTTACGAAACATGTGATGTGTGTATAATGCTTCTGACATAAGGATTGGCGCTGTTCTGTTTCAAAGGGGTGAGTCTGGAGGGGAGCATCCCATTGCATACTTTTCACTCAAGCTAACTTCAGCTCAGACGAATTATTCAGTGACAGAGAGGGAATGCTTGGCGGTGATGATGGCCATTAAGAAGTTGGTGGCAGTTACTGTCATCACCGAACATAGAAGAGGTTAATGTCACACAAAGATCTGAGCGGAAGACTGGCAAGGTGGAGTTTGCATCTTCAGTCTTATCCTTCGAAATAGAGCACCGTCAAGGGAGACAAAATATAGTGCACGACACCCTATCTAGGTACGATATGGAGGAAGTAGTTACCGAATTAAACAGTTTTGTGGACTTAGGATCAGTGGCATTTTAAACTGATGAATATTTTGATATAATTGCCCATAGCCAAGTAAATTCTACTTGTTTAACCGACCTGAGAATAGTTGATGGTTTCGTGTACAAAAGAACACAACATTATGATGGCATTGTAATTAATGAGGATTTCTCTTGGGAGTTGTGGGTACCATCGTCACTTACTATCGATATTATTGGTAAAGCTCACTGTCTGCCACTGATTACTCTTGGAGGGTTCCACGAAACTTAGAAACGGGTAAAAGAATATTTTTACTGGCCGAATATGAATGCACAGATTTGGGATTGTATTCAAAACTGTCAGGCTTGCAAAGAAGTCAAACCGGCAAACAAAACTCTACGGCCACCGGTGGGAAATGAAAACCTATACCCGCGCTCGAAGCATTGCAACACCTATATTTTTATAGTGCTGGACCACTAGACAAAATTTGTTCTTTTGAAGGCCATTCCCAAAGCAAGCACTAAAAATGAGTTTGGCGCCCCGGAGACGTTGGTATCAGACAACGGCAAACAATTTACGAGTTCGCCGACGTCATCAAAACCTTTGGGATTTCCTATATAAGGACAGCCACTCATTCACCACTGGCCAATGCCTTAAGCGCCATGGCCACACGTCAAACTGGTTGATCGAACTCTTGTATGTATTGGTAATATTTTGTTTGGCTTATCACAGCCACACATCAAACTCATAGCATCAAACTTCATTTCAAAGTTGTTATAAAAACGAAAGGACGGTGTTTTTTGGACGCAAAATATTTTGTTGATTGTGAAAAAAATTGTTTTTCTCTTTGTTTGTTTTGTTTTTTATTGAAATATGAGCGAAATTGATTGTTGCATAGGTATTGCACTGGCGCAGGCAGTTAAAAAGAAAAGAAAAAGCGTGAAGCGTCTTTGGATGAAAGAGTGGTTTAAGAAAAGGGGTGAATTTACGCACGAGAATTTGCTGAATGAGTTTAAATTAAGCTCTCCAAATGATTTCCTAAATTTTTTACGATAAACTTCGATAAACTCTAAAATAAAATTCTTTCTTCCATTTGTACAAAACTCGCGTCACCAAAACAAAACACTTATCGCTTCGAAAAATAAAAAATAATGAGAATTGAAGTATTTTCGCGCACACACATCAAACTGGCTTCAAACTGACTTCAAATCTCTGTCGAGACGAAGCAAATATCTAAATGGTTTTGATTTTCGTCAAACTCACTCCGTGTGAGTTTTTTTTCACTAACACAATCAAAAAAATGCGAGTTTGATGAGCGAGTTTGATGTGTGGCCATGGCGCTTTAGACCGGGATAATCGATCTATACTGTCAGTCATAGGTTCGTATATTGGTTCTGACCAACGTAAGTGGGATAAATACCAGTCGGAGAAAGAGTGTGCTCTTAGGACATCCCAGCATAGCTCTGAGGTCACGCCATACTTTTCACTTTTCGGAATGAATATGGTAAACCATGGCAGCGTTTATCAGCTGGCCAAACAACTGCAGTTGCTTAGTGATGCCGAAAGTGAAATACTGCTTAAACCAGTAAAGCTAGACCTTATAAGGGACAAGCCTAGAAAAAATTTCATGAGGCTCATGCGAGGAATGCGTAGCCGTAATATAAGATTCCATTTAGAACAAACACTGTCTATTGGAGCACTGCCTTTATAGCGTCCTAGGAAACTATGACATTAAGGACCGTGTTAGTTACCTGGACAAGGTCGTAATTTGGTAACAGCATTGCGCGTCAAAATTCGAAGGATTAAGGTGGGCCAATACATCTGATATATAAGGGACCGGCAGTTCCATCCAGCCTGGCTCCTCTGGAAATTATCGTCATTGGAATAGTGGTATGTAGCCAACGGCCTGAAGGGGTTGGAATTCAATGCATATTTTGTCGACGTCAATATGAAAATAATTTTGCAATTAATCATTTTGCAATCAAATTTCCAGAGTATGTCGGAGCAAGAGTACAACAATGACTTCCCAAAGTGGTTACATTTAGAATTGGCACTACCCATTGGAGCACTTTATAGCGTCCTAGGAAACTATGACATTAAGGACTGGGCCGTGTTAGTTACCTGGGCAGGGTCGTAATTTGAATCCGGGTAACAGCATTGGCAGTCAAATCTCGACCGACAGTTGCATCCAGCCTAGCTCCTCTGTTAATTATCGTCATTGGAGTAGTGGTATGTAGCCAACGGCCTGAAGGGATATGAATTCAATGCACATTTTGTCGTCGTCAATATGAAAATAATTTTCAATTAATCATTTTGTCATCAAATATTGTTGATTTCTCAGAGCTTAGTTTTTTGTTGCATATTTCACCGAGATTGAATTTATTTCTATTTTATGCATATTTAATATACATATATAATAATTTTTTTTTTCATATTTTTTTAAAAAAATATTAAATACTCATACTTACATATTTGCCACAATTAATTCCCTTACAATTTACTGTCGGAATTTTTCCCAAAATTTATGTAACATTCTCCGTTTTTTATATTCATAATACCTACTTTTTTCTCCGGGGAATTTTTTTCCTATTTCCAAGTTCGTTTGGAATACGGAAAAAAATTCCCGGGGAATGGTCATTCATTGTAGATTGTGCATATTATCAGTAATGTCATGTCCATACTACATCGCTAATTAACTAATTGGCTCTCTGAACTACATACGGCTCTCTGAACTACATACGCGCATTACCCTGTTTACAGTACACCTACTTAATTCTATTTGACAGTTGCTTTTGCTTCGGTATTCCAAAGAAAAATAATTGTGTTTATTTACATTACAATTCCTCTTTTTATTAAATCTATAGAAATGTAATTTTTTTTTGATTATAGAAATGAGCTCTAAAGATAAGTAAAAAAATTATTCCTTTTTCTCTTCGTCATTTATGTTACATTTTTATTTTGACAGCAGCTTTTTCCTATACAAATTAGAATGGCAACGATTTATTCGTAGTTCAGAAGGTAATGTAAACGCCACATAAGATTCTTTTTAGTAACAATTTGTAACCATATATGACATAAAGGATTGGTTATTGTAATCAAGGTAAGTACATAAAATCAAAGACGATAAGTTGTACAATGTGGGCGATGTGCTTCTTCTTTTCAATAATTGTACAAGTTATTATCTTTGAGAGAAATTATTTAAATATTGCTGTTTTGCTATGGAGGCTTAACCTAAACCAAAGACGACATTTTTTAGATGGGCGATGTTAGCTTTTGTCAAGAAATCAAAAAAAATGATAAGTAAAAACCATTTTGGAAATTCTGTTTTTTTTTGTTTAAAATGTGCGAACTAAGTGTTTTCTGTATTTTTTGTATTTCAATATTGACTTTCTAGCGTCCTTGTGATTGTGTGCAAACGAATGAAGAAAAAACCCGATAATTTGTGTGTTATAGAAGTACTGTTTTTCTACATTATTGCAAAGAAGAAGCACTACACCCATCTCGGACAACTTATCATCTTTGACAAAAACAACAATTAATAATCGCTCTCGCAAAAACCACTTTCGTTACATACCTTGTGTAGATGGCATTGGCACGGGAAGTTTTTGATAATTTTGGTAGCTCAATATCAAAGTATCTGGCAAGCCTGGTCTTCCCTTAAAGGTGTAATTATGTATTCAGTGTTTTCTTTTATTTGATGCGAGAGGAAGGCGGAATTTTTCTCCCATGTTTTGTTAGAATAATATAGTAATTAAATTATGTACATGCAATGGCATACCAATGCAGCAAATATACTGTTGTTCAAATAGTTATACACATCGTACTTTTTATCAAGCATACTTGAATGAATTGGTTTCGCCAAGTGTAATGAACAGTACTGAACAATATGCCTGCAATAAAATATTCAAAAAATTACATATCCACGAAATATTAGTGTTTGCTATCGTTCTTAAATAAAACCACAACATAAATGTTTCCTGATATGGATGCACCGGAGAGCTCTACAAAATCTGATCATATTGACAGTATTGGCACACTTTTGGTTACTGCAAATGTAGGAAGTTTGTTTGAAGATGTATGTACATAAAATTGTTTCTATGGTAAAAAATTAACTTATATCATTTTTAAACAATAGCCGAACCGATTGTTGCGACCGTGGCTGTTAACATTTCTGCATAAGGTTGAAGAACAGGAACCGAAATTTTTGGCTCTACACCTGCAGGAAGTGGGCGGAAAGACATACGAGAAATCTATGGAGTGTGTGCAGGAATTTCTAAAACAATTATGCGAAGCACCTGAAATGCAAAACTTCGAAATTATTCGGATTTTTATGGACGAAGATTTTAATTCAGCAGAGCACTTTACGGTAAATCTTTTGGAAGTAAATAATTTATATCTGCAAACTCTTTAAATATAATTTGCAGACGAATTTTACATATGCAATTACTTGTTCATAGTAAAAGCCCTACCGAAGCAGATTTTTTCGGATTCGGCCTAAGACGCGTATTTAATAACTGAACTTTAGGGGTTGGGAAAAATAATTTTAAATAAGATGTACCTGATAATGTTGATCCTTTATTATTTCTAAGCCCAGTTTCAAAGAAACTGAATGTCTACGATTGTTTCTCATTCTATGATTTTTCTACACAAGTCTGTCGAATTGTTTTAGATAAATCAATAAAAGAAGTAGGATCAAGATTTTACTCAAATTTCACAATTGAAATGAAAGACCTCAAAATTGTTAACCCTTAGTATAGCGCATTTTCGCTTGCGTATCCTAGTAAACAGAGGTGCCGAGTGCAGTCGTTAACAATACCAAACAGCCTACGATTTTATCCCATCATAGTGCAATATCAGTGGCCCTCCCCGTTCTGTTTGTTTTGACAAATTTAGTAATAAAAATGTTTCACTTTATATAACAAAGAATCAAAAACGTCTATTCAAATCAAGGCACAAGAAAGAATGACCCCAATTTCATAAATAACGAGTTATGAGCAAAGAGAACAGAGTACACGTTGTATTCAGCTGCACAATTTTAGTCAAGTCATGTTTCTTTTCACCTGAGAATTTTAGTTTTACAAAAAATATTAGTTTTTTAAGCAAAAAGTAAATAAAATATTTGCATATTTACGCCAAATACCTAATCGGGGACAGATCGGAGGACAAAGCAAAAACAAAATATAGGCCAAATGCTAGCTACTGCTTCAGTGGCATACCTCTATTCGATGGTCCATATATTCAATGAGTCTGAGACATAATGGAGGTTCAATGTTTTTAATGTGCCGAAGTATCTAATTCTTTAGCTCCTGAATTGTTCTTGGCTTATTGAAGCACGAGTACACTTTTTCTTTTAAATATCCCCAAAAATCACATGATCATGACGGCCAATTAACGTCGCCACGACGGTAACTTGGCCGACCTTATTTTCGAAGAAGTGCCTCCCGATGGTAGAACGAATCGGGCGAGCATGTATAGGTGTTTTCACATTTTCTACAGACCCGGTTTGCTTAAATTTTGCGGAAAATCTCCCGACTGTGATTACATTTGGCAGTTATGCGGACCAAAAAATCAAGTGGTGCACGAATTGCATTTTGATTTGAACACCCATTTTGATGAAAGGCTTTAACATCTTAATGCGCTACTCAATTGTGTACCTATATGTGGTTGAATTTGTCTACACTGAAACAAAGAAATGTCAAATTATGATGGTCAAAAACGACGTTAAGGTGTAACTCACAATTAACATAGTGCATTATGGTTGGACCACACTTTATTTTCCGCCTGGTGAAAACAATTCTTCTTATTGCATGCACCCTGGATCATTCAAAAGGGAATGTCATATTTTAATTTGCGTGTAGTAGGATCACTAATAAACTATATTTCTGCGTTAATAGTATGTTTCACTGCCATATCCGTTGTGCGCTCTCTCCAATGAAACAAACTTAAAACTGACAAAACATAATATTTGTAGGTAATCATACATAGGGCAATTGCGTAATGATTCCAATAATTGATTAGGATCGACTGCGTTTTTGCATTGCAATTAACGACCCATAACCAAAGCGTTAATGGGTTAATGCTACAATATTTAACTATTAAAGTACCTTGAACACTTCACAACTGTTCTTACATTATAGCCCTGGTAAGGTTAGAATAGCTTCAAGAAAGTACTTTCACAGACTACTACGCGGCCTTTTCATTCTCCTTATCCTCACACTAGTGTTTAGGCATAACATTAGCAGTTCAAGCGGCTTACGGTTGTTGGTATGGTAGTGTTATTTATTATTTATTAACAATTGTATAATGAATGCACCCAATCCCATTTTTGCGTTGAGAAAATGCGTTAAATCCACTTTTTTTCTAAAATGTATGTTTTGAAGCGGAAGCATTCTATGCTATCATTATTTATAAGTATTTATTGAAAAGGTATTTTACAAAACAATTTGAAAAATATAAAATCAACGCAGGGTAAAGAAACAACTATGTGTATCTTATAGTTATAAGTTTTTTTAGTTAGTATGAATATTTTGTTAACAGAAGCTTTGAATGATTTCAATTAATATATGAGACTAGCTGACCCGACAAACGTTGTTTTGCCTTCAAATTTTATTTTCACTTAAAGTCTGGTTCTAAATACCCGATTCTAAATACTCCCCGGGAAATAATTCCCTGGGAATTTATTGTTCCCGGGAATAAAATCCTATTCTTAACAAATGGGGAGAAGAGTAATAGGGAGGGAGAATTTCGATTTTTCGAAGACAGCTGTTTCGCGTTAGCTGTTTTGTTTTGATATTTATTTGCAACTTATTTTTATAAAGTTGCAAAAGCACAAAGTGAATAAAGAAAATATTACAAAAAAAACTATTAAAAACCGTATAAAAATGATAATTTTCGGTTTTTTAATGATATCAGAAATCTTCTGATCCATATTGGGGCATCCACCAGGCTTTTTGCTGTCGTACATCCTTTTTTTCATCGCCCTTACCTGAAAAAAGTTTCAATTTTTTGTCATTTGTTCATTGTAAAGGGTAGCTCAACCATAATGCATATAATGTAAATTGTGAGTAACACTTAACGTCAAGTTTTTTTGCCCAACTTAATTTAATATGTCTTTGTTGTTTCAGCGTTTGTCAACTTCAACCATGATGAGGTACACAATTGACCAGCGCCTTTAGATTGTTAAAGCCTTTTATGCATGCAAGCATTTTGTAATTTTTTTGGTCAGCATAACCACAGTGGATTCGTTAACAAGCAGAATTGCCGTATTTGTGCACATGAGAATCCAACAGTGATTGTTGATAAGTCAATGCATTCACAAAGAGTGACTTTTTGGTGCGTTTTATGGACTGACGGAGTCATTGGGCCTGTCAAGCAGTTACCGTGAATGGTGTTCGCTAACGCGAGATGATAACGGACTACTTGTGGCCTGAAATAGAATTTTTTTCTTTTTAAGTTCTTTTTTGCAATCTATCATTAGGTAATAAACAATTTAGATGAGCAATAGGATACGGATGCAGATAACTGGGTGAGTTTCACTTCAATAAGTAAAATCATCTGTAAGTAAATAAAAAAATTGTGATAGGTGTTAAATTATATTAGGTAATATTTATGTTGTAAAGGGAAGGTCCAGTACATGTAGTCTTTTTAAACGCCTTGTTTCGTTGCTATCATCTAACAGACAAACAGCCAGTAAATTTGAGTGATTGCTTAGTCTTGCAAGATATTTTTCGGAGCATAGTTTTATTTTGTCTTTAACCAATGTCATGTTAAGATCGTTGAGAATTATATCAGTCGTGAGTTAAAAATCAATCGTAAAACTTTTGACTGAAACATATCCAATATGTTCACGTTAGAGTGGCTAGACGTACCCCATAGTTGTATACCGTATATCCAAACCGGCTTAAAAAAAGATTTATAAATTATTAGTTTATTTTCCAGATAGCTGTGATTTTATCTCAAGGAGCCAATATAACTTTTTAAACTTAAGGTCGAGATGTTTTCTTTTGTATTTAATGTGTGACTTCCATGTTAATCTGTGATCTATCCAAGCATTCCAAAATACTTGACACACTCTGTATGTGGAACTGTTTTTCCGTTTATTGTGACTGGTGGACAATCGCCTTTCCTATTCGCAAACGTTATGTAACTATAAGTAGATTTGCTGGAGTTCACCTTAATATTCCATTTTACAAGCCGGCTTTGCAATTTTTTGAGTTGGGTTTGAATAAAAGAAGAGGCAATTATCGCAGAGTGACTTGAGGCTAAGATCGTCGTGTCATCTGCATACGTAACTACGAGTACACTATCTGATGTCGGTAGATCTGACGTGAATATGGTATACACTAAGGGACCTAGGACGCTGCCTTGCGGCACGCCTGCATTAATGGAAATAATTTGAGAGAAATCATTGTTGTGTTTAACATAGAAGAGCCGATCTGCTTAATATGACCTGAAGAGTAAATAAAAAGGTGTTGAAAAAACTTTTTTAATTTGTATAAAAAACCGGGGTGCCAAACTCGATCGAATGCTTGTTGAACGTCAAGACAGACTGCTGAGCAGTATCTTTTATTTTCCAATGTTTCAAGGATATATTTAACAATACGATGGCATTGTTCAGGAGTTCCATGTTTATGGCGGAATCCAAACTGGTGGTCAGGGATAATGTTGAGTTTTTCCATGAATGGTGTCAATCTTCGCTGGAATATTCTTTCAAATGTTTTGGAAAACGCAGATATCAAGCTGGTCGGTCTATATGAAGAAATATTAGATTCTGGTTTGTTTGGCTTTGGGGTCATTATTATCGCTGCACATTTCCATTGCGATGGAAAGTGGTTTACGCGCAAAATAGCATTAAAATTGTATGTGAGAACCACTATACCATTTTTGGGAAGGTTCTTTAACATCAGGGAATTGATTTGGTCATATCCAGGTGCTTTTTTTTGAATAAAGAATGCTAATTTCATCGCGGATTTCGGCTGGTCTTACACTTTTAATTGGCATATCCATCTGACAGGCTGAATCAACAAATCCCAAAATGTGTGCTTCATCAGAAGTTTCAGAATTAAATCAAATGGTTTAAACGTCTTTTGTAAGTGATTGTAAGAAGCGTTAACTTTGTCTTCATCGGATTTATGCCACTTATTATTTTCATCTTTTATTGGCAAGTATCGTTTTTTGGAATGTTTAATATACAGGGTGTCCGCCGGGAAGGCATACTACTTTGTTTTGCCGCCATTTTGGTAAACATTAGTCTTGACAGTTCATATTTGGCAGTCGTGAAGTAAAACGTGGCAAATTTATTATGGAAAAATATTCGATGAATCGTAAAACATTTTATCAATATCAATCATCGTTTACTGTGACGATGAGAAAGTAACGTGAAATTTTTGGGAGAAACAACGTGCCAACAAAACGCACTATTTATCGTATAGTGAATGATTTCGAAGAAAGAGGGTCTGTAGCTGATAGGCACAAGCATGGACCACAACGTACTGCAAGATCGGCTGAAAACATTGCTGCTGCTCAAGAAAGTGTTCAAAACTATCCATCAACCTCAATTCGACGCCGTGCTAAATGTAATGAAAAATTTGCTCAAAAGGGCTCGCATTTGATACAAATTTGCGGACATTAATTAAACATTTTTCAATATAAGATCCATTCTCTTTCATTTAATCAAAAATTATACCTTCCCAACGGACACCCTGTACTTCGTTGCTTTCCATAAGCTGTGTTCATCCAAAGAGTTTGGGTTCAAGTTTTGCATAAAATTTTTTGTAGCGTTGTTCCTGTATTCCCTTGAAGTCCAGTAAAATCATTTGTGGCTTTATTCCAGTTAGCTTTATCTTGTGGATGTCTCGTTTGTTGCCAGATTTTCCTCAACCTTCTCTTTTTGTTCACCAGATTTCTTATTTCTAAGGATAGCATAAACATGTTTCCATTTTTTTCTTCGATGCCCTTGTTGAGAGAACGAATCCTCGTGCAACAAGTTTGTGAAACATTCAACTGCTTCATCGATTTCTGTTCCAGTCTTTAATGACATCTTGAGGTTAACAATTTTCTCTGTCCAGTAGGAGAATGAATCCACCTCTGTTTTCCTAATAAACAAAACAGGTGATTTGCAGCATAGAGTTGCACTATACGTTACTATTATTGGAGAATGGTCAGAATTCAAATCGAAACAATCAACAATGTCTAAATGATTTTTAGATATACCATTGTAAATGACAAAATCAAGAGGATAATTTCTTTCCCTTTGGGTTAGCTAGGCGTGAACCCCACCATGGGTGCTTGCTATTAAAGTTCCCACAGACTAAAAACGTTACACCTAGTTTTCAAAAAAATCTCTGAAAGTCATCTTGTTTATGATTGTACCTAGGACGGAAGTACACAGATCCAAGTGTCAAGGGCTGGCTCCGCAAAGTTGATTGATATAAAAGTTGACTGTACCTTATGCTCTTGTACACTGTCTAAGACTTGATACTTGAACATGATTAATATATGTAGCGGAGCCTCCATGAGCAGAATCGTCCGGGTGATTCGTATTAAGGTATATCCTTTTATGTGAAAATATGATTTGCTAGTAAAATATCAATTTTATTGTGATTCACAAATAAATCAATTTCTTGTCTATGATTAGACAGACCGTTGGCGTTCCATATAGCAATACGAATGTCTATTTGCATAATTTATTAACTAAAAGTGTAATCATATTTAATAGATTTTTAGTTAGCTCTAATTGTCTGTTTATTAATATTTCGAGTTTTTGAAACGGATTCGATTCACTGCCTTTTAAAATTCTCTATTATTATAATGTCGTGGCAAAGTGGCAAAAAGCCAACGAAACAATGGGGATGTTAATTTTCTGACACGATCACGTGATTGTCACCATTGGACTTCTTTCTTTGTAGAAATTTAAAAGAAAAAGTGTGCGTTATTGTCTCCAAGAACAATGAAAGAGCTAAAGGAGGTCTCAGAGTCATTGAAAATTTGGTTCATCGGATGCCACTTGCCAAACAGCCAACAAATCAATGGCGATGTTAATTGGCCGCCACGATCATTTAATTTGACACCGTTGGACTTCTTCCTTTGTGGATATTAAAAAGAAAAAGTATGCGCCAATAAGCCAAGAACAATTGAAGAGATAAAGGTTGTCTCGGAGTCATTTAAAATATAGACCATCGGATAGAGGCATGCCACCGAAGTTGTGGCGATTTGGCCGATATTTTGTTTTACACATAATTGTCACTAAGCCTTCTATCATAATAAAAATTATTAAGATAATTCTCTGAAAACTTTTTATTTTATTTGCAAATTACATCGTGCGGTTTAGTTGGTGAACAAAAAAAAATAAAAAATAATAAACACTTACATATTTTGGCACAACTCCCTTGCAATTTTTTGGCGGAATTGTTCCCAACATTTGTGTCACATTCTCCCTTTTTTGATATTCATAATACCTACATACCTTATTCCCGGGGATTTCCCCCCTTTTTCGAAGTTCGTTTAGAATGAGGGAAAAGTGCCGGGGAGATTCTATTTAGAATAGGGGAACAGGAAATAGGGATAAAATTCCCGGGGATAGTCATTCAGAATCGGGCTATATATTTTTTATTTTCTATTCTGGAGCATAAATAAATAGTAAGGACGGTTTCCTAACTCGGAACGCGCCACATATAGCTGGCCGTGAGAAAAGCATGAAATTTCCTGATTTATGCCGCACACTTCCAGCGACTGCCCTCGTGACTTGTTTATGGTCATCGCAAATGCAAGTTTCAGTGGGAAGTGAGTACGTTTGAACTGGAATGGCAAATCAGTTAAAGTCAAGGGAATTCGAATAATGGATTTTTAATTTGTGATTTATATGGAATAGTGATGTGCGGTTCCTCGTATTTTAAGACCCGGGTCTTTCGGGTCCGGTTCCAACAAGACCCGGGTATTTGGACCGGTTCCCAATAAAGGGTTAACCCAAGAGCTTTAACAAATATTTTTTTTTAACTTTTTTATTAGCATAAAAATAAGGAAAATAAATAAAAAAAATGTAATTCAGTGTTTATAAAATATGTATACAAATAAAATGAAAGATCCATTACTGATAAAGCTTAAATATTAAATAATATTAAAATAAATCTTTTGATATTTTTTTGTTTTGTGTTATTTTAAAACAACTTCATGTTTCCATTTAGAAACATTATTTTTTCAATGTTATCGCTATTTAGCCGATTTCGCTTTTTGGACACGAGTTCACCAGCTGTTGAAAATACTCTTTCGCTGGGAACAGAAGTAGCACACATTGCTAAGTATTTTTTTCCTAGCTTTGCTAGGCGAGGATATAATATTGCTCTCTTGCCCCACCACACCAAAGGGTCAGAATGCCTATTTATAGGGTCTTCGTCGAAGTACTGACGAATTTCGTTGCTTGAAGAGGCTCCTTTCTTGAGACTTGCTATGTGATTAGCATATTTGGCGTCAACTTGATTCCAAATTGAACCATCAGGTTCGATGATATTTACATCTTCATGCGGTATATCTTCATTTACAAATTTCATAATTTCTGATCTTCTATATACCTTTTGCATTTAGAGATTTGTTGTTCATCTTGAACTCCATAACGCGCAAAGCGAGGATCTAAAATTGCCGCCAATGACAAATGAATATTTTCTTCAATATTCGGAAATCGTTTTTTAATACCTTCCAGTAAACGTGTTGCCATTTTTATACTGTCGGGATTTAAGTCATTATTTCTCGAATGTAAACTCAAAGTTCTTGCAAGTTCCCGTATAATAATAATTACTTTTGAACACGATACATTTTGTTCTGCAGACAATTCTGTGGTTATTGAATAAAACGGCTTTAATATACTACACAATTCAGCTAACATTTTAAAATCGTTTATATTCAGGTCCGGTAGGTCTCTATTTTTTTGTCTTAAAACTGCAAGTGTTGCTACGAGAGCATCTTGCACTTTGCAAACCCTTTCGAACATTAAGTATGTTGAATTCCATCTGGTTTCAACGTCATTAATGAGTTTATATACGGCGTTAGATGACGAGGATGATGGAATTGTTTTTTGCATTTCTTCGAACGGGTCTGCAGCGGAAGTACTTTTATGAAAATATTTGACTATAGTTTTTACTTTTAATCGCACGGAATCAATGACATTGATCGCATCTCGTACTGCCAAATTCAGGGTATGGGCTAAATAAGGCAAATGGTGCCATTTGAGAAAATGTACTGCAGCTTATATATTAGCAGCATTATCTGTTACTGTTGCGTGAATTTTGTGTTCGACATTCCATTTTGTGCAAATGTTCAAAATTCCATCAGCAATTTCTTTTGCTGTGTGTGGACCAGTAAAACGACAGCAACCAAGCAAGTAAGTCTCTAATTTCCACTCTTTGGACACAAAGTGAGCTGTAAGCGCTATGTACGATTCAGTTTTGCACACCGATGTCCACTTATCAGAAGTGAGTGTTAAAGAATCCACTTCTGACAAAACCATACTTAATTTAGATACCACTTCATCATACTTGGTTGGTAGTAATGTGCGAGTTATACTAGTTCTCGAAGGCAGCACATATGTTTGATTAAGTTCATTACACAATGCTATGAATCCTGTAAGATAATCGTTATAAAAAGTTTAATGTCATTTGTTATAAATTTTATTTTGTATTACCTTCATCTTCAACTATTGAGATAGGTTGTAAATCGTTTACGATCATTCCCAATACCTTGTCATCAATCTTTTTCTTTTTCATTGCATCTAACGGTCGAATGATGAAATGTTACACTGCCGCTTTTTTGGTGGTGGAAGAACATCGGAACTGGCGCTGTTGGAATTTTCCACATCTTCGATTTTTGAAGATGAATATTGCATATCTAAAGTCGGATGAGCATTTTTAAGGTGTTTGTTCATACTTGATGTGGAACCACCTTTATATCCAATAGTCTTTTTACATACAGAACATTCAGCTTTGTCTTCGCCATTTAATTTTGTAAAATACTGCCAGACACCACTTCTATAAGACATTTTGATGATTTACTAATGAATATAAAACTAATTGCCTTAAACTATAACAAAGTTAAATTTATACATGCATAATATATAATATCGATGTCTTAATATAAAAAGGGCCTAACTCGATTTTTGATTAATTTACGGGAGAAATAAAAAACTTAAAAGAAATCCGTAATCCGTATTAAAATAAGAAAATTATTAAATGAGAAATAAAATGTATTGCTTTTTTTATTAAAAATTGTATTCAAATTTTTCTTGTTTCTAAAATTTTACGAATTTTATTAAGTTTTTTCCTTCTCCTGTAATGTAACAAAAAATCGAGTTGGCCCTTTTTATATTAAGCCATCGATATGTATTATATATTATTAAATACTCTTAATACATACACTTATGCTTCAAATATTTTAGAAATTAGTTCCTCAGTATAGCAATGAGATAATTTTATTACTGAATGTTATGTTAATGTTTATTTTCACTAGTATTCTCCACTGAAAGATATGCACTTTGCTTACATTCAAAAACAAAACACTACTAAGCCAAAGAACAAGCTGCGTTCTGCAAACTGCGAACTAACGGTATTTTAACGTATATTTGCATGTAAACAATGACTAACACACCACAGAATTTGAAGTCACAACAACAGCAGCAGCCAAAATTAAAAAACAAATGTTTTTCCTCGTTGTTCGCTTTACCAAGCCACAGACATCAACAAATGAAAATACGCACATTCAAACTCTCACACACACACTTCTTTTGACCCGTTTTCGGCTCTCTCGGTCTTTTTTCCGCTCTCGGTATTTGGACCCATTTTCGGTATTTGGACTCGTTTTCGGGTATTTGGACCCGTTTTCGGTATTTGGACTCGTTCTCGGGTATTTGGACTCGTTCGGGTATTTAGACCCGTTCGGGTATTTGGACCCGTTCGGGTATTTGGACCCGTTTTTCGGTTCTTGTAAGAACCGGTCCGGTCGGTTCTTGTAAAGACCCGGGTATCCGGATCCGGGCCTTCGGTCCTGTGCATCACTAGTTAAAGAATCCACTTCTGACAAAACCATACTTAATTTAGATACCACTTCATCATACTTGGTTGGTAGTAATGTGCGAGTTATACTAGTTCTCGAAGGCAGCACATATGTTTGATTAAGTTCATTACACAATGCTATGAATCCTGTAAAATAATCGTTATAAAAAGTTTAATGTCATTTGTTATAAATTTTATTTTGTATTACCTTCATCTTCAACTATTGAGATAGGTTGTAAATCGTTTACGATCATTCCCAATACCTTGTCATCAATCTTTTTCTTTTTCATTGCATCTAACGGTCGAATGATGAATGATGAAATGTTACACTGCCGCTTTTTTGGTGGTGGAAGAACATCGGAACTGGCGCTGTTGGAATTTTCCACATCTTCGATTTTTGAAGATGAATATTGCATATCTAAAGTCGGATGAGCATTTTTAAGGTGTTTGTTCATACTTGATGTGGAACCACCTTTATATCCAATAGTCTTTTTACATACAGAACATTCAGCTTTGTCTTCGCCATTTAATTTTGTAAAATACTGCCAGACACCACTTCTATAAGACATTTTGATGATTTACTAATGAATATAAAACTAATTGCCTTAAACTATAACAAAGTTAAATTTATACATGCATAATATATAATATCGATGTCTTAATATAAAAAGGGCCTAACTCGATTTTTGATTAATTTACGGGAGAAATAAAAAACTTAAAAGAAATCCGTAATCCGTATTAAAATAAGAAAATTATTAAATGAGAAATAAAATGTATTGCTTTTTTATTAAAAATTGTATTCAAATTTTTCTTGTTTCTAAAATTTTACGAATTTTATTAAGTTTTTTCCTTCTCCTGTAATGTAACAAAAAATCGAGTTAGGCCCTTTTTATATTAAGCCATCGATATGTATTATATATTAAATACTCTTAAAACATACACTTATGCTTCAAATATTTTAGAAATTAGTTCCTCAGTATAGCAATGAGATAATTTTATTACTGAATGTTATGTTATTGTTTATTTTCACTAGTATTATCCACTGAAAGATATGCACTTTGCTTACATTCAAAAACAAAACACTACTAAGCCAAAGAACAAGCTGCGTTCTGCAAACTGCGAACTAACGGTATTTTAACGTATACATATTTGCATGTAAACAATGACTAACACACCACAGAATTTGAAGACACAACAACAGCAGCAGCCAAAATTAAAAAACAAATGTTTTTCCTCGTTGTTCGCTTTACCAAGCCACAGACATCAACAAATGAAAATACCCAATAAACATTATAAACTTACTATAAATTGATTATAAACTTACATTAGTAAACGTAAGCTTGGAAATTCTTTATGGCAATCATTGTAACATGTTGATTTTCAATTATCGGATAAACAAAAAGGGTCCCTTATTCTACAATTGTATCCATGCTTGGAAAACAATTGGAAATCAATTTGAAAAAACAATATTTAATAAATCATGTGGAATGTTTTTTTTTTTTTTTTTTTTTTTAAATAACCAACACTCAGGGGATGCCCCCTATACATGCGGTGCATTGTGTTGGCGAGTGGAAAGTAAAGGATCGGAGGGGGGAAAGAGGGAGTAATGTTTATTGACACTTGTCTTGAACTTCTGGATGTCGCAATTAGTGGGAAACACATTTGCCGGAAGTCGATTCCACATACGGACTGTACGAGCGAAAAACGAATTTGATCTGTAGTGTATAGTGCGGTCAACTGGCCAATCGATAACAAACGGGTGTGAATTCCTAGAAAGTCGCGTATCCCTGCCGAACATCCTCACGTCAGGAATAAGGCGACGGATGTCTGATGAACACACACCATGAAAGTAACGATAGAACAGCGTCACGCAACCCACATTCCGACGATGATCAAGGGAAACAATAGAGTTGGATACCCTACTGTCACCTATCAGCACCATCGCTCTCCTTTGAACACGGTCAAGTAGCTCTAAGGATGATTTTGGAGCACCTGCCCATATATGGGAATTGTATTCCATCTTCGGCCTGATGTAAGTTGTATAGATATTGTAAAGATCAGAAGGAGTGAAATATTTCTTGCACCGCTTTAAGAAGCCTATGCACTTGAGTGCTTCTTTCGACACTTCGAATACATGTCTCGCCCAACGAGCGTCACATTGTATTTTCATGCCCAGAACATCAAGAGCTTCTGATTGTTCAATATCCGTACCATCGATAGAAATTGACGATATTGTTGGGTCAGCGAATCGCTTGTGAGACAACAAGCAGCACTGTGTCTTACGCGCATTAAAATCTACCCTATTCACTCGACCCCATTCGGAAATGGCCAGTAAATCCCGGCCAAGTGTCTCATCCATAATTCGCCTTTTGTCTTCAATATCTTGAAGACTCGGCCTACGGTCGAATGAATATGAATGACATTGGTTACTGTCATCCGCAAAGGAGTAGATTGGATTCACGGTCTGACCCAACAGATCATCAATGAAAATTAAAAATAAAGAGGGAGAAAGGACAGAGCCCTGTGGTACTCCTGCAGTAAGCCTATGTTTATTGGATGAGAACCCATCTACAACAACTCTAATAGTGCGATCTCTAAGAAAGCTCGATATAAAACGAGCGAAAGTATCACCGACGCCAAAAGCCATCAGCTTTGACAAGAGTGCACCGTGCCAGACTCTATCAAAGGCCTTGGAGATATCCAGAGCCACAACCTTACTCTCACCAAACTGGTGGATAGACCGACTCCAGCGCTCCGTCAAGAAAGCCATCAGGTCTCCCGTAGAGCGATTTCTACGGAAGCCATACTGTCGATCATTAAGCAAGCAGTTGGGCTCTAGATACCTCACAAGATGGTGGTTAACCATGCTCTCCATTACCTTAGAGAGCGCGGAGCAAATCGCGATTGGCCGATAATTTGCAGGATTATTAGCTTCACCCTTTTTAGGGATTGGTTGGACGTTCGCAACCTTCCAACACGCTGGGAAGACTCCCGCACGATAAGCAAGGTTGAAGAGGTTGCGTAATGGACGGGCTAGCGTCGAGGAGCACTTACACAGGACAAGTGCCGAAATACCATCCGGGCCCGGGGACTTATTTACGTCGAGATTTGCAAGAACCCTTTTAACCCCACGTGTTCGAAAAAATATCTGAGGCATGGAACTAGATATGTTTTCGATCACGGGGAGTGGTTGATTGCTTTCCGGCAAGGAAGAATTTCCTGCGAACATTTCAGCCAATAGGTTAGCTTTATCAACCGGGTCAGTGAATGCCTGATCGTCTTTAACAAGAGTTGGGATAGATGATGAACTATCCTTTACTCTTCTTACAAACGACCAAAAGCTCTTACTTCCCCTGGGGGAAGCAAGAACCTTTGTGCGTAGACGTTGTTCGTGTAGAAATTTTTCACGCCTAAGCACTCTGGCACACGAAGTTCTTGCCTGTTTCCGCAGCAGTTCAGTATTGGCGTTTTTGTTTAGGCGCCAATTTCTGAACGCCTCCTCTTTAGATCTGACAGCATCCCTGCATGCCTGGTTAAACCAACCGTTTTTGGCTGGTTTAGCCGACATAACTTTATTTGGAATAAATGTCTTCATTCCAAATAAAATTATATTTTGGATCATTTCAGCAGCAGCATTTACGTCGTTGTCGAGAAAGCACAGTTTCCAATTAAAATGCTGAAAAAAGTGGTTGAGCTCAGCCCAACGTGCCTTTTCGTAGATAAAAACTGTTCGCTTTGGGGCTGGTATCGAAGTGACACGAAGGGCGGAATACGAAAAGGATGCTGAAACAATGCAGTGATCAGAATTACCAAGAGGTGGAAGGACATTAACTTCGTACTTTTCAGGGTGTGAAGTTAAGTAAAGGTCAAGAATATTGTGATGGTGCCCTTCTACACACGGAATATGTGTCGGTTCATTCACTAGTTGCGTCAAGTCATTTTGCGCGGCGAAGAGCTCGGCGTATTGGCCCTCCGGAGTTGTTTGGCTCGAATGCGAAAGCCAGGCGGAATTGTGGACATTGAAATCACCAGCAACGACGATTTCACTGTCCGGATAACTCTCCAGAACTTTCGTTATAGAATCGGAAAGGGCGTCGAAGCCGTTAAGGGAAGCCTCCCTTTCCGAGTTTGGGCTTCTGTATATAAACCCGAAATGAAGTACGTGTGTTCCAATCCTGAACTTAACCCAAAGGGAGTTAAATTCTGGATCTTGTGAGCATAAGTGTTGCTGGCTCTGAAACACTATATCGTTACGTACATATACCACAGTCTCTTGTTTGCAGTGCTAGCATACAGACGTGTTTATTATTACCTCAAAAAGTTATTTTTCTTTTCTAAAAAAATACAAAAACAATTTGTTTAAATTGAACAAAACCGGTTTAGTGGTATCCACACTTACTAGTTAATCACAACAACACAATTGAGTACAACAAACGTACTTACTTTATGCTTTTGCCATAAAGCAACAATTGTACATTGCACATTGAGCAAGCATGAGCGAAGAAGGTGTACAATTGAGTGAAGAAAGCAGTGACGAAGACAATGCAGCTGACTGGAAAGAAGTAACCAACAACAAGCGAAAAATCCGAAAACCACCAACAATTCTGCAACAACAAACAAAACAGCCACGCATTGAAGATGCTCCGAGCACATCAAACAACATGTATGCACCCTTGAGTATTGCAGAAAACGAAACGCAGAATGACGACAATGCTGTACAAACACCGAAACCACCGCCAATCTATATTCCAAATATAGTTAATATCGAAAAAATGGTAAAGAATTTAAAAACAATAATTGATAGTGAAGAATTTAATTATAAATCCCTACGTGATGGACAGGTCCGTCTTATGGTTAAGTCTGTTGAGTCATATAGAAATTGTTAAACACTTTGAATTATCTAACATATCGTACCATACATACCAACTTAAGCAAGAGAGAGCATTTAGTGTAGTAATTAAGGGTCCTCATTTTACGACACCTATTGTGGATATAAAAGCTAGCCTTTTATTACTGGGACACCAAGTTCGAAGTATTAGAAATGCCAAAAGTCGAGGGACAAAACAACCACTTTCTATGTTCTTTGTAGATCTGGATCCCAATCCTAACAATAAGGATATCTATGAGATAAAAAGCATAAACAACGCAATCGTTCAAAATGAGCCACCGTTAAGAACCAATGATCTTGTGCAATGCCATCGATGTCAACAATTTGGGCACACTAAGGCCTATTGCAAAAAACCATACCATTGTGTTAAATGTGGGATGAATCATCCAACGGCAGAGTGCACCAAATCTATAACTACGCCTCCGTGCTGCATGCATTGTATGAAGCCACATACAGCAAATTACAAAGGCTGTGAAATCTACCGAAACCTTGTCACTAAAAGGAAAAGCAAGCCGAACACTATAGCCGATGCCCCAAAACCATCTTATTTTAAAAACAGCAATGTATATTCTCAACCCAATACCACACAAGCTAACACATCATTCGGAACTGCAACATATGCAGAAGCAATAAAATCTTCACCAACTAATGGAAATATTATGGAAAAGATCGAGGCTATGCTAGCGAAGCAAATAGAGTTAACAAACACTTTAATGAACATGATGTCAATTTTAATTTCGAAATTATGCAATTAAATCTCAGGATTGCAGAATGGAATGCAAATGGCCTTTCCAAGCGCGTAAATGAAGTAGAAATATTTCTCAAAATAAATTTTATTGACATTTTATTAGTTTCGGAAACACATTTCAATAATAAATCACATTTTAAAATTAAAAATTATGATCTAGTTGCAGCAAATCACCCTGGGGATAGAGCTCATGCTGGTGCTGCGCTATTAATTAAGAGTAATATAAAATATGAGATTTTGGATAAAGTTCAAGAAGATTTTTTGCAGGCAGCCGGAATCAAAATTATATCGGATGGCTCTAGTATTTCTATATTTGCAATATACTATCCACCTCGCCATACTATAAAATGCGAGCAGTATGAAGATTTTTTTAAAAGTCTCGGGCATAAATTTATTGTAGGAGGAGACTTTAATGCGAAACATCCATGGTGGGGATCAAGATTATCTAATCCAAAGGGGAAGGAATTGTACAAATGTATAGTTAATAACCAATATAAAACTCTATCTACAGGAAGACCTACATACTGGCCATCTGATCCGAACAAAATACCAGATTTACTAGATTTTATAGTTTATTGTGGTATACCACAACACTCTCTGGACATTATTGACAACTATGATTTAAGTTCGGATCACAGTCCAATAATAGCTAGTTTTAATACAATTTATGAAAAAATATCCAATCAACATAAGCTTCTATCAAGTAAAACAGATAAAGACTCCTTCCAATATTGGATTGAAAAAAACGTAAGCTTAAACGTTTCACTTAAAACTAATCAAGAAGTGGATGACGCTGTGGAATCATTTAATAGTCTCATACACGAAGCTGCATTTTTATCAACACCCCATTACACCGATGCAACTGGAATAGATGTGACGATTTCTGCAGAAATAAGAGAACTTATACGTATTAAAAGGCGACTACGAAAAATATGGCAAAGAACTAGAAGTCCTGTAGACAAAACTAATTTAAATAGAGCCAACAATCACTTAAATAATCGGTTAAGAGAATACAAGAACGACTCATTGAAGACGTACTTGAAAAACTTAGGCACAAATAAAAATGATGAATACAATCTATGGAAAGCGACAAAGTATCTAAAAAGACCTAAGAAAAGGAATGCTCCAGTTAAAGATGTTAGTGGTGTATGGCATAGATCAGATGAGAAAAAGGCACAGGCATTCAGAGATCACTTGGAGGAAACGTTTAAACCATTTTCGTTAAATACGGCAGATGATAGGATAAACACAGAACAATTCCTCGAAATTTCATGTCAAATGGATCTTCCAATTAAGTACGTTAGCCCTGCAGAAGTGTCAAATGAGATAAATAAATTAAATAACTCAAAATCACCGGGTTATGACCAAATTAACTCAAACATAGCAAAACTATTACCATTTAGAGCCATTATTTTTTTTAACTGCGCTCTTTAATTCTATCTTGAGATTAAGTCATTTCCCATCGCAATGGAAGTACGCAAAGATAATAATGATTCCGAAGCCCAATAAACCAGATCATTTAATAACATCCTACAGGCCTATAAGTTTATTGCCAGTGTTTTCAAAAATCTTCGAAAGGCTCTTCCAAAAACGTCTAATTCTTATTTTAGAGAAATTAAATATAATTCCTGATTACCAATTTGGCTTCAGGCACAAACATGACACTCCCGAACAGTGCCATCGAATTATAAAGGTAATAAGAGATACATTAGAATGCAAACGCTACTGCTCAGCCGTGTTTTTAGATGTAAAGCAAGCATTCGATAAAGTATGGCACTACGGGCTACTGTATAAACTAAAAAGAATTGTGCCCACCCCATTTTACTTGTTACTGAAATCGTACTTAGAAGATAGACATTTCTATGTGGACATAAACGGCACAAGCTCTAAATTTGGTTCGGTAAATGCTGGAGTTCCCCAAGGGAGTGTCCTGGGGCCAATTTTGTATACAATTTTCACATCAGATATGCCCGTTATCCAAGACGTTACAGTGGCAACGTACGCGGACGATACAGCTGTATTGGCTTCTGATGTATCCGCAACCCAAGCTTCAAGGTTTGTTCAAACACAGCTGGATTTAATTAATACTTGGCTACTAAGGTGGAATATACAAGTTAACACAGAAAAATCGGCTCACATTACGTTTACAATGAAAAGAGGCGATTGCCCGGATATCTTTTTAAATGGTTGTTTAATTCCAAAGCCCAACGCTATTAAATATCTGGGACTACATTTAGATAGGCGATTAACATGGAAAGAACACAGTAAAGCCAAACGAAAGCAGCTAAACATTAAAATGAAGAAATTGCATTGGCTTCTTGGACCCCAATCAGAATTACGGTTAGAAAGCAAACTAACTTTGTATAAAGCGATGTTGAAACCTATCTGGACTTACGGAATTCAACTATGGGGAACAATGAGTAATTCAAATGTAAAAAAATTGCAAGCGTCACAGTCGAAAATTTTAAGAGTCATAACTAATGCTCCGTGGTTTGTTAGCAATAAAACTATACACAACGATCTTGGTGTCCCCGATGTTAAAGACGAGATAATTAAATATAGCACTAACTATCTAAATAGATTAAGTAACCACACAAATCCCTTGGCAATCTCGTTATTAGATGAAACCGATGAAATAAGAAGATTGAAAAGACCTCATGTCCTAGATCTCCCATACATTAACCGATAGTATATATACATATTTTTAAATATAAATATTTTATCTAATTAATTATACGTATAATTATCTTTAAATTATTGATCTCACTGGATTTCAATAAGTATGTGAAGTTTATTGTAAATATCAAAAAATTTGCTTATTATTTGTATAGTATAAATAGATCGCAAATAAAGAATATTTAAAAAAAAAAAAAAAAAAAAAATATACCACAAGTCATCTGTGAGAAATAAAAAGAGGTAGGGTGTGATACCCAGGGACGTAAAAATCCTGTGGATCAGAATCCTCACGCACCTGGGTCTCACAAAGAGCTAGAACATCAGGCCTATGGTAATGAATGTGGGAGAACACAGCGAAAAAATTCGTACGCAGGCCACGTATGTTGGCGAAATGTATGTTAAATTTCTTTACCATTACGCCAACCAGAGAACAAAAACAAATGTCAGTATGTAAGCTCAGTAAACAATCTCACCCCATTGCCGCTACTGGTCCCTCCAATGCTTAGTGTTATGCCTTAAACATTGGAGGAGCAACGACAAAAAAGCAAGAGAGTCAACTGCACTTACACAGATTGGAAAAGATATGGAGTGGTGGAGGGAGGGGGGAGTTCAATGCACCACGGAGAGATAAACAAACTCTCTTAGTGCGTTATCGTTGGTTTTGTGTTATTTTTTTTGTTCTTTTTCTCATTTTTTTCCTTCTTATTGTTGTTGTTGTGTTAGGTTTATTGCACATATGTATGTTTGGTTCTTGTTAGAATTTTGTTTTATGTTTTGTTTTATGAGTTCTATTTTTTTGGGTTTTGTTTGTTTGATGATATTTTGGTATAGTAAATTAGTTTTGAAGTTGTTGTGTTGATGCTTGTTTATGTGCTGTAGTTTGGTTGTTGAATTGTTTTTGTGTTTTATTTTAATTTTGCGTAATTTTATTTTGTAGGACGGACGATAGAAAATTTTAACGCGGACAACACAAAACGCGTGCGGACTGAACGACGGACAGAACATTACCAAATCTATTACAATAAATTTGTGAATTTTAATTTTCGTAAACTAGTTTGGAAATAGTGTTTGGAAAACAATTGTTTATAAACTAGTTTACGTCAATGTTTATTGGGTACGCACATTCAAACTCTCACACACACACTTCTTTTGACCCGTTTTCGGTTCTCTCGGTCTTTTTTCCGCTCTCGGTATTTGGACCCATTTTCGGTATTTGGACTCGTTTTCGGGTATTTGGACCCGTTTTCGGTATTTGGACTCGTTCTCGGGTATTTGGACCCGTTCGGGTATTTGGACCCGTTCGGGTATTTGGACCCGTTCGGGTATTTGGACCCGTTTTTCGGTTCTTGTAAGAACCGGTCCGGTCGGTTCTTGTAAGACCCGGGTATCCGGATCCGGGCCTTCGGTCCTGTGCATCACTAATAATTAACATTGTAAATGCTTGCTGCGCGAACTTAACATACTATGAAAAGGCAGAAACTCTCTTTATATAGCACAAATACGTCGTGATGTAAGTGTATACATCTTTAAATAAATGCCAATTTTAAATACAAGCCGTTTCATAGCATATTTCATACATAATTTCTACTACATTCTGTAAAGGAGTATATGTGGAGCTTTTGTCGAATCAGAGAGTTGAGCACGATGTCCTTTTATAATCACTGACCGGTACCTAATATTTGATAATGCTGGCTAATGATTTTTAGAGAGAAGATTTAACATGAATCAGAGATTACTCTTTTTAAATCTCTTACTCTTTTTAAATCTGCAAAATTCAAGCCAACTAGATTTAATATCGTGACCTGTAAATTACACTCCACAGGCAGGCAGTGGGACTTGTCATACCGTCTTAGAAGTTCATACTTATAAGGAAAATTTGTAGGGTGATTTAAGAGTACCCTAAAAAAACAGCAACATTTTTTGAAATGTTATTTATTCTTTTATGTTTTTTTGTCTATGGCATTTACATTTGTGTGACTTTAAATAGTAGAAATTCAAATCATACGTCATTTGTTAAGAAAATGTGTAAATTTTTCTTAATACACCACACATAAATATTATACACTATGGGCCAGTGGAAATGTTTTTTTGACGAACGTTCCCAACTCCAATCACACCCGCCCTTGCCGCCGGAGGGGACCACGTCCCCATGGCGTAGGGACAACCTACACATTATAGACCGATCCATAATGGAGAGATGACAAGCATCGTCGAATATGTAAATTTGCTACAGATATTTTTCAACAGCCAATTGGTACAAAAAATATAATAATCACTGGAAAATTTACACAAACTCAAATAAAAATTTGGACTGATGGTATCTAGAATGTCTAAATGGGACGTTAATATAGACTTTTGATCAAAAATCAGATGCCACACCCCACGGTTACGTTTATACACCATCATAGTTCGCCTACTCTTCAATGAGTGCAATTTAATTAGATTTAACCAGCTGTTGTATGAAGGGAGTTCGTAGCCCGTAATCCAATGTAGACTTCTTAACCAAAATAGTAAAAAAAAATTCTGCACGGATTCAATTTTAACATATTAATCTATTGCGTGTCCCAAACCACTGATTCATATGCTAAAATCGGCCTGACTAGATAAATATAAAGCTGTTTCGTAGCATATGGATCAGTAAAAAATCATAACTCGAAGAATGCAGAGATATTCGCTTAAAACTTCAAAACCAAGGTATTTAGAGACCGCTGATTACAATTTCAATTTGAATTTAAAATTTCAAAAATAAAAATGGTCAATTGTCGTTTTAGAAATTTAAAAATTGGCTAAACCAATTTAAAATTCGTATTTATGGATTTTCATGCCTTAGTTGGTGGTCCAAAGATCTACAAGTTAGTCGAATCATTTGAATTACGTATAAGAAGTTTTTGTGGCCGCTGATCACGAATTTAAAGTCTAAGTTCAGTAACATAATTATTGAAATTTAGGTGCATCAAGTAGAGGATGACAATAGATTAATTTTAAATTCTAATCAGCTGCACGTTAAGTCCAAGCAGTTCTGCAAGTTTATCCGGATTTTGGAACACATTTTTAGTAATATTGCCGTTGTCTGTACTGCCAGAAACACCTTGTCCACAATACGCCCTAATTCACTCGACAAAATTGCTTCGATATAAATTTTCTTTCACTGAAAAAAAACACCACTTTTCTTTTTCAACAAATCATTGAACGGACGGTCTGCATTGACTTCGCGATGGTAATGATTAGAGTTTTAAATACTAAACCTGCACTATAAAGTCGAAAAATATTCCCTGAAATATATATATATATATATATTAAAAATATGCAGGAGTGAAAAACAAATGAGCAAAAATAGAAAAATATACATTGAATTTTTTTTATAAAAATTATAACGTTAATACACAACGGTTTTGCGGCTCTTCCTTTGTAACGAGCCATTAGAAATAAGATAAAAGCAGCTTGCAGACCATGCCAGGCAACCCTTTCTTAAAGAAACTGTATGTCTACGATTGTTTTTCTTTCTATGATTTTTCTACACAAGTCTGTCGAATTGTTTTCTTTTAGGTAAATCAATAAAAGAAGTAGGATCAAGATTTTACTAAATTCTCACACTTGAAATGAAAAACCTCAAAATTGTTAACCTTAGTATAAGGAGCATTTCCGCAAGCGATTCCTAGTAAAGAACCACAGTACACAGAGCCTTAAACCTCTTAAAAGGAAACTTCTTTCTATCGATGCCGAGTACAGTCGTTAACAATGCCAAACATCCTACGATTTTATCCCATCATAGTGCAATATCAGGGGCCTTCCCCCTTCTGTTTGTTTTTGACAAATTTAGTATTTAAAGTTTTTCACTTTATTTAACAAAGAATCAAAAACGTCTATTCAAATCAAGGGCACAAGAATGAGTGACCCCAAATTCATAAATTACGAATAATGAGCATAGCGTACACGTTGTTTAGAGTTGCAAAATTTTAGTCTTATTTCTTTTCACCTGAGAATTTTAGTTTTACAAAAAAATATAAGTTTTATACGAAAAAAGTGCATACAATTTTTGCATTTTTACGCCAAATACCTAATCGGGCGAAGTACAAAGCCCGATTAAAAGACGGCCAAATGGGCAATGGAAATGACATTTGTTTTATGGTTTTTTAATTTTAAGGCAGCTGGCATTTATTTCTGGATCTTTATTCGACAAAGTTTTCTTTTCTCCAACCTTAATTTAAAAAAAGAAAAGAAATTTTTTTCTGAAAATTATCTTAATAATTTTTAATATGGTAGTAAGATATATGACAGTTATGTGTGAAACAAAATATCGGCCAAAAACTTTTTAATTTTTGTGCAGTAGGAACACAAATAAACTACATTTCTGCGTTAATAGTATGTTTTACTGTCACATCCGCTGTGCGCTCTCACCTATGAAGAAAACTGACAAAACATTATATTTGTAGGTAATCATACATAGGGCAATTGTGTAATGATTCCAATAATCGATTAGGAACGACTTCGTTTTTGGGTTTCAATTAACGTACCATAACCAAAGCGTTAAAGGGTTATTGCTACAATATTAAACTATTATAGTAGCTTGAATACTTCCCTTCAACCGCGACAGACCGTTTAAAAGACTTAGCAGGATTTCAGATCTTCAAGAAAGTACTTTCACAGACAACTACGCCGCATTTTCACAACAGTGTACAATAGTGTTGGTAACACAAGGGAACAAAATGGAACTTTTTGTGTGTTGTTTGGAATTTTATAGCAATTTTTTACCAATTTGAGGTTACTGATTTTAAATCTAATCTCCATTTTTCTCCATCAGCTCGAATTTTTAAGTTACAGGTACTAATCGCATTTTCGACTTTTTTCCAAAAGTTTAAAGTTTAAAAAATCATAAATTTTCTTTTCATAAGCCGATTATTAAAATTGTTTTTTTTAAAGATGTAGTTGTTACCTTTGAAAAGTATCAAATTTTTTCATATCACCAAAAAAAAATACTGAGTATCTAATGGCTGTTTTTATACTCGGTTGAGAGCAAATTCGATTGAACATTTAATGAGTTATGCTAAGTTCGGTGATAACAGATTTTTCGCCCAATCTACATAATATGTAGATTATACAGAAATTTATCACGAATGACGACAAAATTCTCCTTCACTAAGAATTGCAAGTGGATCAGATGACTTCCATTTTAGATATTTATATATTTCTGAACGCCAGCCATTTAATCAGGAGGAGCTTAGTGATTTAGTGAGAGTCCTTGGACTCTCTTAAAAGCATCTGAAATTCTAGCTTCTCGATTAAAGCAAAAAAAACCTGTTAACCCAAGAAACAAGAATTTCATACTACAGTAACAGAGAGAAAAACTTACTTCCATTCTTTTCAGAAGACGATGAGTTTGTTTACTGTTCAGATGTTCCTGGTTTAGTAACAGCGATGGGATTATGTACTTCTGCATAACGGCAACAAATTGGGCTCATTGCCGATTGTACATTCCACTAAAGCTAAAGAAGAATATTTTACTATTGCCTCGGTTATAGATAAAATTAAATACAACGATGTGTGGATCTAAAAATGGTCAATTTTCTTTTAGGCAAACAAGGAGGCTACACAAAGCATCCATGTTTTATTTGTTAATAGGATAGCAGAGCAAGACTGGAGTAAAAAAGACTGGCCTTCGAGGGAATATATGGTTCCAGGAAAGCTGAATATAGTTAATGAACCACTCGTGCCTAGGAATCGCATAATACTGTCATCTCTCTATATCAAGCTAGGGCTTATGAAACAATTTGTCAAAGCTCTTAAAAGGGACGGTGATTGTCTTAGATACTCGTATATAAGAAGAAAGTTCCAAAATTTGAGTTGTGAGAAACTTAAAGATGGAATTTTTGATGATCCTCAAAACAAATAGCTAATCAAGGATGAAAACTTTAGTAGTTCCATGACAGATATTGAAAGAAATGCTTAGAGTGAATTTGTTTGGATAGTACAAAATTTCCTGGGAAACAAAAAGGATGAGAACTACTCGGACCACGTGTATAACATGTCACATTTCAAAAAGCTTGGTTGTAATATGAGCATTAAGGTGCACTATCTACAAAGTCATTAAGATTGTTTGCCGAAAATCTTGGAGACTTCAGTGAAGAACACGGCGAACGTTTCCATTAAGATATTCGTACTATAGAGGAGCGGTACCAGGGTAACTGGGATGCCCATGTGATGGCGGACTATTGCTGGAGCATTTAAAATCAACCGTCTTAACCAGATAATTTAAGAAAATGTTATAAAAGAAAATTTTTGATTAGTTGTAATAAAATTATAACAAGGCGTGATCCATCTAAATGTTTTTTTTTCAAAACAAAAAAAAAATAAAAATTCAAATCAAGTGTGGAATCTTTATTGGCAATTTGAAAGGACACTTTGAGGCATTTATAATTTCCTTTAAATGTTGGCCGCAACTACGCCTCACTGTTTCCATTCTGAGCGTCCAATTTTGGATGACTCGTTCGAGCATTTCGACCGTTATGGCTTTAATGAAATGCGTAATGTAGGCTTCCAAAACCTGAATCGTGCTGGTTTGTCAGCATAGACTTTGGACGTTACGTAACTCCAAAGAAAAATGTCTAAAGGTGTGGAAACGTGAATTTAGCTGCTTTTCGAAATGACCTCGCAATAAATCCATTGTTTGAGCAACTGTATGGCAAATGGCACCGTCTTCAATTTCAGGTAGCATAAAGATCGATATCATGGCGCGATAGCGATTGATACCATTCACGGTTACGTTCCGACCATCATCATTTTTGAAAAAATATGCACCGATGATTCCACCAGCTTATAAACCGCACCAAACCGTGGCTTTCTCTGGGTATAATGGCACCTCTTGAACCTCTTCTTGTTGCTCTTCAGCCCAAATGCGGCAATCTAGTTTATTGACTTTGCCGTTGAGCCAGAAATGGACCTCATCACTGAACAAAATTTTGGTCGAAAACAGCGGATCTTCCCGTTTCTCACCGAACGCTCATTTCCACAATACAGTTGCCAACATTTGAAGAAAATTATTTTCAAAAAATAAATGCCATAAAATGTCCTTTCAAACTACCAATAAAGATTCCACACTTAATTTGAATTTTTATACTTTTTTTGTTCTGAAAAAATACCTCTAGATGGTTCACCCTATATTTTTGTATTAAATAATTAATAAATTGAAAAGTATAGCTGATAGAATAAATCTGACTTATGTAATATCTGAAAACAGTGACCTAAAAACAATTATTTTAACACTCTTCCCGTATGATTCAGAATATATTAAATTAAATACTTTGGACCAACACTGATTTTTGTCGCATTATTTTTTTTATGAGTTTTTATAGAACATTTTTTATTTTTTTTTATAAAATTGTTGTTTTTTTTCAAAACATAAACTTTATATCTGAAACTACTGGACCAAATTAACCAACGCTTTTAGACTACTGTGATTTTTGTCGCATTATTTTTTTTATGAATTTTTATAGAAAATTTTTTATTTTTTATAAAATTGTTGTTTTTTTCAAAACATAAACTTTATATCTGAAACTACTTAGTAGGGACATAAATACTGTTACAACATTGAACACACCCATTTCAATAGTAGAACTGAACATACCCCGTTAATGTCATATAGGTTTTGAAAGCTAATAGCGTGAAAGCCTCAATAGCGTTAGTCTGTAACGGGATTTTAAAATTGTTTCAACTTTCATAATGGAGTGGTCAGATAATGAGAACAGTATCGCTGTAATACCGCTTTTCAAGTGTGAAATGAATAAAAGCGATATTTGTTTAAAACGCTCCGGCCAAGAATTCACAGAAATCCGCTCCGAAAACAGAAAATTATGGCCCGCGAGATGAATATTACGCAAAAGTCCATGAGTCGAATCATTAAAAAAACATGGGGCTTTCAAACGACGTTTCGGACATTTATTGACTGCAGCTTAAAAAAATAGGATTGAAAAATGCAAACGTCTTTTGGTGAAGCACGCTGATAACTTGCACAGAAAAATTTTGTTCACCAATGAAAAAATTTTTACCGTTCAGGAAAAATTTAACAAGCGAAATGATAGAGTGTATGCGCGGTCATCTAAGGAAGCATCTGAACTGATCCCAAAGGTGGAAATAGGTCATCACCCAGCCTCAGTCATGGTTTGTGGGGTGTCTCTTACGATGGGGTCACTGGCCTGCATTTCTGCGAACAAGGAGTCAAAACATCGGCCAAAGTTTACCAAGAAACTGTTTTGGAAGCTGTTGTGAAGCCTCTTAACAATTCCCTGTTCGAAAACCAGCCATGATTCTGCGCCGGCCCATAAGGTTAAAACGTCCCAGGCCTGGCTTCGAAACAATTTTCCAGCGTTCATTTCGTCTGAAGAATGGCCCTCAGGCAGTCCAGATTTGAACCCATTGGATTACAAATTGTAGACGGTTTTAGGGGACAAGGTTTGTCACAAAAGATACCCCAACATTGGATCTCTTAAGACTGCTTTGGTTCGAGCTGTGGCCAATTTTCTAATGGACGAGGTTCGTGCAGCTATTGACGATACTTAAGGCGTGTGTAAAGGCAAAAGGCGGACATTTCGAATAAGTAGATTCTTTTTGGATACAATATACATCAATAAATATATAAAAAATTATTTAGTCCAAAAACATTCAGTACTTTTTATTTTACAGCATAAAACGTGTGTAACAGTATTTATGTTCCTAGTACTGGGCCAAATTAAAAACAATGCACGCACGGATCAACCCTCTGCTGCGCTGCTCCACATCAAGACAGGCATCAGTTAAATTGCAAAAGCTCGCAAAGTTAATTTTTAATTGTTGTAAAACGCAATTATGCTCTATCACTCATCATTTTGTTGGTTGTCGTGTGGCTGTAGCACGCAGAGATTTTAAGTTACGTCGTATTGAATTTAAAAAAGACAATAAAAAGTGAAATAAATTATTTTAACACAATTTTCGATATTTTATTCTAATAAGTCATCCTCGTCAGATTGAATCGAAAAATTGTTCGATAGGTAGATAAGTGTGTTTTCTAGAAATAGTTTAATTGGTTTTTGCTGGTGAGAAGTTTTAACATAAAATAATTAAATTTTCTCGTGACCGTCTAGAGGCAGAGTCGCGCAGTCAACCCAATTTTTCTTGCAGTTTATGTTATTATATACAGTGTTTCGGGCACGTGTTTTCCGCTATTTTAACCTCATTTTTCATCGTTAACCAGCCATTTCGAGCCGAAGACGTATTATAATCTATCGAAGATGTCCGAAGATGAACTCTCGAACGCAATTGACGTGAGTATTAATATCAGTGGTTTGGATGATACCGTACAAAGTGCCTCTTTTTCGCAAAAGCCATCGGCTCCGATAGCATCGCCATCGCCAACACCACCAGAATCGATTGGATTGCCGTCGGTTTTGACTTCATCGCCAATAACATTTCAGTTCAGAGGTGCAGGTAATCAAATGAACCACGAATGCTAAGAATTTAAAAATATCCTTTGGAAGAAACTATTTTTGCAGGTGTACGCCGACGAAGTTGTGTTCCGCGGCTTAACACAGCTACCAATTGAATTGAACGCGCTCAAGACACCATATGCGTGCTTCGTTTTCTTCCTGACCGACGAATTCATACAAAATTTAGTTTGTCAAATCAATTTGTACGCTCGGCAGAAGAATTTATTAACTAAATTTTTCACCAACAGGAAGTACGTAAGCCTGATCAACGACGTCACCAGAGAGTGCTAAGGCAAAAAGGAGAGTATTGCGTCGTATCCGCGCTATCGGAGTCGAAGAGGCACCACCACAATTTACCGTTGGCGAAGTTGCCCATGTCATCCGCAGCGCAAAGTCATCAAAGGCGCTGGGTCCGGACGGAATCTCAATGCTGATGTTAAAGCACTTGGATACCCCAGGAGTAGAGTACATGACCAAAGTGCTCAATCTGTCGCTAGCCACTCACGTAGTTCCCGATGCCTGGAAAATGGGCAGAGTGGTCCCGCTACTGAAGCCAGGCAAAGACGCTAGGAAAGGAGATTCGTACAGGCCGATCTCCTTGCTTTCCAGTAGCAGTAGCAAAGACGCTTGAAGCACTGCTCCTCCCCAGCCTGATCGAACACTTTCCTAGTGCTTATCATCAGCATGGATTCCGCAAGCAGCACAGCACAACAACTGCTTAACACGCCATCGCCACACGTATAAGTCGCGGCCTTAACCAGAACAAGCCTAACGACAGGACGGTCCTCGTGGCTCTTGACCTTACAAAAGCCTTCGACACGGTCAATCATAAAACTCTGTTCGAGAACATTGACGAAACGTCCCTTCCGCCCAGTTTGAAACGTTGGGTCGTAAACTTTATGTGTGGGCGCCAGTCATATGTAGAATTTAGAGACCGAAAGTCGAAGCCCCGTAGAGTTAAACAAGGAGTTCCCCAGGGTGGAGTTATATCCCTGGCTCTGTTTAACCTCTACATCTCTAAACTTCCTACACCACCAGACGGCGTTAAAATTGTGTCGTACGCTGACGATTGTACAATTCTGGCAAATTAACCGTTACCTCACTGACTTAGCACGTTTTTTCACTGCGAGGAATATGAATATATCCGCCTCCAAATCATCAGCCACACTGTTTACTGCATGGACCGCAGAGGTGCGGTTGTCACTCAATGTGAAAGTCGATGACGTCAACATCCCGACTACCAACTACCCCAAAATTCTTGGGGTCACATTGGACAGCCTTTTAGATCCTCTGCACATGATACAGCTATCTGCGATAAACTCAAAAGTAGGAACAAGGTCCTCAAGTCACTTGCCGGCAGTACTTGGGGAGCCGACAAAGAAACCTTGTTGACCTCTTACAAAGCGATAGGTCGGTCTGTAGCAAACTACGCAGCACCTGTATGGTCGGCTAACGTGAGTACGACGCAGTGGAAGAAAATTCAGACTTGCCAGAATGCCGCCCTCAGAACATCAACAGGGTGTCTTCTTATGTCTTCTGAGGACTACTACATGAGGAGACGAAGGTCCTTACCGTGCGCAGACACAATTTCCTGTTGTCTAAGCAATACCTGCTAGGGTGTTTTCGCAGCAGTCATCCTAACCACCATCTTTTGAACAGGATGCCTCCGACCAGGCAAATCAGGTACGATCTTCATGATCTAGAGAGAGAGGTCCAGCGTAATAAGGAAGAACCTTTAGATCATCGAAACTATCAGGCAGATCTGAACAACATTCACGCCGATGATGTCGCAGCAGCAGTATCCAGCTACCGTTTGAATGTGTGCTAGGGGAACATCCCCCGGAGATTTCACCTGAGGAGAAGATACTACCTCGGCAGATGCGCATGGTTCTGGCGCAGCTGAGGTCTGGATGGTGCAGCCGCCTCAATTCTTACTGGGCACGAATTGATGCTAACGTTCCGGACATCTGTCCCGCCTGCCATCAGGGACCGCATGATGTGCTGCACCTCTTCAATTGTCCGGCCAAGCCCACTCAGCTGACTCCCAGGTCTCTGTGGACGCATCCAGTTCAAATGGCACGTTTCCTCCACCTGGATATCGAAACAGATCCCCCATTGACGAACAATATATTGTTGTTACAGCAACAACGTAAGTTTATGGGCATTTAATTTTTTGTGTCTGTCTTTCGTTATCCGAACGTACGATAATATTGGTCTAAAAACGCTTTGCCGGCAGTGGCAAACACAATGATTAAGAAAAGATTTAAAGAGATACGACGTTTCGTCCACTTCAATGACGATTCGTTAGCAAAATGGGCAGGCCAGGAAGGTTATGACAAATTGTATAAAGTACGACCTCTGATCGACCATTTGAATAATCGTTTCCAGCAAGTACCTGCAGCGCCTCTGTTTTGATGAAATGATGTGTTTGACAAAGATGGATAGCAATCCGACAATACTCGACAATACACGTCATCGAAACTCCATAAATGGGGCACAAAGCTTCTCGTGCTATGCGATTCTACTGGGTTCTCGTAGGCGTTCGAGGTTTGTTCTGTTGTAATGTTGTATGGCAAGATAACAGGCCTGTTCGCTTGTTGCCCACATATGTCGGTGTACTGCCGTTTCTCTCGCGCCAAGCTTTGAATCAATCAGTCATCACAAAAATCAACACGCTGGGACCGAAAGAACAAAAAAACGTGGATATCGACTGTCCATATATAGTCAGGGAGTACAATCATCACATGGGCGGCGTGGACCTAATGGATGGTTTGCTTGGCAGGTATCATATACGTCTAAAAACGAAGCATCTTTTATCACCTGTTGAATGTGGCGATCACGAATGCATATATCCTATATCAATGATTGCACAAGACAAATACGCGCCAACAAAACATCGATTTAGCAACATTTCGCGCGGAAGTCGCCGAGTGCTTGTGCCAAAGAGATAATAAAAGATCTGTAGGTCGCCCATCTGCAACATTGCTTGAGACTAACGACGCAATCCTATTGCACAAAATGCAAGCTGAATCTGTGCAACTCGTCAGCCAAACAATGCTTTATAAATTTTCGTAAGCAATAGGATCTTTTACCATTTAATTTACCTTTATATTTCCCCCAATTTCTCTCAAAAAATATTATTCCCGTATTTCACCTGTTTAATTTTTTTCTTGTGAATTCTCAACTCCCATGCTTTCACCTGTGCCAGGTAAAAACGACTTTAACTTGAATATCTGAGTATGTGGAGTTTCTCAGCGACCGAATATTAGTCTATTTTGATTTTTTTTAGCAAAATCGAAGGCTGGCGCAGAAGAGGGTTAAAGAATTTTTTTTTGACGAGTTTAAATTTTTTTTAACTGAATATGGTGAACCGTTTTCAAGTTATTTAAATATTTGTAGTGGAAGTGACTTAATTTTGGACATAACGGTATATCGCGAAAAGTCGAGCTGGTAGAAAAAAAACCAAGAGCAGTTTTGGATTCGGCGTTCCAAATTACCTTACAAACAATATTCAGTTCTTAAACAACAAACACTTTGATCGCTGATTTTAATCATAAAATTATATTATTCTGGTTGTTTCTTAAGTTGTAATTCTCCCCATTATTCTCCAAGTGTTATTTATATAATCTGAAAAAATATATAAACAAAAAAGTTATTAAATTTTTAATGCCCTTGATAACATTTGGCCCACCCTGTATGTATATAAAAAAAATTATATTCTTTGTAACTGTAAATTTCCTTTGATTACGCATTAAAGAATATGTAACACTTACTTTTTAACAAATCGTGATAACTATGCCTACTCGCCCCAATAATGTCAATTTGGCGCTGGGCACCTTTAAAAATTTAAACATATTTAATCTGAAATATGATAAATAAGAAAATAAAAGCCATTGGGTACAGTGGTACATAGCGAAAACTAACAGAAATATAAACTCAAAATATAAAACAAATATGTAATATGTAATATACATAAATAAAACATAAAGCACTTCTGACACATATGTTGATCATCAGCATGGGTTCCGCAAGCACAGCACAGCACAACAACTGCTTTACACGCCATAACCACACTTATAAGTCGCGGCCTTAACCAGTACAAGCCCAACGACACGACAGTCCTGGGGGCTCTTGACCTTACCAAGGCCTTCGACACGGTCAATTATGCCACTTTGGTCGAGGACATTGCAAAAACGTTCCTTCCGCCTAGTTTGAAACGTTGGGTCGTAAACTATATGTGTGGGTGCAGTCATATGTAGAACTTAGAGGACCATCTACATGACGCGACGAAGGTCCTTGCCGGACTTGGTTGTCTTCGCAGTAGTCATCCCAACCAACATCTTATGGACAGGATGCCTTCGCCCAGTCGGATCAGGTACGATCTTCATGAACTAGAGAGGACCAGCGGTACAATGGCGAGCGTTTAGATTGATTGTCTTATAAGTAGTTACTTCATTTTAATAAACATATTTACGAAATTTTCTTTTATACACAAGAGTTAACTGTACTTAATATTTATGTATTTTGTCAGTTTTGCTACGACGGGCGCCCCGCGCCTCTGAAAATATAAGTATGTATTTTGTAAATTTATTTGAAAAATGTATCTAATATTGTTTTACAACAACATAATACCAAAAAAAAACTACTAACAATTAAAGCATATTTGAAAGATTTAGCTAAGACTGTGGTCGGCCGTTTATTATTCAGAAAATTCCATCAGGAACATAGGCTGTCTACGTAAAATCTCCATGTCTGTCTGCTGCAATATGTTTCAGTTCGTTAAACGATTTACCAGTCTCGTTAAAAATTGTGCGCCTCCAAGTCCTTGTCCCTGGTCTACCCCGTTTCATTGAGCCTTGGGTGTTCAACTCAAGTGTTTCGTGGCAAATTTCGTTGTACGGATTTTTTAAGGAGTGCCCTAACCCATTTATATTTTTTTCTCTTGATCTGTGTGTTGATGTTGTCTTCCCCGGCGATTTGAAGTATTTCCTTGTTTGTGATAACTCTAGGCCACCAGATTTTTGGAATGTTTCGCAGGCATCTGTTAGTAAATGTTTGTACTTTTTGTTTAATGATTTCGTTGACCGGTCATGTTTCGGGAGCATATAGAAAGATGCTTTTTACGCAGGAGTTGTAAACGAGGAGTTTTGTTTTAGGGGTGATTGAGACACACACGTCATTCAGTTTTGAGTACTTGTAAGATACTAACTTTTATTTGAAATAATTGTATGTACATTGAAAATTGAATATCTTAAAAATAGTCTAGAACTATCAGTCTCCTGGTGATTACAAATCAAGGGATTCTCCGTTGACCTTCAACAACCGTACACAATCCTAAATACACAAATAGTGTCACATTTCTTGTGTGTGCGGGCTGCTCTGATCACCATGTGGAAACGCATGATCATGTGCGAGCGTACAAATAGTACCTAAGTATGCAGTTAACAATTTTATGAGCTGCACTTAAGAATACCAAATTACCCAGCACACAATATAAAACATATTCAACTTTGAACATTCTGCCAGCGGAAAAAGTACATAAAACATTCTTAAGATATATGCAGTATACAATTTGTTCATAAATATTTTGCGGAAACGAACGCCTTAGTTTTTCTCAAGTTAAATATATTCTTAATATTAAGTGGACTGTAAATTTAGTTAATACTAGCTACTATCGGCCGCTGTGTTTTTCAATGTTTTATAGATATAATTACTACATATAATTATTGTCAGTGACGTATAACCACTGCATCATAGAGCTATATTCAAAAGAGTTCAGCGCCTTCCGAATTACGTGTTAATACAGTGTATCTTATCTCCAGAGTACCAGCTTCTTAGCGAATGTGTTCCTTTTCTTCATATTGGGAATTCGGACATCCTTCAGTTCTTCCTCTTTGTTGCGAATGGGAAAGGCTTGACGCTTGCGTTCGTCGACCTTGAAATAAGTGTCGTAATAACTGCGGGTACATAAGTCCATGCTACACTAAGCATACTTGGCGTCCTGGCGGATCACGCTGAATTTTGGACCATAGTGGTTAAAATCGTTATGCTTTGATTTAGAAGTATTGTTGTACATAATATGCTGCTTGGCGCAGGTCGTATAATGTTTCCTGAATGTGTTTAATCTCTCATTTACATTGGGAGAGTCCTTGCTTTCAGTTTTCTTATCGCCAGAAGCGGAATTCTTTTTTAGCCAATCAGTGGTATTCTGCTTACGAATGTCGCTACCAAACATACCACCGGAATTCCGGTTCTCCCAGGGCGACATCATGCTGGTGTTTCTCTTGCCGTGTTTGGCCAAGGGAGTTTTATAGTTGCTGCCACCACCAACCAAGTTTCGATTACAATTTCGATTCCAATAATCAACGTTGTTGGGTTTAGCGGTTATAGTTGCAGCGAATTTCTGTTGTGGTTTGGAAAGTACTTTTCCTCCATAATGCAGCAAACTATTGTGGCCTTTTTTACATTGCTGACAAATCCAATTCTTGTTGCACTTAATACTTTGAACTTGGCTCAAACACTTAGTACAAAGCAGTTTTTGTTTATCCAAATTCCATCGCGATGAAACATCCATCTTCTTGAATTTGCAACATTTACATATGTTTGTAGTGGTTCTTATTTACGCAGCATACATACGAGTATTTATTTGAAGTTGGTTTTTTGCTTGGTCTTGCTTGATTCTGTTTTTCTCCTTTGGCATCTTGAGCTGCGTACTTCTGTAAAATTCTTTGCAAAATTTATTTTGATCTGCTGTTGTATCCTCTTCTTCATCTTCCCAAAATTTGTCGATTTTACTAATGTTTGATGTGGTAGTTGCCGCCGCCAATTTTTTGTTATTTTTCGATGTGGTGACGCCCCCAGAAACAATCCAGCCAAGTTCCGTTTTTGGCCAAGTAGTCCATTTTCTTTAAAAATTCCAACATCCATTATTGCTGGATATAGGTCCGCGCCGATTATCATATCAATACGACCCGTTTTATGGAAGTCTGGATCAGCTAAAACATAGTTGCTCCATGCATGATTATCACATGCAAATGATTCATCGGGTAGTGCTTTTGTTAGTTTTGGCAACACTAACGCTTCTGCTTCCACTGAGAATAAACTTGAAAACCTTGGCTTTATTTTCAAGCTAACTTTTGCTTTCGAAATGCACATCTTCTCTTCTGACAGCCCTGAGACATCCGTGATTAATTTCATTTTTGGAATTCGCAAAATCTGAACCGTCTCTTCCGAAATTAACGTTGTTTGCGAAGCACTGTCAATTAATGCTCGTAGTATTTCATACTGCCCGTCGTATGCTCTTACTTTTACAAGAGCCGTTGCCAATAGGGTATTCGGTGGTATTTCTGGCTGAATCACGTGTGTTGCTACTTTTTCGGTAGCATGCAACATTGAATGATGGTTTCTTCCACATTGCCGGCAAGTCCAATCTCTAGTGCATTTGATGTTCTGTGTGTGACTCAAACATCGCTGACATACCTTTTTTCTCTTCATTATTGACCACCGGGCTGATATTTCCATCTCTTTAAATTTAAAACATTTAAAAATGGTGTGATTATCGCTATCACAGCATAGACATTTGCTCGATTCATTTTGCCGTGGTTTGTACTGGCTGGTTGATTGTTGACTAACTTTATTGAAAAATGTCCTGTTCTCTTTATATGACTTGGAACTCTGTATTTGTTCCAAATATTCGATCACGTCTGACTGCTCTTGAATTTCCTTCGCTTTTTTTACATGCTGGTCGAACCGCTGTAAATCTTCTCGACCGAACTTTCGAAGTATTACATGAGCGAAAATTGGCGATATCTCACTGTCATCGACTATCATCAACTTATTTTTTATGATGAAGACACTTTCATTGATAGTGTCAATAAATTTCTGTACTGACATTTCAGAATTTTCTTTGAAAGTCGTTAGATGTAATAGCATATCAAGAGCCTCGTTGAACATTTTTCTATTGTTTTCGTAGCGCTTCATTAATAATTGAAGTGCAGCATCGTAGTTTGATGGACCTCCAGCCATTAGATGGGATACGACAGACTTGGCTTCTCCTACCAAACACATTCTTAAATAATTAAATTTTATGGTATCGGAGAATTCTGCTCGTTCGTGTACCATTGCTTTAAACATGCCATAGAAATTAGGCCAATCTCTTATGGCTCCATAAAACTTTGGTATGGATGGTTTTTGTGGCTCAAGCATAGATGTTATTTGCGGTTTTGATTTATTCCCAATTGTATCCGCCATATCTAACATCATTATCTTAACAGATTGCGCCATCTGTTTATAACGTTTTTTGACATCATCATTGATTTCTTCAATGTTTCGTCTATCGCCTTCTATTACATCCCACATCCTTTGTAAGCTTTTCATTTTTAAATCCATATCGTAAGGACTTGCATCTGATACCATTAGCCGATTGCATTCTGTCAATAAAATACCAGCTCTTTTCAGCCATTCTCGGAACGTGTCATTTTCTTCCTTAAAAAGACTTTTTCGTTGTTGCATAATTTCGTCTTGTTGTTGTTGTCGTAAAATTTCTTCTTCTCCTTGTCGTTGCTGTTGTAGAAAATATTCTTCTTCTTGTTGCTTTAGTAGTTGTTGGATTTGGCTCTCTTGTTTCTTTATTGTCTCTTGTTGTTGTAAACTTCGCTCCTTTCTACACTCTTCAATATTTTTGGACAGATTCCCAAAAATATTGTTCTTGAAATAGTTGGTGCCTGCTAGTGCTTCTGCCGCCACCATACTCTTGTGACGTTGCTGGAAATCTTCCCATAATGTCTCTAATTCCGTAGAATTAGGGTCCTCTTTGAGCAGCTTCTTAATTTTTTCGTACACTGCTTCCTGCTTTGCAGCCAGTTCCTGCATCGATTTACTTAGCGGGACCGGAAGCATTTTTATTTATAATTCCCTTTGTTTATAATTCCCTTTGTTTTGTGTGTGTTTTTTTTCCAAACCAATGTCTAGCCTTGGTTTACGCTTTTTGTTTTCTTTTAAGGAATGTTCGTTATTCCCAGTTGTTTTAATTTTACCTCGGTAAATTCTTAAACCAATGTTAAAAGTCTTGGTTTATACTTTTTTTTTTTAATTTTTACCTCAGGCGGTAAAGATTTCTTTAGCTCTGGCTAAAGAATTTTTTTTTTTTTTAACTTAGAGTCTCTTACCTTGGGTAGGGGAAAACTCTTGTTTTTTTTTAGGCTCGAATGGACCAAAATGAGTGAGACACACACGTCATTCAGTTTTGAGTACTTGGAAGATACTAACTTTTATTTGAAATAATTGTATGTACATTGAAAATTGAATATCTTAAAAATAGTCTAGAACTATCGGTCTCCTGGTGATTACAAATCAAGGGATTCTTCGTTGACCTTCAACAACCGTACACAATCCTAAATACACAAATAGTGTCACATTTCTTGTGTGTGCGGGCTGCTCTTATCACCATGTGGAAACGCATGATCATGTGCGAGCGTACAAATAGTACCTAAGTATGCAGTTAACAATTTTATGAGCTGCACTTAAGAATACCACATTACCCAGCACACAATATAAAACATGTTCAACTTTGAACAAGGGGAGAGGGCGTTGAGTTCCATATATTTCTTAGGCTGGAGAAAGTTGTTTTGGCCTTATGTATGCGCGAATCTACGTCTTCCACTGCTCCACCTTCTGACATTATTATGCTAAGCAAGTAGCAGAAACTGTCAACGTTTTGTATAGGCGTGTTATTTAAAGTAAAAGTTGGCATCTGATTGGGTTCAATAATCATACATTTTGTTTTATTCGCGTTAATTCGTAGGCCGTATTTTGACGCCGTTAAAGCCAAGTCTCCTATTTGCTTCTGCATATCGGTGGTGTTCGTCGCCAGCAGTACAAGGTCGTCTGCATATTCGAGGTCTCCGAGCTGCTCGTTTATTCTCCTCTGTAACTCCATACTTTTGCCCGCCACTGTCGTCATTATATCGTCAAGCACCGTAATAAAAAGTATGTGTCGAAAGGATCCCTTATTTTCCCGGGTCTGTGTATTATTTCTTTATCAAAGCTATTATTTTGTCGGTGATCCCTTTGTTAGCAAGAGCGAGCCATATCTTGCTGCGGCCAATGGCATCGAATGCTTTCTCGAAGTCGACGAAAGTAAGATATAGTGTTGGGTTCAATTCATTCCATTGTTCAATTATTAGCCGAAGATTGTTAATTTGATCGACACAGGAGCGGTTAAGGCGAAAGCCGGCTGTTCGTCCAAGCTGTTAAGAATGCGGTTTAGTTTGATCCTATTGAACATTTTTGATACAGCGGGCATGAGAGTAATGTCTCTCCAATTGCCGCATTGTCTATGGTCCCCTTTTTGGGGGATTTTGATAATAATGCTTTCCTTTCAGCCATTCGGTACAGTATCAGGATAGATAGACGCAGTTGTTTGGAGATCTAGTATAAATAGATCAGCTGGCATGTTGTCAATACCTGGTGCTTTGTTGTATTCCAGTTGGCTGATTGCGGCTGCGATTTCGTCGTGATCAGGCGGTTCCTCTTTGATCGAGTTTAAATGGCGCCGTGATACATTAATGTGAGACTGCTGCTCAGGAGTGGAATCGTTGTTTTTATGATTAAGAACTTCTTCAAAATGTTCTCTCCACCTATTGAGTTGCTCCTAATCACTGGTAAGGATTGTTCCTGAACACTGGTAAGGATTGTTCCTGATTTGTCCTTTATTTGTGTGTTGATAACTAATTTCTTGCCTGAGAGCTTTCAAATTGTATCGAAATCAGTTTTTATATTTTCAATAGCTGCTGCGGTTTCGGCTTCTGATGCCAGGTTGTTGATATAGCTAAGTTTATTTTTCCTAGCTTGTCTTTTTACTAACTTTATTAAATCTGAATGTTTGGCACGTAACTCGTTTTTTCTAGCTGGGTTTTCTTCCGTCAGGAGTAGTTGTTGTGCTTTTCGTCTCTCCTCAACTAGGTTCGGAAAGCCATTCTTTATTTTCCTTTCTTACATGGCCAACTAAATAGAGAAGCTATTTAAGCTTCTCTATTTCTTCCTTTTCTTCGTCGACGTTAGCGTTTGGGAGTGACGATGATATGCGGTTGAAGGTTTGGTTGATTCTTGGTAGCATATCTGCTTTTAACATCGTTTGATCTTAGTTTTGATATGTTGAATGGACGCCTTTGGATATGCCGTGTGTTCGTATGGGTATTATGATTTTGAAAGTCAGCCTAATCTCAGAAGAGACTAGAAAATGGTCAGTGGCTATATCTGCACTTCGAAGTACTCAGATCTTGAAGAGTCTTAAACCATCTCTTCAAAATAAAGATGTGATCAATTTCTCTCGACTTCCACGTAAATTTATGGTGCGGATTGTGTGGGAAATATGGACCACCTATCGGACTGCGCTAATATGGACCAGACCGTATTTAGCGCAGATTTCCAGAAGTAGGTTGCCGTTCTCTTATCTGGAACCTGGACTATGTTTTCCCACAACGTGTTCAAAGCCATGGTTGTCGTTTCCGATTCTGGCGTTCATATCGCCCATTAGTATCAATATGTCGTTTCGGTCGATTCCGCTCAGGGTTCGGTGCAGTTCACCTTAGAAGTTTTCTTTTACTCGTACGCCGTAGTCGCTAACTTCGGGGGGGACGTAGCATTGTATTGTTGTCATTTTTCTAATGCTGGTGTGTAGGCGAGCAGTAATGATTCGTTCCCAGATGACAGACCAGCTAATTAGAGCATTTCTGATTTTCCTGTTCAGGAGGATGCCCACGCCGTGTGTATGGGGGTCGTCTAGGTTCCTTTTGCCGGAGTATATAATTCGGCCGCCTTGCGAATTTATAAGGTCACCATTGCCATTCCATCTAATTTTACTGATGCCTGTGACCAATATTTTGAGTCTGCTAAATTCTGCAGCGAGTTGGTTCAGGGTTATCATCAGTATTTTCGTTCGGTTATTCTGTCTTGTTGTTATTCTTCTGCTAATCATTTCAATTTCGGCTTCATCATGTGGTTGGCCAAGTGTTGACTATTTTAGTGTCGGGGTTGCCGACTTCCAAGGGGTTATTTATTGCAAGGAGGCCTCTAAACTTGCCTCTTGCATTCGTTAACTCTGTTCATTTAATTCTGAGTATGGTGCCGTGGGTAAGGTTATACCGCCTTATGGTCGGATGTCAGAGCCTCAACTTTGGAAACAGGGCCCGGCGCGAGAAGTCAGAGGTTATAGTCTCAGCGATCATAATCATTATACAGTATACTCGCAATATACTTATACAAATAAAAATTTGCAACAAATTGTCGGTCCCTTGAAAAAATTGCTTAAATTCTTTAAAAAAAATTACATATTGGTGCCCTTGCTTGCTAATTATTATTTTCTTGCAATATAAAGTATGTTTAACCTCTTATACTTATGTAAATCGTAATTGGTTGTTGATAATATGTTATATATTATTCATAGCGTTTATAAATCGAAAAATATTACATAAAGTAGCAAACTTTTTTGTTGCAATTTGTTGTGTTTCCCTGATTTACCAGAGGTGTGCCGATTGAGAGAATGGGGCGTGAAAATGGCAAAGCAGCGTACATGTTACATCTTCTTTTGCAAAAACAGCAATTCAAACATTGATCATAGGGAAAACCCAGAATTAGTTGGTTACAAAATTTGTAATCGGTCTATCAGAGCTTACTTCAATTCTAGCCACTTTAATTAAGAAATTAAGCTGCTTGCGGAACCAGTGCTGATGATTAGCACATGGAAGGTGCTCGATCAGGCTGGGGAGGAGCAGTGCTTAAAGCGCGTTCGCTACTGGCAAGAGCAAGGCTTTAGTAGCGGTGTCACTCTGTATCAGGAAATAGATGAGTTGTTAACGACAGATTGATTGAGCTCTTTGGTCATGTACTCTACTTCCGCGTAATCCAAGTGCTTTAAAAGCAAGGTTTACCATATGTCCTCCTTTTTGACCGCTGTCCCCCCATCCTTAATTCTTTTTTAAAAAAGTAAAATTTTTCTAATTCTTCCATTGTAAAAAAATCGCGGATGCGTCTTTTGTGAACACCTGTTTCTATATGAAGGAGTTGCCAGATCGAAACAAAATTTAACATGTGTTCATAGCAAAGATGGAAGTTTCCAAAACACTTAACTTTTTTCTGTTTATACCGCGCTTTTTGTGCTAGGCTAAGAACTTTCCGAACCGCCCTCGTATAATAGTTTAGAGATTTGAGTCTATTACCATGTGCGATGCATAAAATCGTTTTCTAGTATTATTATTAAAGGATTATAGTTTTTCTAAACATTACACCACTGAAATTTTCACAGTTATGACAGCTATGGCAAAAATTATAAAAACAGATAGAAAAAATTAAAAAAAGTGTCATTTTAGCAATTTTGAAGCACTAGATGCATTGTTTTCGGGTATGTTTATACTACATTTTTCTCCTTGTCTAAAGCTACAATTGTGCTGAAGACAGAAAAAAAATCCATTTGCATGTTCTTCGGAAAAATATATGAGGCCTTAAAATAAGAACAGCAGTTAAAATAGCAAAATCTAAATGGAGTTACGTTAATTTCGATACTGTTGCACAGTTTAAATTTTTTTCTAGGAACTATAGAACTTTTTCTAAAGACATGATCAAAATTGACACTTTTTGTTAACTAATGACTAAGCTATTGCGGTTTTTCTATCCATTCTAAGTTATCGACGTCTAACCTAAAACACTACCACTATTATTATTATAGTTTTCACATGTTTGTTTCGCCCATCGACACCAAAAATTTTGTTCTTAATAGTTTAATTTTTTCTGGTTACTTTTTATCCATATGCTATTAAAAAACATGTTACTATGACTTAACCCTTTTATAAAAACAATTACTTATATATTTAATTGGTGATTATTATAATTTTTTTTTTCAATTACTGTTATTTTATATTTTTAAAATGTGTCCTCTGAATGTTCTAAAGGCTCTTTGTAAGTGTCCTCGTCTTTTTGTTCAAGTCATTATACGTAAACGTCCTATTTTCCGAAAAAAATCTTTTTAATAGCCCTGTTCAAAATGGGCATTGGGATTTTTTTGACCCAGCGACTTTGCGCTGTGGATGACATTGACTACTCTTCGACTGGGAGAGCGCGGTTACGACGCAATACTCTCCTTTTTCGTCTTAACGCTCTCTATGGCGATGCCATAGTTATATCTGGCGCACTATGACAATCACCCATAATCCGAGTTGGAGCGTCCTCATTTACTGAGCAGAAGGTATAGCTATCAATTTGCTCTACCAACGGTCATTGGAGAATTCCACAATTCGTGGTGGACATTAAAGTCTCCTAAGACCAAGCGGTTACTGACTACTGGCTAATGTCAGCGAATGACGTGGGACATAGCTACCAACCGGAGGAATGTATACGATATATAAGTATAGCTCTATCTCGGCAGTCCCAGACTTGACTGCCACCCCGACACATTCCACGTATGGGTCTCTAGAGTAAACCTTAGGCGTGATAGGTCTGACTTTACAGGAAATCAAGTCCCAAATTCCACTTCTCCTGCGATCCGTACGAAGCACGTTGCATCCGTCACAACTATACAGGCTGCAGGTGACATTCAGATTGTCTCCTCATGAAATATAGTACCTAACTGATGTTGCGTTGCCAATCGAACATAACCCTTCATTTCTTATTCAAACAAGAGTTCTTCAATATCTACAGTAACTAATCGTTTTTACTTTTTGCTTGTTTTTGCAACATTTATTATTGTTATAAATTATTATTATTATTTTTTTTTTTAAACCAGAAAAAATTAAACTATTTTTTTAAAAACAAAATTTTTGGTGTTATTATTATTATTATTTTTTTTATTTTGTTAACTAGTTTAATCATACTACTACGCGTATGTTAATGAGTAGTTTTTGTTAGCTCTACTAGAATTTTTTTTTTCATAAGTAATTGACTTTGGTCAAAAGGCTGACAATTAAAAGTCTGGCTGAACTAAATGAAAAACCTTTCATTGGTTATTTCCTTTTTTAACCTTGTTAAATTGAAATCTTGTTTAATCAAAAATTCCTGTAATTAAGTTTACGAATTAAGGCGATCTACCGTAAGTGTATTTTTTTTAGTTAAGGGAATATATGATTTGCCTGGTCGAACTAATGTCGTTTTTACTTGTTTTTTTGGTATCTTTTGAGTCAAAAAAAAGTTCAAAAAAGCGATATACTTAAATGTAATGGTCAAGAATTTAGATTTATTATAAAGATAAGGGTTTGTCATTATGTTTTAAAAATGATTTCGGGCAAGTGGCTGGCTCGAAATATTCTCTGCCAATCGTGTCGGGCTTATCTGCATAGGCCGGCCTCATTTTTGAATAAATATGGACCAATGATTCCCTCTGCTCATAGAGTTCTTGTTCTTGTAAAAATCAGGATCAGGTGGCATTCTCGTTTTGGGCCCATTCAGCACTATTTGAAAACTTTGTTCCAAAGTAAGTCTATTCATTTGTAAAATGGCAAACCAAACTGAACATAAATCAAGTTACAGCTGTCAAAAAGACCAACTCCGAAAAAAGTGTGGCTAGATTAAAAATCACACGTCTACAAAAAACACCCTTTATAATATATCGTGATGATGTACATCTATTTATTTCTGAATTAGCCTCTGTTAACACACTCTACATTATGAGATTTTTTCGATAATATGTATAACTTGGTAATTGTCCTAATTTTAGGAACGAACAGGCATGTATTTAGAAGCATTCATATTAAATATTTTGATGTAAATAAATATATTTATTTAAGCTTTTTTCTATCTTAGGCTCTTGGTAATCTATATTTTATACACAAACAATTAAGAAGTGTAAGATTATGGAATTTTTTTACCCATGCCTGGGAGGTGGCTGATGGAAAGCAGGTTTACTCGGGTAATATAGAAACTATACAGAGCAAAGAGAAGTCAAAGTTCCCGCAACATTTTTTCCCGGAGGTAAATGTTGGTTTCACTTATAATTCATTGTTCTAAAAACTTAATATTTTGTCTTAAGTGTAAATGGTCCAGAAAAGGATTTATGAGAACACGATGGGAAGTTAACAACACAGTTTTTGATCTAGTCAATATTCATCTGTTTCACGATGCATCCAACTTAGCAGCTTGTGAAGAATTTCCGTCCGTCTATTGTAAAACAAGAAGGAGAGCATTATTACATACTCTTGACAGGTAAGTTTTCTAACTAGTTACAGATGAAATAACTTTAATATATACGATTTGCTTATGTAGGTTTTATTTGGATGAAAAAAACGGATTAGTTCCGTTCTATTTGTTTGGTGATTTTAATTTTAGATGCGATACGGAAGGCGTTGTTAAGGTAAGGAAACAAAACATGATACGTTAAATGATTGACGTCTATACGTTACTGCGGTTCAGTGGGATCCGCTATTTGAGAACCTACTTACAATCAATCGACAAAGAATTCAAACAGCACACAAAGAATCGTTATACTATTTAAGTCCAAACACAATCAGTGACAAATAATGTGCGTCGCTTTTCATACATAAAAAAGTCAGCGTAAAATTAGGGGCTGTGCATGCCTTCATCGGCGGTTAGGTAAAAGTTTTAGTCAAGTGCAAAAAGTATGCGAAAGGTTTTTGTCAAATTCATATTACAAGGGGCGAACATGAAGCTAAAAAGTGTAAATACGATTTTTTTTACTTTTTTAAATCTATAAGTTAAAAATTTGAAATTTCGTTGCTGTGGTTGTTGATGACGGTAAAAACGAAAACTAAGGACAGCGATGCATCAAAATTGTGGGGTAAAACAGTTACAATTTATTGCAATTAGTTTGCAAGCATTTTTCATAGTTCTTGGTAATCACAAAAGTCGAACATTTAAAAAATGTTTTTCAGTTGTGAAAAATATAATGGTATTTTTTTGAAAAAAAATTTTTAGAGAATATTAGAAGGGATAAAAAAGGGGCAAAATACAAAAAGTGAGAAAAACTATATCAAATCAACAGGATAGCATATAAAATAGAAATGGCGATAAAAGGGATGAAAAAGATGCCGAATAATGTGAAACATAAGAAAAGAGCCCGCGCCTCTGAAAATATGTATTTTATAAACTTATTTGTAAAATATACCTAAATAAATAAATAAATAAAAAAGAGAGAAGACAAAATTAAATAAACAGGATGACATATAAAATATAAATGGGGTCCAAAACGAGCAAAATATTAAAAAGTGAGAAAACTATATATGGCGTAGAAAATAGAAATGGGATTGAAAGGGGCGAAATACAATATTAAATCAACAGGATGACATAGAAAATACTCGTAGAAATTGAAATAAAAATTGATCCGAAAGGGGCTTAATATCAAGAAAGTGGCAAAAACAATGTGATTGATGTGCAGCTTATGACAAAGGGGGGTTTTGAGCGGAAAAAGAAAAACGAGAGTAATTTTAATTTTGTTGCAATGTAAATTGCGTTTACAAGTTTACCTGCGCTGCGAGGCAGCGGCAACTACTCGTTGAAATAATCCCTTCTACCCTTTTGCGCTACATTCGCACAAATTCGTATTGAGCTGGTAGTAGAAATTTCCCAATGCAAAATAAAGGAACAAGTGGTAGGGTTGCCTGCAGTTAGAACTGAATATTGCCGGCCACCTTGCAACATCTAAAACTTACTACTAAATGGGCCAAGAGGACCCTACGTAGTACCATGCTGCAAGTGGCACTACAGAAATGGGACAAGAGGACCCTATGTAGCATCTTTCGGAAGGAAGGGCATTACGGATGAGCTTTATTAACGACGAAATGCATCCAAGAGGACCCTACGTAGTACCATGTAACAAATGACACTACGGGAATGGCCCAAGAGGACGCTACGCTGTACCTTTTGGAAGGAAAGGCACTGCGACCTTAGTTATGGGGTAAACAAATAGAATTTAGGAAGTTACATATATTAACATGGAAAGGAGCCAGAAATGACCCAACCAAGATGGTTGGTTGGGTCATTTCATGATTCGGCATGATTCGACACGGTCAATCATGCCACTCTGTTCGAGGACATTGAAGAAACGTCCCTTCCGCCCAGTTTGAAACGTTGGGTCGTAAACTATATGTGTGGGCGCCAGTCATATGTAGAATTTAGAGACAGAAAGTCGAAGCCCCGTAGAGTCAAACAAGGAGTTCCCCAGGGTGGAGTTTTATCCCCGGCTCTGTTTAACCTCTACCTCTCTAAAATTCCTGCACCACCAGACGGCGTTGAAATTGTGTCGTACGCTGACGATTGCACAATTCTGGCGTCAGGACCTTAAGTGGATGACATTTGCGAGAAAATCAACTATTACCTCACTGACTTAGCACGTTTCTTCACTGCGAGGAATATGAAAATATCCGCCTCCAAATCATCAGCCACACTGTTTACTGCTTGGACCGCAGAGGTGCGGTTGTCACTCAATGTGAAAGTCGATGACGTCAACATCCCGACCACCAACTACCCCAAAATCCTTGGGGTCACATTGGACAGCCTTTTTAGATCATCTGCACATGCTACAGCTATCTGCGATAAACTCAAAAGTAGGAACAAGGTCCTCAAGTCACTTGCCGGCAGTACTTGGGGAGCCGACAAAGAAACCTTGTTGACCTCTTACAAAGCGATAGGTCGGTCTGTAGCAAACTACGGTCGGCGAACGTGAGTACGACGCAGTGGAAGAAAATTCAGACATGCCAGAATGCCGCCCTTAGAACATCAACAGGGTGTCTTCTTATGTCCTCTGAGGACCATCTACATGAGGAGACGAAGGTCCTTACCGTGCGCAGACACAATTTCCTGTTGTCTAAGCAATACCTGCTAGGGTGTTTTCGCAGCAGTCATCCTAACCACCATCTCTTGAACAGAATGCCTCCACCCAGGCAGATCAGGTACGATCTTCATGATCTAGAGAGAGAGGTCCAGCGGTATAAGAGAGAACCTTTAGATCATCGAAACTATCAGGCAGGTTTGAACAACATTCACGCCGATGATGTCGCAGCAGCAGTATCCAGCTACCGTGTGAATGCAGTGCTAAGGGAACATCCCCCGGAGATTTCACCTGAGGAGAAGGTACTACCTCGGCAGACGCGCGTGGTTCTGGCGCAGCTGAGATCCGGATGGTGCAGCCGCCTCAATTCTTACTGGGCACGAATTGATGCTAACGTTCCGGACATCTGTCCCGCCTGCCATCAGGGACCACATGATGTACTGCACCTCTTCAATTGTCCGGCCAAGCCCACTCAGCTGACCCCCAGGTCTCTGTGGACGCATCCAGTTCAAATGGCGCGTTTCCTTCACCTGGATATCGAAGCAGATCCCCCATAGACGAACAAGACTTCAAAATAAATATATTGTTGTTACAACAACAACTAAACCCGCGCGATTGTGAGGATTCGTTCACAACTGATTCAATATTTCTCGCAGCTGGAGCAACCGAAGAAGGGGCGGGAGGAGTATCCTCCACGATAACGTAACCCATAGAAACTGGACTCACGAATGGAGCATGTGGGGCGGGTTTATAAGGATCCCGAAGCTGCAAAAACCGTATTGAACTTAATTACAATTACTGCGGCTCTTTAAAATAAAGTACGAATGTTGATTGACATGATATTGTCTTTAAAAGCAAAACATAGCTTTAATCAGCAGGCCGGAAATAATAAAAATCGAAGCTATAAAATTTAAAACATCGAAAAATATTAATCTTTCAAATGGACTACCCTAATTTTTTATGACTGCGTTTTTCTTGCTCGACTTATGTAAACTTCCATGTTCAACGCTGATTTACTTATGGAATCAAAAAACCCCAATTTTTAATTCATATCGCATTGTTATCATTGTTACCATCGGTTAAAAAAATGTTCTTAATTTTTTTTAAATAACCAACACTCAGGGGATGCCCCTATACATGCGGTGCATTGCGTTGGCGAGTGGAAAGTAAAGGATCGGAGGGGGGAAAGAGGGAGTAATGTTTATTGACACTTGTCTTGAACTATTGGATGTCGCAATTAGTGGGAAATACATTTGCCGGAAGTTGATTCCACATACGGACTGTACGAGCGGTCAACTGGCCAATCGATAACAAACGGGTGGGTCTGTTTTTGGCTGGTTTAGCCGACAAAACTTTATTTGAAATAAATGTCTTGATTCCAAATATAATATTATTTTGGATCACTTCAGCAGCAGAATTTACGTCGTTGTCGAGAAAGCACAGTTTCCAATTAAAATGCTGAAAAAAGTGGTTGCTCAGCCCAACGTGCCTTTTCGTAGATAAAAACTGTCCGCTTTGGGGATGGTATCGAAGCGACACGAAGAGCGGAATACGAAAAGGATGATGAAATAATGCAGTGATCAAAATTACCAAGATGTGCAAGGACATTAACTTCGTACTTTTCAGGGTGCGAAGTTAAGTAAAGGTCAAGAATATTGTGATGGTGCTCTACGACACACGGAATATGTTTCGGTTCATTCACTAGTTGCGTCAAGTCATTTTGCTCGGCGTATTGGCCCTCCGGAGTTGTTTGGCTCGAACGCGAAAGCCAGGCGGAATTGTGGACATTGAAATCGACGACCACGGAGAGAGATAAACTAGTTCATTTAGTGCGTTATCGTTGGTTTTTGTGTGTTATTTTTTTCTCTTTTTTCCTTTTCTTTTTTCTCTTTTTTTCTTATTGTTGTTGTATTTAGAATTTTTGCACATATGTTCCTGTCTCAAACAATTGTCCGTACCCCATACAACTGAAAATATATTTGATTGTAATTCGAAAAATAATTGCCCAATTCGAATGTAGTAAATTGTTTTTAAAGTCCAACAAGTAGTTATAAAAATTGCCAATTAATAGTAGAATAACAAAAATTCACTTTTATTTTTAACAATAAACTTAAAAATAGTTCAAAATATTAACTCAAAAAAATATTTACATATGTATTTATAATATGAATATTATGTTGATGTATTATTTCCTTAATATTTAGTGTGGTATCCTTTAGCAGCGATTACGTTTTTTAAGCGATTTTTCATCGATAAAGCCAGTTTTTCTGTGGTTTCTGCACCAATATTCCGCCATTCTTCAACGATGACATCTTTCAGCATTTGCTTATTAGTTATTTTATGCTGGCGAATTTTTTTTCTACAATACCCCATAGGTGTTCTATGGGATTTAAATCTGGGCTCTGGGGAGGATGAGGCACCACTTCCTTAACGTTGTAGAGTAGCCATTCTCGCACAACCATGGAAGTGTGCTTTGGGCCGTTATCGTGCAAGAAACGATAATCGTCTTGTATGCCCAAATTAGTGGCGCTAGCTTTTAAATTTTCTTTTAAAATATTCAAATATCTAAATTTGTCCATCGTTGTTTCCACAAACACGAGATTTCCCACACCTCCAGCTGCCACTGCACCCCACACCATCACCGATCCACCACCGTGTTTCACTGTTGCTTTAAGATGGTTTAACTGCAACGCGGTGTTTTCTCTTCGCCACACAAAACGTCTTCCATCCGACCCAAAAATATTAAATTTACTTTCACCAGTAAAAATAACTGTTTTCCAGAAGTCGTTAGGCATGTCTACATATTTTTTGGCATAATCTAAGCGCTGCACATAGGAGTATTTTGCTGATCTAGCCGGACAAAACTTTTTTCGAGTGTTATTCAATTCTGATAGTGTTAAAAGTAATTTTTATAGCATTCAGACTGTTGTTAGGGGCTAATTACATACCAAGCACATAAATACATACATATATACCAAGCAATAATCGAGGCACGGTCGTCGGAATTGTTATTCTTTTCAGTACAATTATATATTTTTTCATGTTTTTACAGAACTTTAAAATTAAATTTTTTTGTAGTTCTTTTGGTGCAGATTCACAAAACTTTCAACGCTAAGTTCTTACTTGGACTTCAATCTTCAGCAGATGAAAAGTCGTGCTTGGCTATGTCAGGAGATTTCTGCATTGAAATGGTCTCTCTCATGAAGGGTTGGGATTTTTTCCTGCTTAGTGTCCTCATTCCTGTCATGAGGGGATCTGATGTCAGTAGTAATCTGTGGAATAAAATATATTATACAGGTTTACACAGTTAATACATGGGGCAATTTTTTGAAAGTTTAAATATCCCCGACAAGACACGATTATGACTTGGTATTTCATTGAGATTGTACAATATTTGTAGCAGTAGTTGTCTAAGTAGGTATTTATCTTAAATAATTGTTTCTCTCACACACAGTTTTATGCCTATTGGAGTAAATTAGATGTAAGTCAAACTGGTTAATATTAAACTTACCTATTTAATACGTCCATGTTGCAAGTTTCACGGGAGAATTTTCTTGCGAAATTCAAGCGGTATGAACGAATAAATTTATTTCTTGTTTCTGCTGCTTCTTCAGATAATTGTCCTATTGGAAGCAAAGCTTTTTCGACCACCTCAGGTCCATGAATCAAAATTTTGTGTAGTGTAGGGGCCATAGGATACCACGGATAGAGCTGCACGTAGAGTTCTGCAGTCTCTCTTGTGTATGCAGAAAATTTCTGGGTATCAATGCTGTGTCCACTGGAAATTACCTCTAGAATAATTTTCAGGCGGTAAATAAGGTCAATGTTGATGCCCGTGATCTCTGAAGAGAGCTGATGATCATTGAAAAATCGCCTGCTCGTATTTCCGTCATTGGTATTGCCAAAGTTAGCCTTAGGTACATCCACAATGAGACCCATCTTGGTTTTAAATTCTTGTTGGATCACTTGATTTCTTTGTTTTGCAACTTCTTTTGCAGATTCATCTCTGAGTTGCCACTTTTTTAGTGGTAATTTATATGCTAAATGTAACATTGACTCAAAAAAACGAATCCTTGCATGCAGTGTTGAGAGACCAAAATTTAATGCTTCCGAGTTAACTGTGCCCTTTTTTTGAAGAGAATTAAAGTCTTTAGATGTTAAGCCACAAATGTAACATCTCATTGTTGATTTAGTATCAGTAGCAACATTACACACTTTTCCGTCTATCATTGTTAGCATCATACAGTGTGATACGACACAAGTTTTATTGCCTAGTTGTACTTCTGTTTTTTCCAAATTCTTAGCAGCATTTTCAATGTAATTAATTTCTTCTTTTGTTACATCTGAAGTTTCTTTGGTGAATCTGAGTCTGATTGGACGGCAATACCTTGATGATGAGGGTGTTGGATTCTGCCACACAACTTTATCATTGGTAGAAGAAATGAGGCGAAGAGGCACAAATGAACTTTGAAATAAGTTTGCGTCAGTGTCTGTTTTGCAATCAAATTTTTGTTTGTATTCCGTTTGTTGTGCGCCATCGCAGCCCCATTTGCACAAAAGCACTAAATTCCTTCTCTCTTCTTCCTGAAGTGTGTCCACGACCTCCTGAAGATCCGCCAACAGTCTCGAAACTGTGTGATTCATCAAATTTTGGAGTTTGACTTCGGCTACTGTTTCTGTTACGTAAAAAGCCTCTTTTTCTGGGTAGCAATCTTCTTTAGCTTGTTGTACTCTAGTGTAACATGGATATATGTTTGGACTATAGCTCCTTATGGTTTCGTACTGTTTCTTAGATAGATCAGCTTCTATTAACATGGATAAAGCTCCTTGCGGTGTTAGTTGTTCTTTCTCATTCGAATGACTACTGGCAAATGTAAGCATTTCTAAGTTATTTTCTTTTCTTAAAGTTTCCGTTTTCCTCCTCTTGCTTCTCTCGCAAGATTCAGAAAACAATTTCTGTGGCCGCCCACCTGACACTATTTTCATTTTATTCGGTATCGTAAATGCCATGTTCAACCAAGATTCATTTTGTTTCAGAAAGCGATCTTTCTTATAGGAGGCTGAGATCCATCGCGTTTTCAAATCAGATTTGAGGTGTTTAAAATCATTATTGAATTTACGGGAATCCTCTTCTGAAAAAGGCCCAAAAGTAAGGAGATATTCTTCCAATTTCTTAATTTTTCCATCAAAATTGGTTGCCTCTGATTCAATCAAGTACGTAAATAACTCTTTACGTGTCTTTACAAGACATCTGGACGAACCTAAAGACCGATTAAATCACAATATATAAGAAAAATAAAGAATTAATATTTAAGTCAGTACTATTTAACTTTCCTAAAATGTTTTTTTTTCAAAAAGCGGAAAGAGGCGGAACAAATTCTTTTTGTTCCTATTACAGGACAGTATAGGCTATATAACAACACAAAAATCAGCGCGGGACCGCATCGGACTATATAACAAAATCACATTTGAACATGAAAAACTAGGTTTTAAAAAATGACTTTTTTAATTGTGAATAAAATACACATACCTTCCTTCTTTAAGCACTGAAATATGAGTTTAATGTTCACACTTACTTGCTGCACCAAAATCCATCGCTTTGTCTTCCAAAAATTGCACCAAAAACTGTAAAATCAAGAGTCAATTGGATAAATTTACAGTCATTGAACTACGCACTTTGTACATGGTCAACTTTACACTACTGGAAATGAGTCGCATATTTGTCTCGAAGGTTAATGTCTTATTGATAATAATGAAATGTAGTCTTGGTAACATAAAACAAAAAAGTATTCGTGCCCAGGGTCGATTTTAGAAAATGGGGTTTTGTCCAGCTATATCAGCCAAATACTCCTATGTGCGCTGTTTTATATTCTTTTTGAATATAAAGGGTTTTTTTACGTGGAACACATGCCTTATATTGGTTATCATGTAGAAAGTTCCGTACCGTTTGTGCGCTTAAAGTAACGTTTTCATCTTTTTTAACATTTTTAGCTATTTCGAGCGTCTATGATTTTTTTACGACCTCTTCCTGGGGCAATTGAGAGTGAACTTGTTTTATTATAGTTTTGTAACACATTGGACAGATGATTTTGGTCTAGAAACATTTTTAGCAATTTCAAGATAACTTTTGCCTTCATTGTGCAGTTTAATAATCAATTCTTTGATGGCAATAGGAATTTTAGTATGATTTTTATTATTTGAACACATATTGAAAACTATTAAAACGCACTATTCAGACAAGCCACTTTATAAGACTGGACAATTGTCTAATTTTACCTCAACTTCAAAAAATAAAGATCCGTTATATTAGAGAAATCTATATTCTCTCTGGACAATGATGCGATTTTATAAAAACAAAAAAATGAAAGAACCGTTATATTAGACTGTGCCGTACGGACAATTTTTTGAGTTAATTTTTTGGTTTTTTTTGTTTTTTTTTTTTGTATAAAATAGTAGTGAAACATGTTTATTATATTATTAGTTTGCAATTATTATAAGCAATTGTTGCACTTTTAAAAAATATTTAATTCATTGGAATCGGGTAATTATTTTTCGAATTATAATCAAATATATTTTCAGTTGTATGGGGTACGGACAATTGTTTGAGACAGTGTATATATGGTTCTTGTTAGAATTTTGTTTTATGGGTTCTTTTTCAGATTTTGTTTGTTTGTTATTTCTGGTAAAGTATATTTAGTTTTGTTATGTTGATGCTTGTTTATGTGTTATGGTGTGTTGGTTATTGATTTTGTTTTCCATGTTATATTTTAATTTTGAGTAATTTTATTTTTGAAGGACGGACGATAGGCAACTTTATCGCGGACAACACAAAACGCGTGCGGACTGATCAACGGGCAGAACATTACTTCTAACTCATACTAAATCGACTACTCATAACTTATATCAAAAATATCATCGCTTTTATCCTCATTCATAATTTTGGATGTAAACAAGCCAGTTTGAACATAAAGCGATATTTTTCATTTATCTAGTACATGTGGGAGTACCCTAACTAAAACTTCGGATTGGTATACAGAAAAAAAAATATGTTATGGAATAACATTAATTCTGTGTTAAAAACTTTTATTTGTTGCGAGTTATCGTTCAAGTGATAAAATGTAGTGAAAGTAGAACGCATTTAGAAAAAAGGACACTGGTGAGTATTAGTGGAACTGTTGCAGTGCATAAAATGAAATTTGAATCAGCTTGTTAAGGTTTTAAAAAAGAATCAATGTTTACAAATATCGAATGAGACCGATCCCATGCCCCAAAAGTGTTCCCTCCCAGAGATATGCGCGTTTTATGAAAGTGAAGTCGACGATTCTAAGCGCAAATAAAAAGGGACCTAATCTTTAAAATGGCTCTCCTGAACAAAACTGGTTTTTAACCTTAGGTCCCTTTCTATTTTGCGCGTCACATATAGTCCTAAGCGAACACATTTAAAATTAGTATGTTATTACTAGCTGACCCGGCAAACGTTGTTTTGCCATATAAATTATTTCTAGGTAATTTCTAGTGTAGACATAAAAATAACTAACTTATCGTAAGTGTGTAAGGATATGGTATATGCGTGAAATAAGCATGGAGCGCTGTGAACGATGAGGGAATATAAAAATAACAAATGCCAAACATTATTTATTAAGTTATTATAATTTATTCCTTATTATAATTTATTCCTTAAAATTATAAATCATTAATTAATTACGACAATAACACTTACAAACAATATCAATCTCTTAATGCTGTAGCGTGAACAATATTTTTGTTTAGCATATCTTTAGCTAACACAAACTGGATGGTTTACCCACTCGAGAGCATGTCACGTATAATTGTCCCTGAGAAAAACATGGTGTGCTCAAATCTAAGACACAAATACTTATAGACATCGTTTGACCTTGGGTTTTGTTGATAGTTATTGCAAATGCTAATCTAATCGGAAACTGAATACGTTTGAATTAAATTGACACATCTGTAGTTATAATATAAATCCATGGTATTAATATATTTCACCTCGGAACTTGTCATTTAAAATGCTAGCTTCGATAACGTTTTTCATTAATTTTTGAATGACTAATCGCGTACCGTTGCACAGCAGTGAGTTCAAATTACAAAGCAAGATAATCGGAGATCCAACCTTCGATTGTAAATTATGCGGTGGCATGCCTGGCAAATCCAGTGAGTTCAAAAACTCTGTGGGGAAATTTACAATTTCGGCGGCATCGCAAACTGTATCAATAGATTTGTATGATACCAAGTTCCCTGGCAACGACTCTTGTATCATCAGATTTAAATTGTCAACGTCTACATTTTTCGCCGCTAAAAATGCTCTTTCTGCAAGCCACTCATGATTTATGTACTGTGTGTATATCAGAAAATATTTGTTAAATGAGAGTATCTTGTGAAACAGCGATTGTGCAGAAATCGGTCGGTAATTCAACGTATGCATCCAATCTAGTGCACCCAAAAAGAAGAACCCACCTAGTCCTATTGAAACTGCGAACATAATGCGGTCATAAATGGTTCTTTGTCCCTCATTCATTAGTGAGACATTGCGAGTAACAATCGCTGCCATTTCTACAGTGTTGTACTGCAGTTCACGATTCATTTCAGTGTCCATATAAATAAAAAAGTATATTTACAACACAAAAGCCGTTGTTGGTGTGAGCTCGTGCCACGCGTTGAGTACTTTTGAGGTTATGTAAATCACTTGATTAACTAATCGTGCAAAATACACTCAAAATTAATAATTTAATTATTATTAATAAAATAGGAATAATTAATATTTAATATAAGAGTTACACTGAGATAGTAAAAGATAGTGGAAAATTTTAAAAATCTAACATCGAGCGGGATGGAAATTATTAAATTACTAAAATGGCTATTAAAAAATAGCGGTTGGTGATAAAAGGGAAAAAATTTAGGGTTGTATGTATTTTTTAAGCCACATTATAGAAAAATAAAAACAAAAAATGTTTCTCCAAAAATTGAAAAAAAAAAATGTTAAGGGTAAACAACCCTTATCACTTAGGGCATGAAAAGTAGATAGTAGCCGGTACTTAGACCTATTGAATATGCGTATGAAATTTGGTAAAAATCGTTAAAGCCGTTTCGGAGGAGTAAGGTAACTAACATTGTGACACGAGAATTTTATACGTATGTATACAGATTACTCAACTGAAAAAGTTTTAAGGTCTTCTTTTAAAAGTATGAAATAAATACTCATCAGGAGAAGACCTTACAACCTCTCTCCAAAATAATGTATAATCGTATCATTTAATTATACATTTTTGGTCCATTCGAGCCTTAAAAAAAACAAATCAACGAGTTTTCCCCGCCAGTGGTAAGAGACTCGGAGTACTAAATACTCACCACCTTTGGAATAATAAATATTTCATTAGTAATCAACGAGTTTTCCCCCACCAGTGGTATGAGAGTAGTACGGAGTACTACATACTCACCGTCTTAGGAATAATAAATATACTAAACATAAAAAAGAGTTCCGCAATAGCGCGATCTCTACGATTATAATGGATGGTGGAAGAAGGTCATGCGATGCAGCAGCAAGAACTTAAATTGCAAACAGATATGATGTTTTAATCGACAGGCTACTGATAAATGTCCGTTCAGGCGTTCCCGAGGCTGAAACGGAACTGTTAAAAAATTGGATCGATCGCACATCGGAGTCACTTGGAGAGTGTAACCGAAGAATGGCGACCAAAAGCTCAGTGAGCGTATAGAAGTAAAGATGAACTGCCTGAGAAGAACTTGGGCTATCGCTGAAGATAAACACGAAAGCCTAGCAAAACGATACCCAACAAAACATTAGGCAGATACACAATTTTTATATTTGGAGAACCCAGTAAATGTGATGTTACTGAATATAGCTGAAACGATTGAGACTGAATCGAAGACAAAGTGTGCCATACTTGAACCCCAAAGACCGCCGATACTAAAATTCGATGCAGCAGAAATGTTGTTGAAATGTTTAAGGAGATGGTCTATAACCGGGATGAGCTCTCAGATGCCATCAAGTTTAACTATCTGCGAATGAGCTAGGAAGGCCAAGCCAGAGCAGTGGTTTTCCACTTATTGTCCGGTGGACCGAGCAATTATGATGCAGCATTTCAATTGCTAATTAAATAAACTTAAATATTTTAATGAGCAGCGACAAAATAAAAAAGAACCGTTTTTGCCTTTTGTCACACCGTTTTTTGTGTTGTTAAAATATATAAAACGCGTCGCAACCTGACAGTCGTCGAGCTAACATCGTTTGTGATTATACGGTTGTTGTTTAGTGACTTTTTATTGGAAAATTCCCGTTACTTGGAATTTCAGTATACTAGTTTTTGTAATATTCAAGTTTGGTTAGAAGAAATTACTTAAATAAAGAGTCGATTGAAAGTGATTTACGATGAACGGGGTGTACCCCCCGAACCACAACAGGTACGATCTGTTGGATACCTCTAAGAAGAAACCCAAGAAAAGTTCAGCTAATAAACGTACACGTGTTGATCAAGATGAATATTTTCCACTCCCAGAAGTTTTACCATCTTACGATCATCTTCCTAGATTTCTAGTTGCTTCTGCTATTACCATGGATAAATCAATAGAGCCCAAACCTCTATCTTCGTATAACGTTTTCCAAATTGGCAGGGGTCTTTCCCATATAAGCAAAGAGTACACCGAGGTAACTGAGATGAAAAGTGGCGATTTGATGATAAAGGTGAACAACTTAAAAGCTGCCGAGAAGTTTCTCAATGCCAAGTTTATTGATATTGTTCCAGTAAAGATATCTTTACATCAAACTTTAAATTCTTCGTATGGAAAAGTTTACTCAAGAAAAATAATCGATGTCTCAGAGGAAGATCTCTTGAGAGATATAGATAAGATTTTTAAGGTTATTGGTGTCAGAAAATTCATGAAGAGGCATGAAGAATTGAAGGACAAATGGGTCGCAACCGGAGTTGCCGTGTTAACTTTTGATTCTGTTCATCCCCCTAAAACGTGCGGACTTGGCTGGCAAACTGTAACGGTAGAAGAATACATCCCGAATCCCCTCAGATGCAAAAACTGTCAAAAGCTCGGTCACACTAAAAACCATTGTCAGCGTATACAGTTATGTGGGGAATGTGGTAACCCACCTCCACACGAGGAATGCATTAGGAAATTCTGTGTAAACTGCAACTTGGATACACATACTTCCTACGATCCTAATTGCCCGAGTTTTCTTAAATTTAAATCTGTGAACAAAATTTAACAGTCTCGAAGATGTACGGCACGAGATGCCTGGACTATTTTTAATGATGACCCCACCTCCCACCTCATTGCTCCACAAGTACCTAAACCATCATATGCAAGTGTTGCTGGAAACTTCAACACAATCAACCCGACATCAACAAATGTTACAACAAACCAAGTTAACGGTGCTCCTAAAATAACAGCCAAGGTCATTCAACATCAACAAAGAAATTCGCTCACCGATTCAAATTCCAGAAAACTCTCTTCAACTTCCAATCAAGTCTCTCAACAACACCAACAAGTTCCTCAACAACAACAACAAAACCGAAATTCTTATAACAAAATACAACAACAACAGAACTCTCATCTTAAACCACAACAGCCAGAATATTCAGTTCCTACACAGTTTTTCGAAAACATTACTTCAACTTTTCCAGGACAAAATTCTCTACAAGCTACACAACAGCTAACCTCATTAACTGAAGCTAACTCATCCTTAATTCACTCAATATCAGACGGTAAAAATATTCCACCACCTACTATTATCGATACTCTAAAGAAATCTCATGACAATACATACATTGATCTTTCTATGGACAGTGGCGATAGCCCTGACGTATCAGACAACATTATTGCAGAAACTATGGTGAATTCACGGTTGCCTGAGCAACTTAACACTCCAAACCGCTCGAATACGGGTGATTTGGAGTTGTCTCCATGCAGCCAGGCATTTACTAATTTTCCTAATCTCAGTGTATTGATTACGCCCGAGACTTACAGGAAGACAATGCCATCTAATTCTTTATCTAAATCTGAAAATTAATTATACTATTTCCCTTCTTTTTATTTTAGTATTCTTATGGACTTTGGTCTAAATATTACATTGTTGCAGTGGAATATCCAAGGATTCTTGAATAATAAGTACGCCTTGGAGATTCTAGTTTCACTTCATAAACCAAATATCATTGCCCTCCAGGAGACACACATGACAAATGGGAATGTACATTTACTTCATATACCCGGTTACAGATCCTATCATCATAATAAGGACTATACATATGCCAAATCTGGTATAGCAATTTTTGTGAGTAATAATATAAATGTTTCTGAGCACGTAAAATCTTCTGGTCAATTACTACACCAGACGTTGACTATCAATTGCGGCACTTGTTTAAAGATTATCAATATTTATAAGGAGCACGACGTTCACTTGAGTTTTGACATGGTTAGTCGCATTAACGTCCAAATTAGTGATCATTGTCTCATCGTAGGGGATTTAAATGCACACAGTACTATATGGGGTTCTTCGCGGAATACTCCGGACGCCGATATCTGGGGAAAATTTACTGATGACCATGGATTGGTTATCTTGAATGACGGTTCTCCAACTCTGTTGAATTCCCGCCACACATTAACTGCTGTCGATGTTTCTATGTGTAGTACTGATCTGGCCCCTAATTTTAATTGGACGTGTCTGCCATTACTAGAGGTTGGCGATCACTTCCCTATTAAGATTTCTAACGACACACCGACCCCGAGTAAGGAATTTATTCCACGTTTTAGGGATAATAGGGCCGACTGGACTCTATTCCAGCGGAAACTGTTGGAATGTTCTAACAATTTTCCTGAATCCACAAATGTGAACAGAGAGGCAGCTCAGGTGAAACGTTTGCTTAGGAATGCCGCGAATGAGTCGATTCCTCTTAGTCGCAAACCAAGCGCCAAGTATAAACCCGTTTGGTTCAATGGTAACATTGCTAGACTAATCAATCAAAGAGACAGGCTTTGGAGACGATATAAAGGGAAGAGGAATTTGGAGAACTGTCTTGAATACAAGAGGGCATGTGCTAGGGTCAAACGTGAATGTAAAGCGGCCAAAAGATTGACATGGACAAATTTCCTAAACTCAATGGACCCTTTCATGGACGCCCGCCATCTCTGGAAGAAAGTGAACAAGTTAAGGGGTTCCAGGACCGATGGATTTGCTTCTATTTGCGTAAATGATGATATTATTTCACACCCGCGGGATATTGCAGACGAATTTGCTCGATTCTGGAGTTCATTGAGCTCGGACGATGCCTTTAGCTACGAAGTCGTGGCATCCAAACGTAGCCTGGTTATTGATGACTTGTCCTCATCTCCCGACCTCTACCTTGATCTGGTGGGTGTTATTGATGTCCCTGAACTTGACGAGACCCTTCAGACGTTGAAGGGTTCTACGCCATCTTTAGACAAATTGACCTATTCTATGGTGAAGAATGCCCCACTATTTTTTAGGAGACGCCTATGCCGACTATATAACAACATATTATCTTCCTCTATTTTTCCACACGATTGGAAGACGGCCATTCTGTCTCCTATACCAAAGCAGGGGAAGAATCCTAGTCTACTTGAGGGTTATAGACCCATATCATTACTTCCTGTCCTCTCTAAAATTTTGGAGAAGATTTTGGCAAGGCGATTTTTTCGATTCACTTTGGACAAATTTTCTAGGATTCAGCATGCTTTTCTACCAGGACATGGTGTCCACAGCTTGTGTCATCGTTTAGAGGAGGTATTACGTTCCAATATAGCAAAGGGTAGACACAGCTTGGTGCTTTCGGAGGATTTGGAGAAGGCTTTTGACAGAGTGGTGTTGACTCAGATTCTAAATGAGCTCAAAAGTTGGGGAGTTCCCAAATCGATAATCAGACTCATTTTCTCGTTTCTCTCCAATCGACGGATCATTGTTAAGGTTGACGGTTACTTGTCTCGTCTATTGCCATTAGACAATGGCGTGCCTCAGGGATCCCCTCTGTCTGTTGTCCTGTACAATATATATGCGAACTCCTTAGCCAGGGCTATAGAGGATACGCCAGGTATTGATTTCGTGGGCATTTTTGCGATAATATATTTGCGGTCTCTTCTGGTAATCCTGAGGAGGCGGAATTCAGCCTTAACGTGCTTAACGACGAAGTACAGGATTGGGCGAGGTGTTCAGGAGCTGTTGTCCCTATCGAAAAGACAGAAGTTCTCCATGTCTGTCGCAGGAGGAAATGTTCCTGTGTTCGCGTCTCTCTTGCCGACAGTGTTATACGCATTGATTCTCAGATGAGAGTTTTAGGTATTGTTTTTTCGAAGAATTTATTGTGGGATCGACATGTGAAGTATTTGGAGTCCAGACTCGATAAGATAAACAACTTGCTGAAACTTATTTGCTCTAGGAACAAGGGCCCCCATTTAGATGTCGCCGTAAATATCTGTAAATCTTTGGCCGTTGGAACTCTTTCACATGGTATCACTATATATGGTTGGACATCGAGAAGAAATGTATCTAAGCTTAATACTGCTATGAACAAGTGTTTTAGGACTGCTACGGGTCTTCTTCGTGCTACGCCCATTGACTCATTAAGGGTCGAAGGCAGGTTCACAGATTTTAACATGCTTTTGGAGAAATTCTCTGTAGGTCTGGCATCTAGATCGATCAGCCTGACGTCGGATGATCTTCATAACGTCTTTTGGAATAGGTCTTTTTTCCGTGTCAGGACTCATGCCTCGTCCATAGGACACATCTTACATCTTTTGTCAGAATACGGCATCACTTTGCCCGCTAAACCGATTCCTTCATCTCGTGCAAGAAATTTTGTGAGAATTGACGATAGTATCAGTATACATAAGAAGGATTCTACTAACCCTTCATGCTTTAGGTCCCTGCTATCAGACCGAATCGCACACCATCGACCAGACATGATAATCTTCACTGACGGCTCCTTTGATGGAGTGAGAACATCATTCTCGGTTGTTAGACAGATCTCCGATGTACAACATGATACCATTTTTGAATCCCGCCTTCCAGATCGTACAGGTATTTTCTCTGCTGAACTTGCTGCCGTTGAGTCTGCAATTTCATATGCTTCCGGGCAAGCAGGTAGTACTCTCATCTGCACTGACAGCCTCGGTGTCATAAAAGCTTTACTCAAGAACAGAAGAGGCGTTTATGATGGCCTGCTTGGCTTAATGGACCCCTCTTGCAGTATAATTGTCCTGTGGATTCCTTCGCACATCGGTATATTTGGTAATGAACGGGCTGATGAGGTGGCCAAAAATGCTTTAATGTCTCCTGATATAGGTAGAACTCCCTGCTTTCCAAGTGCTATTCTCAATCCCTACAGATCTCTTCGCAGGTTGAAGGACCTGGAATTTTGGGATAAATCGAATGTTTTCCTCAAGCGCATCAATCCATCTGTCTGTAGGCCCATGTACAACCCTAACTTCAGTAGATCTGACTGTATTTTACTGTCTCGCCTTAGGGTCAATAAGGCTATTTTTAATACCCGTCACTATTATGATAGAACAACTCCAATGGAGTGTGAATTTTGTTGTACCGTACTGTCAGTTGATCATATTCTTAGCGACTGTCCCATCTCTAGGATCGACGCACCCTTGACAAGTGTGCTTGATTGCTCCTTGAATGTTATGTTGCCGAGAATTCGTTCATCACTGCGTGCACATGATTTAAGAGATGTTTAGACCAGTGTTCATCAGTTATAATGTATATTAATTCACCAATATTTATATTTATATTATCTAAAGCACCTGACATATCTTTATGTATATAGATTTTATTTTTGTAAAAAGTATAACTTTTTCTTTTTTTGTTTAACTTTTTAAAATTTTTCTTTTACCTTTACCATTATTTTCATTTTTCTTTTTTTTAATTATATTTTGTTAAAATAATTAACTATGAACGAAACTTTAATTTGTAATATCAGGTGCATATGGTCTCAGTCACCCGGCACCTTTCATATATTTCATAAATTGTATTTATGTAATATATTTGAAATAAATAAATAAATAAATATTTTAATGAGGCGCTAGATTTGCTGTTGGATCTTCCGACATCTGTGGAAAACTCTGACACCGCTGTAAACAAGTTTATGGACAGCATAAATGAAGCAGAGCACATCATAAAACAAAAATTGGAAACTGTGGACCACTCAGAAATATATAAAATATAAAAAAGCCAATGATAATCAACAGCTGTCAGATGTACAAGTGCATTTGTTACATATAAAAATAATACTTACGTCAAGAACTTCAATAAAGTAAAAACTCAAAGTGAAGCCTGGTCAAGCAGGAAACCTAATAAAAATAAATACATACGTATTCTGTGTCACTGAGCACCATCGCATATTAAAATGTTCCAAATTCAAGAAGATGGATGTTTCGTCACGCTATGTACTAAATGTTTGGGCCACCATCAAAGTATAAAATCCTACAAAAAAAATTGACTTGCCAGCAATGTGAGCAAGGCCACAATAGTTTGCTGCATTATGGATGGAAAGTACCTTACAAACCACATCAGGTATTCGCTGCAACAATAACAACCGCTAAACCCAACAATATGGCTTTTCATAATCAAAATCGCATTCGAATCATGGGAAGTGGTGCCGACAACAATGAAAATCCTTTGGCCATAAACGGCAAGAGAGACAGCATGATGTCGCCCTGGGAGAACCGGAATTCCGGTGGCGGCGATATAAACCAATGCGGAGGCCACATTCATAAGCAGAATACCGCTGATCGCGCGAAAAAACTACTAAAGAAACAAGACTAAAAACGCCAACATTAAAAAGAAGGACTACGATAAGAAAACTAAGGCCAAAGAGTCTCTATTTAAATGAAAGATTGGACGCATTCAAAAAACAGTCTACGGTCTGCGCCAAGCAGCCTTTTATGGACAACAATGGTTCTAAAGGAAGCATAATGATTTTAAGCACCATCGTCCAAAGACAAACATAATCCGTCATGATTCCAAAACTATTAAAGAATTAAATTCGATCAAACTGCAATTACAGAAATTGCAGCCCAAGTATGTCGAGTGAAGCAAGAAATTTGGTACGCGAATTTATTACGACACTCAGTTGGCCGCCGATGAAGGCACTCTCAAAGGAACACCAAAGGCGGTGAATGCAAATGTCAACAGAAGAATTGAAAGATGTCCAACTACCCAACAAGAAGGGGTAGACATCGAGCTGGGATGCACTGCGGAAATCAACACGGTGATTCGGAAGGCGCCTAACTACTGAATCCAGTTCTATGATGCAGCTACAGTGGCCCTTCGTCACTAATATTAATTAAATGGTATTGTTAATAAACACTAGAATACAGCGACCGCTAGTAGATCGTTTTAAGTATTATTCAATCCACTTATACGAAGAATAGATTTAAGTTATGAATACCTTTTGTACTTTTTTCGCCTGGCAGAATTTTCCAATTGTGTTGGGATATGTTGGATATAGTCCTAAGCGAACACATTGAATTGTTCGTCCGCCAGCTATTTAATTCTATTATTAGCGATAAGTGATGAACGCACAATCCACTGAATGCACAATCCAATAAACGCACAAGGCGATAAGGGCCTGTGATAAGTGCAACTGCCCACATATGAAAACTATTGATCGCTGCCTTAAAAAGAATAAGACCAATGTGGTTCGCTTGATAAGATTTTTTGTATATATAGTCCTAAGCGAACACATCAAATTAGCATGTAATCATTACTAATCATTACATTTTATCAATCAAGTATTGAACACAAGTGACGAGGACTTATACCACGAACATATTAAGAAAATAAGGAAAATTCTACATAAAAATAGTTTACCTGTTTTTATGAAGCCAGGACAACGAATGAGAAAACTGCAACACTTTTTAAATTAGTTAGATATTTACTCGTACCTAAATTCTCTGAACGTCTGGAAAAGGCCGATTGTATTTACAAGATTAACTATAAGATCGCCCCCTAAACTGCAATACGCTACAGAAACTATCATCGAATATGAAGTCCCCTGTTGACAATATGGACAAGTCCAATGTGGTATATATAAGTAGGATAAATTGCAATGGTAACGACACAACGAAATGTAAGCAAACATACATCGGTACAACGAAGAACAAATTAAAAGCACGACTGGACATAGATCCGATATCAAACTTCGCAATCGAAATTGTATCCACAGAACAGCGTTTGAAGCCCACTGTGAAGATGAACAAAATCACCCTGAACTGGAGAGTGAGAGTTATAGAGAGCGGGACGAATTACAACAAAGGCACACATTAGAAATTCTGTGTATCATCAACACACTTACTGCATAACGTTTGAGAGTAGAAACACAACATTGCGGTAACGGTTGTCAACTATATATGAAAAATTGAGAGGCAAAACCGCACTGAATTAAATCTTTTTCTATTTTCTCTGCGGTTTTTCTTGCGCTCTCAATTTTTGCTACTGCCTCTCTCTATGTGTTGCCATATTTTCATGTATTTTGTAAACAAAAACCGTATGGGCTAATAGTTTTTGTGCATATTTGCAGTAAGAAGAAGAAATCATAAATTTTAAAAGTTAATAAAATGGACCAAAATAAGAAAAATTACAATAAAATAAAAATAATTTGATTGTGCATGCAATTTACAATTGAACATTTCAAAATAATTCTTGTTTAGTTTGCAAATAAATTTATCGTATTTTTTTCAAAATCACTCAAGGCCAAATAATAAATAAAAACAGCTGAGAAATGACAATAAAAACCGTCGCCGCACTCGTCGTCATTTAATTTACATTTTCTTGCCGCACCGGTTTCCGTCGCCACAGCCGCAGTGTTCTGTTTCTACTCTGAATCAGAAAATTGATCACCCTGGTGATCAGAAAATTTAACAAATTCAACTGAGAGTAATTCTAATTAGTTCAACTCCAACCATTGGGCAGCTTAGTTAAGCGGAATAGTTAGTTTTTGTTTTATATGTAAAAAAATAGTTAGTGTTGTTGTTTTGAAAAACATTTTTATGTGTTTGTATTTTCATCTACAGAATTCCTGAAATCGTACCATAAATACACAAAATTTAAATATATAGAACTCAGCGCCTCCTATCGCAACCAAACTTAACCGACGGACAAAGCTAACATATTGCCCAAGTTTGGTGTTAATCAGTCAAGCGCTCATTACATTTGTATTTATTTAGATATGTTTGCAAATTTGCTTTTTTGGTTTACTTTTATTCGGTCTTTTATCATTATTAAGGGTTAAACAGTTTTTATTATGGTTCGAGATCTTTTGTTGTTTCTTTTTCAGAATCAACAAAAAAATTGGTGAAATGTATTGGCTGTGGATCCCAGGCAGACTGCACAACTGTTTCTAAACCCGCCAAGATTTTTCTTCAGCAGTCTTTGACAACGATTACTTCGGCTATAAATCAAATGACATATACGGGAATCTCATTTGAATTACTGAGAATTACCCTTTGCGTATAGTCGTCGAACAGTGCGTAGAGCAATCTTCATAGCGCAATATCATTTACACCAATTCTGTTTCGCATGGGCTTTCGTGGGCACAAAGTGTGCGTGTTTTTGCGCGTACATGCGTTGCACATTAAGACGTACCAATCCTTCTTAAATATATGTTTTGTTTACATTTATTCGTTCTTTTATCATTATTATGACCTGAGCAGTTGTCATTCTAGTTCGAAACCTTTTGTTGTTTCTTTTTCAGAATCCAGGCACACTGTCTTATTATGACTTGAATAGTTTTTATTCTGGCCGTAGCCAATGCATTTCACAAATATTTACGTTGATTCTGAAAAAGAAACAACAAAAGGTCTCGAGCCAGAATAAAAGCTGTTTTTATGGAAATCAAGCCACTTTTAATATTCGAGGATTAAAAAAATTTAAATCATGACGGTACTTGCGGTTATTTGGTGGCAATGATAACTACAAACCAATCATATGGAACTTTATATTGAATATGACTAAACTACTAATCAGAGAGTTTTTAATTGTTACAAAAGTAAAATTAATCAGTTTGTTTATACTATATTATATACGTAGTTACATAATATTTTTTTTTATCTTTATTACTAACGCAGGAATTAGCCCAAAACCTTACAGCTCATCGTGTACAGAGCACGAAAAGTGAAAATACAAAAATCCATTATCGCAATTCGGCGGGCGACAATGTCCTCACAGTAGGGAAAAAGGAATTCAATCATGCCGATCACCAATTAAAATTTAAGGAGCCTTGGGTAAATAATTAATATTATATGTTAAAGTTATAAGATGTTTTAAATTTATTTTAGTTAAAAAAATTTGACCGAGAGTTGGAGCCATTACAAGATTTCTTATATGAATTTCTTATTGCATTTCCACCATCGTATCCGTATGAGGAAGATCCAGAAATGCCGACGGATTATATGTCGACACGTTGTCCATCATGGTGCGACCGTATTTTAATGAGCCCCCAGGCTAAGCTTATAATAGATGAAACAATATCCCCCGACTTGTATAATATAATTGGTGAACATATCTGTATGGGAGATCATAAGGTATTTATGTTTTTCGCAGTTCATATAAAATGCTTAACCCCATTGTGCGTGTTTGAGTCAAGATGCTTTATATAGTAAAATAAATATAAATATAAGGTGGAACAGCGTATTACAACTTTGTGCCGACGATAGAAGAAATGGTTCTACAGATTTGAGTTACTGCTGCAAAAAAGCTGCAAATATAAAACGATCTTGCTAAACAAACTACCATGTTTTCCTATATCGCCCAAGCAAAGGACCCACTCGATTAGAGTTTCAGTAACTCTACAAGCTTTATTTCACATCTTTTTTTTTCATATATGCTTTATTTGAACTATTGAATCTGCTCCAAAGAAGCCTAACAATAAGTATACGAATCTTAAGTATAATTCAATAATGAATCCTAGTATAAATTTCTTGTTATGTGGATCTCTGCTAATTGGCAGGAATTTAAATTATTTAGGTCAAAATAGTATATAACTGGTATGGATCACATGTCTGAGAATTTTAAACCTGGTTTGGCTTAAACCTCGTGATAAAGGGCCAGAGGACCCTTACAGTCATTTACAGAGTGTTCGCGATATTATGTAGAGTGAAGAACTCTAGTTATGTATGTATAACGGATAACTCTAGAACAGCAGAGTGGACGACGTAATTTAGGTTTTGAAGGTTTTTCGTGCTGACTGTTTTAAGGATCACGTATGAGAGCACGTGACGTAGAATAAAGGATACTAGACAGTCTTTTTTAGTGTTCGTCCGCGATTGATATTGACTGTTTTAAAGATCACGTATAAGAGCATTTAAGCCACGTGACGTAGAAAAAAGAATTCGCGATTACTGTTTCGGATGAAGCACAAGTGTAGATTAGAAAACACGGCGTTCGTTTCTCCGAAGTCTTAAAGAGCTTGGACTGCACAATAATTGTCTAGCAAGTATGTTATCATGAGCTTCTCTTTGTGCTTTATATTGATTTATTGAATTGCCTCTTTAACGAGAGGTATTTTTAAGTCTCGGTGGATGTTTTCATTTCTCATATACCAAGGGGCACCGGTAATGAGCCGCAATGTCTTCGATTGGACTCTTTGGATGTTGTCGAGATTGCTCGAGCTTGCTTTGCCCCATAGCTGGGCACCGTTTAACCAGATAGGTTTGATTGCACTGTTGTATAGCAGGGCCTTATATTCAAGGCTTAGTTTTGAGTTCGCGTTTAGGAGCCTGTGAAGTTGATGGATTAAGTTTCAGTTAAGTTTTTTTGGTTTCGATATGACTTCTCCAGGTGAGTCGGCGATCCAGGTCGATTCCCACATGATCAGATTGAGAAAAAGGGATATTGCTTAGTTTCAGTGTCGGACAAGTGCTAAAATTCAGTGTGAAAGTTACCAGTGTACATTTAGCCTCATTGACTTTTACTCTCCAGTCAGAGAGCCAAGATTCTACTCGTCTGAGATGTACACCTAGATGCAATATCCTGCTTTTTATTTGCGGCCATTATAGCGGTATCGTCGGCAAAAGTGGATGTTAGCACGTTTGGGCTGGTAGGGATATCTGCGGTAAACAGAAGGTAAAGGATAGGCCCAGGACGCTTACTTGGGGCACACCTGCTAGTATTTCGCGGTCATCGGTGACGTGTTGTCCACATTTGACTCTGAATCTGCGGTTTTCTAAGTAAGACTCGACAATTCGATGCGTATTTGCTGGTAAGTATTTGCAAATTTTGTAGGTCAAGCCAAAGTGCCAGACTTTTTCAAATGCTTGAGCAACATCGAGAAATACGGCGCAGCAATATTCTCGCCGTTCAAAAGATTTTTCAATTGCTTGGGTCAGACGGTTTACTTGTTCGATGGTGCTGTGACCTCCCCAGAATCCAAACTGATGGTCTGGTATTATGTTATTTGACACGAGGAACGGTTTTATTTCGATAAAAGAACTTTTTACAATAGGTTGGATAAGCAGGGAAGCAAACTGATCGGCCTGTATGAGGAAGGTATTGATTTGTCCTTTCCTGGCTTTAAAATCATTTGAATCAGAGAAATTGTCCACGCTTTAGGAAAGTAACCATGTCTCAAAATAGAGTTAAATAAATTTGCCAGGAACTTCACAGCAAGATCATTTTAGGCGTTGTAAGATCATATCCAGGTGCTTTACCTGGATTCAAGGTTTCTTTATTGACATTCAGAACTTCATTTGCGTTAGTAAACAATGGAATTACGGCAGACATTTTATCATCAGGTGGAAGGAGTTCGCTACTTGCAGGATTTGGGCGAAATACCTGGGACAGATGGTTTGCAAAAACATTGGCTTTTTCCTCTATTTCCCGGTTAGTGTAAGTATTTAAACTAATTGTCGCTTTTATTTGTCTGTGTGTAGCGTGAATGGTCGCCTGTTCCAGGATCACGTTCAAGTTGGACACGTTCTTATCGATCTCTTCCGCGTTAGAAATTAGACGATTCGTATCTAAGTGACTACTAATGTACTTCCTGTATTTTAACCAGTTAGTTGTGTATGAAGTAAGCCTTAGGGGTCGTCTACAAGTACTGTCTTCTCGTGAAGAAGAAATATAACTGGCGAGTGTTCTGACGATAAGTCAGGGCAGGTACTAGCAGATAAGTTAGATTTACTAACTCCTCTTATTATACCGAAGTCTATCAAGCCAGGCTTTTTGTTAATATCAGAAGGCCAACATGTAGGTTGACTTGGTGATATAAAGTCCAATTTATTTTGACGTCGCATTAGACATTTATACAGCTGGTTTCCCCAAGGGTTTGCTAAACGGGATCCCCAGTGCGTATGTTTGGCATTGTAGTCACCAGCAGCAATAAATTTGCGTCCGAGACCATTGAAAAAGTTCAGAAGTATATCTTCTGATATCGCGAACCGCGGGGGGGAAATATATTGCTGAAATGGTAAAAAAACTACCTTGAATCTGGATACGACTTGTTTTCGCTTGAAGGTAGTTTTGTGAGACTCCTTCAGCGACATCATGTTTCATTCGTTTTCGTATTAGGATACCAGTGCCCCCATGAGCCTTACCGTCGGGGTGGTGAGTACCATAAAATCTAAAATTAGGTATCTGAAAATTGTATTTGTTTGTAAGATGCGTTTCCGATTGTAGCATTATATCAATATTCTGCCGATCTAGGTACTCTGTCAGTTCGTGTCTATGTTGGTTCACACCGTTTGCGTTCCATGTACATATCTTAAGAGGGCCTATTTTTTGGTAAGTAGAATTTGAATTAACTGATTCTGGTTACGCATGAATTCTTGCATCATTGATTGCATAGTTGACATGAACATGTTTATACTCTGTACCAGTTATTGAATCATTGATTCAGAGTTACGAAGTTGTTGCACTGGGGCATTAGGTGTATGCGCCCTTAGAACATTCGCGTATGTTATACCGTTTCCGTCGCTAGAGTAAACTGGAGTCTGTTGGATGTCGATTATAGGGTTCGGCGCGTTTCGGTTAGAAATGAGTTTACGCTTCTCTTCTAGTTTATGCTTAAGTTCTTTGTTCCCCGCAATTACTCCACTTTTTCTGTTCCTGCGATTTGACTTTGCAGACGGATGATCGGTGTAGATTACCACATACAACACAAACGGTTGGCAAAGTGCAGTATGATTAATTTGTGTACCATACTCTTGACAATTTTGGCATTCAACGCGACCATTTCTTTTGTGGGGTTCTTCGACTGTAACTTCATTTTTCTTTAGTTTCCGCGAGTCAGGTTGAAGTTCGACCTTCAACATTGGTTGGGGAACCTTTTTATTGTTAAGAACGTTTACCACGGAGTGAACGTTACAATTCTCTTTTTCCAGTGCTCGTTTTACTTCATCTGGTCCTACAAATGATTCAATGCCTTTTAAGATTACCGCGATACCCTTACTACTCTTTAGACGATACGTGTAAAAATTTTTATTTCTATCGTTAAAATAACTAGAAATAGCGCGAAAGCCGTTTTCGGTGTATGCCTGAAATTTTGTCTCGTTAATGTTCCCTTTCTTTATTGGCACTATGTGAAAGCCACCATTACCAACAAGTTGGGCAATGATATTTACTAGCTAATTTGAGCTACTCTCACGTAGGTATATTGGGGACGGCCTTGGAGTTGCGGCATTTGCCGAGGAAGAAGATTGAGGTTCTTCTTCGCTCAGCAATGTAAACCGGTTCTTACCCGTGACGGACGTTGGTGGCTCTTCACCGTTCACAATTTTGCAAATTTTTTTGTTAGATTTACTTTTGGCAGGGCTGGATTTGCGCTTTATAGTAATGTAGCAATCCATGCCTGCCTGTACCGACTTAAATGGTTCATCGTTGTTTTCTTGTGTTCTTTCTATGTTCGCTGTGCTTCCACCTTCTATGTTATTATTGTTTTTGCTAGAACTGCCTGGTGAGAGAGTTTGTCTTAGTGGCGCTACCTACCTCTCTCATTCCATTGTTTACATCTGCATTTATCGCGAAGTATGCATTCTGCGAACTTACACTGCAGAAAGAGTGTCTGCGTTGTTCTAACTCTTGAGTGAGACGATGGCTCATCAAGCTGTGGGTTTGTTTAGCTGTGTGTGTGCCTTTTTTATTTTGGTTGTTTTGTTACACTGATTCTTACACAACTGGATTTTTTGTTCAACTCAAAATTTTATTTTGTCAAAAAACTGCTTAAATTCCTTCCAAGTTAATACTTATAGTGAACTCAAACAATTTTAGATAATTATTTTCTCGGCAATTAAGTTTATTTTAGCACTTTCCCTGCTTATTTTATTTTATTAGAATTAATTTCCGAGAGGAGTTCTTTTAACGACCGTTCTCTTCGCGCGCGGATAGAAATCGATCTTGTTCAAATAATGTTAAGTACATTATAAAAGATATGTATATGTCGTTGTTGTAGCGGCAACTGTGTAAATCTGGTCTATAAAACCAGCTGTCGTGGGATTGGACAAAAAAAATATAATATACCCTGGTGGGATAGGTTAATATCGATTAATGTTTTCATATAGCTCCCATGCATTGGCCCAACATTCAAGGCCCTCTACAAGCCACATTTTTAATTAGTATATTGCGTAATTAAGCATAGTGTGTGACCAGTAGAGTGGCTTATAAATGGTCGAAAATTTCAAACAATAAAATTTTTCGCTCCACATAGATGACTATTATCATCGCGCTTACTAATGTCTGCTGCAAATTTAAGCCAAATCGGAAAAAGGTACCTCAATTTAGAAATTATTAGCTATAGGAAACACTTTAATACGACGTTCATATTAATGTAGATATAGCTGTGGTCAAATAAGTAAATAGCAGTGACATTTTGGGTTTACTCTTAATAAAAACTAAAAATTCAAAATATTAAGATTGTCATAAAAAGTGTTTATTTCAGAAATAAGGTCGTTTACCATAGCAGCGCTTACGAAAATTTTATATACGTATAACCACGTCATTATTCTCTTTGCTCTGAGAGTGTTCCAAGCCCACACAGAGAGTGCTCCGCTACATCAGTGTGTGTTTTTTTTCGCAATCTGATAACACTGTGGAACATTTTTGGTGTTATTGTCTGGGGGGGTGAGAAATTCCAAGACAGGGTGATGGTACTAGGTCAGTATATTAAAACCCTCAAAGGGTTTTGCGTTCGTATGTGACAGTTTTTTTTATGACCTTTTACATTTTTTCCTTATCTTGATGTTTTTTCGCTTAGTTGTAAAATGTTGGCAAAAACGTAGTTTGACATAACTCGAGAACGACTAGTTCTATTTTGCTGAAATAAATTGAAAAAAATTAATAATTACATTTTCTTTAATGCATTAATATACTGTTTCTCTACCAAATCAACATTTTTGCAATTAGAAATAAATTTATGAAGAAAATTTTGCCAAATTTTTTTTATTTTTTTTTTTAAAACATATAAATCCCAAACGGAAAAACGTGTAGAGTCTTATAACTTTCACGTAAAGTCACATAACCTATAAACAAAATGCGACATAGATCATAGAAATCGATTAACGCGTTCTGCTTTTATTCAAAATTAAGTAACTTCACTTAATTGTAAATAAAAGCAGAACGCGTTAATCGATTTCTATGATCTATGTCGCATTTGTTTTATAGGTTATGTGACTACGTGAAAGTTATAAGACTCTACACGTTTTTCCGTATGGGATTTATTATTTAAAAAAAAAAAATTGGCAAAATTTTCTTCATAAATTTATTTCTAATTGCAAAAATGTTGATTTGGTAGAGACACAGTATATTAATGGATTAAAGAAAATGTAATTATTAATTTTTCTCAATTTATTTCAGCAAAATCGAACTAGTCGTTCTCGAGTTATGTCAAACTACGTTTTTGCCAACATTTTACAACTAAGCGAAAAAACATCAAGATAAGGAAAAAATGTAAAAGGTCATAAAAAAAAACTGGCACATACGAACGCAAAACCCTTTGAGGGTTTTAATATACTGACCTAGTACCATCACCCTGACTTGGAATTTCTCACCCCCCAGATTGGCTGTTGTACTGTGTAATCTGTGTTTCGCAGTCGCACAAATCTGTGTTCTATATAGGTGTGGGTCACCCTTATCATTTAGGGGTATGAAAAATAGAGGTTGGCCGATTCTGATACCTACCCGATATGCACACAAAATTTTATTCAAATCGGCCTAGCCGTTTTGAGGAGTTTAACGCCAAACAATCTATGTGGTCGCAGTCGGACAAATCTGTGTGCTTTTTGTTTAGATGTGTTCACTTTGTTAGTTTAGTCCCTACCCGCACCTATAGATGTTAACACATCAAACATTAAATATGACTATATATACGAGTAAATACTTTTAAATTATTAATACATATTTATTGACTTGTAACACAGTGCAACAATTTTTGGGTTAAGTATTGATTTTTGGCATTATACGTGTTGCCAATTTGAATCAAGTGGTTTAGTTATTAGATCGTAATATTTTGGTTCAAAGTGGATTTTTAACTCTAGTGTCTTAAGCAGGTAGCTATTGAATGGTAGACAAAAAATGCAAAACCAACTTACCAGAAAAAAATTAATCTACTGCCTCAAAATCATTAAAATACCCTTTTTACCTTTTTGGTCGTTTATCCAAGTTTAACGTAGTCAAATAGTTTTTTTTTTATTTATTTTGACCTATACTTCAAATCAAACAAATGTCTTTCGATTTATTTTATAGTTATCATTACAAAGAAAGTATGAGTTTATGGTTGTTACGGATGTATAAAAAAAATTTTGAGTTAAATTTTGAAATAAAATAAGCGGTTACAAAGTCGAAGACACCAAAGCCCTGGATTACAGTAGATATGAATACATTACCATTAATTGAATACCTTATAACTGGTTTACATCCATATTTGCAATGTGTACTAGTTTTTAAAGCCTTGGGAACATTTTTCTGTAAAGTTCAAAAGACGTAACGAATATTGTTTCTAATCTCCATTTTTTGTAATTTAGCTTTTATAGCGGCCTTTAGAGACTTTAGCGTCACATGTCTTTTCGGCATTGGCTTTGGCGGTAGCTGGAAATTTACCATATCTCGTTTACATTCATAAAGTTATACGCGTACCAAAAAAGCTAGTGCAATTAGATATTCAGGAAAATACAAAAAATTAAAGGCTTTAGTGCTGCTGCAGAAATTTGTCGGTAGGATAGTATTCAAAATTCTCTAGATGTTTGGCAGCATCAAGTGAAGCTCTTATGGACATAAGAGCCATGGGCCAAAATAACCATGGGTTTAAAAACTGTAATAAAAGTTTTGTTTATTAATTTTTTTTTTATTTTTTTCTCAGATAATATATATTACACAAAATGGAAATTTTTTGCACATGTATGAAAAATAATGTCACTTAAACCCTAGAGCTGTAAAACTATTGAAAGTGTGGATAGTTTTTTTTTTTGCGCAAATTTCGATAGTTTTTAGTGACTATCGATAGTATGGGTATAAATGTCATCACTTGCATATACGTTGGGACACTCCGAATTTTGGCAAGTAAAATATAAAGAATACTTAATAAAAATTATTGACTAGTTCTTATTTTAAAATAGGTTAATCTAAAGTTAAGTTGACGGTTCTACAAGTCATGCCAACGAGATGACAGAACTAAAAACCTGCGCCACAAGATATTTATGCATTCCAGCAACTTCGACGAAATCTGAAAAAATGTTCAGCAAAGCTGGCTCTATAATTTCTGATAATAAGAACATGCTTGAAATCCAAAAATGTTGATATGCTTCTGTTTCTCAGCAAAAATTAAAAAGTGCCATTGTGTCTCGGGCAGTGTGGGCAGTGGCTCCGTCCTGCTGAAACCACATCTCGGGTCTGTTTTCAAGAGCAGGACGTAAACAATTTTTTTGTGAGTAAGCTAGTAGTATTAAATAGTGAATCATCTCCAACTTTGAATCTTGTCTTATAAATTTGTATCCACTTCTTTTCTTCTGTACGTCACCACTCAGTCCAAAAAGTTTTTTTGGAAACATTAGATAGTTCAAGCTTAGAAATATGATGACGACAAGCAATCCATATTAGCTCCTTATTAATTCTTTACCTAATGCGCACGCACCGTTTTAAATGCCTGTGTTAGACTATGTAACTAGTATCGAAACATAGCCCTTGGATGCAATTTGTTATTCCACACTTTTAGGAGACCTCCAAACAAGTATTGGCATGCTCTTGACCCATGCCATTGCTCACCTTTGGAATTCCTAGTAGTCCTACTACTCCACCACTGCTGATGAGTGCAGCGACTCTTTCGACTATTTGCGTCTTATCGCAAATATCAGGTTGTAATTTTATTTCCCAGTGCAACACAATTAGACTTTGAGTTTGACTCATTTCTATCAAATTCTACTGTCTATTTGCGAACCTAATTTATTGTACGTTTATTAAACTACGAAAGAATGGTATGTTGGCTACAGATATTGTCAGCGCCTTTACTATAGCTCCAAAAACAAATATTGCATTACGATCAGAAAATTTTACGCAGTCTAGAAGTAGACCCTATAACGTCTTTTGTTTTATTTCTAACGTATCATCTTTTTAATGTTCTGACTCAATACTGATAGAGCTAACGTTCGTTATTGCTGAAATATGATCATCGGCGTCTTCTACTCTTTGGTTTTCTATATTATAAAGTCTCCTGGAGTTTTTTTGCTTCTCGTTTTTGTTTCCGAACTTATTTATGTGCAGGAATTATATCATCTGTAGCCATTCTGCAGCTCTCATTGTCTTCTCCCTAAATTATGAGAAACTTCCTCATCCATATTAATAATTTTCTTTTCCAATACAAACCTTTTATGTTTTCTTTTTTTTTTAATACGAGGTTAATCGTATAATTGAATTGAACATATTGAGAACATCGTTTTTTGATTGAAGTATTGCTGTAGAAAAGTACTATATTGGGTGTTCAACTAACCATTACCCAGGAGAATTATGTTCAATTTACCTTGGGAACTCCCTTCGTTTCAAAATATAAGTATGAGTTGTATATTGTACGATTATAGAAGATGAATTCAAGAAAAACAGCTGATACATTTTTTTCTTTTGGAATGTTATAACAGGATTTAGATAGTCACTAATTTTTGACGGCCATTTTACTGGTTAACGAGTAAACTCCAATTGCCAGTTCGGCGACAAATGGAATTAAATTGCATTATTGTACGGAATGCTAAAAACAGTTATGTAGTGCCATGGTTTTTGCTACATTAACACAATACTGATACGTGTAGACCACCAGTAATCAGTAATATTAGTATTTTGCAGATTCCTTCGCACTGCAGCTTTTTTGATTTTTTGCACGAAAATATAATCTCCTTTTAGTTCAAACATTTAACACTTAGGATTACAGGCAAACAAACTATAGAAAATGTAATATACTCGTATGTACAAGATGGGCGATTTTAAATTTAAATTTCAAATTTCTGGTTTTATTAGAAAAGTTGAACTTTGTCATTTAAAATGGAACACAATATGATTCATATGACTACCACAACTGGCTCGGCAGTACCTCATCCGATCAACCCAATTTTCAGTACATTTTCGATTGTTTCGGATACAATCTCTTCAATGGAAACTTCGGTTTTATGTTTCAACGCTTTAAATGTCCCTGGTTGCTTTGCGCAACAGTTGTCCTTAAGGGCTGCCCCCAAAATTATCCAAAGGGCTGCCCCCAAAATTATCCAAAGGGCTCAAATTACAGCTCCGAGGCGGACAGTATACTTTACAATTTCGGCTGATTTTCGATTTTCATCAACAGTGCATAAAATATCAATGGTTGCGTTGGCTGTGTGCTATATGTCATCCACGTCTTTCTCCTGAATTTTTGGAAACAAAAATTCGGTGAGCTTGGCGCGATGCCGGTAAAGGCGGCTCCTTGCTCCTTTTTAAAGAAAAATGGCCAAATAATGCCGCCAGCCAAAAATCCACACCAAATAGCGGCTCGTTGTGGATGCATTGGCTTCTCAATAATCAAGAGTGGGTTCTCTGAACCCCTATATGGCAATTCTGCTTACATAGCCACCGATATAAAAAGGGACTTCATCTGACAAAGTTCAACCTTCAATAAAACCAGAAATTTGAAAAAATTATCATTACTTTTTTTATAGCGATATTTTCAAAACGCTGCGGCCACTAGGGATTAGCCGCATGTTCTTCTACCGATGCATAAAACTGTTTAAGGAGACTGGAGACCTCCACCGGTCGGGCCGCCCACGCTCTGTTCGAACACCGCATGTCATCAAAGCCGTTAAATCAAGAATTCACAGAAATCCGCTCCGAAAACAGAAAATCATAGCCCGTGAGATGAATATCAAGCAAAAGTCCATGAGTCGAATCCATAAAAAAGACTTGAGGCTTTCAAACGACGTACAGGACTGATTGACTGTAGCTTAAAAAAAATAGGATTGACAATCCAAACGTCTTTTGGTGAAGCACGCTGATAACTTGCACAGAAAAATTTTGTTCACCAATGAAAAAAAATTTACCGTTCAGGAAAAATTTAACAAGCAAAATGACAGAGTGTATGCGCGGTCATCTAAGGAAGCATCTGAACTGATCCCAAGGGTGGAAAAGGGTCATCAACCAGCTTCAGTCATGGTTTGGTGGAGTGTCTCTTACGATGGGGTCATTGACCTGCATTTCTGCGAACAAGGAGTCAAAACATCGTCCAAAGTTCACCAAGAAACCGTTTTGGAAGCTGTTGTGAAGCCTCTTAACAATTCCATGTTCCAAAACCAGCCATGATTCTGCGCCGGCCCATAAGGTTAAAACGTTCACAGAAAAATTTTGTTCACCGATGAAAAATTTATTATCGTTCAGGAAAAATTTAACAAGCAAAATGATAGAGTGTATTCGCGGTCATCTAAGGAAGCATCTGAACTGATTCCAAGGGTGGAAAAGGGTCATTAACCAGCTTCAGTCATGGTTTGGTGCGGTGTCTCTTACGATGGGGTCATTGACCTGCATTTCTGCGAACAAGGAGTCAAAACATCGGCCAAAGTTTACCAAGAAACCGTTTTGGAAGCTGTTGTGAGGCCTCTTAACAATTCCATGTTCGAAAACCAGCCATGATTCTGCGCCAGCCCATAAGGTTAAAACGTCCCAGGCCTGGCTTCGAAACAATTTTCCAGCGTTTATTTCGTCTGAAGAATGGCCCTCAGGCTGCCCAGATATAAACCCATTGGATTACAAATTGTGGACGGTTTTAGGGGACAAGGTTTGTCACAAAAGATACCCCAACATTGGATCTCTTAAGACTGCTTTGGTTCGAGCTTTGGCCAATTTTCTAATGGACGAGGTTCGTGCAGCTATTGACGATATTTAAGGCGTGTGTAAAGGCAAAAGGCGGACATTTCGAATAAGTAGATTCTTTAAAACCTGTGTAACAGTATTTATGTCCCTACTAAGTAAGTATATGGAGCTGTGCCATATCATCAACTAGAGTTATCTGGACATCAACTGTTTTCCTAACATATAGAAAACTACGCGTAGTAAAAGCTCTGTGTATTTTTGTCATTTGAAACGTGCGGCAGCTTGCAAAATTGTATAGTTCTTTTTTGTTAGACTGTCGTTTACATAAAACTTTGACTCAGAGTCGAATTCGACTTGGGTGAGATTGATGAAAAAGTTTTTATTTAGTTTCTTAAATTTTGCAAGGGATTTTAAAAATAAGTTTTTGTCATGAGGGGTCCACATTTTGACTATGTTCCCTACATCAGACGAGTATGTTTTATTTTTGATATTGTGGTTTTTAAGTAAGTCTGTATATAAATTTAACTGCAGGCATAGGAATGTCAAAAGTTTCGCATATTCTACAAAACAGATCTTCCAAATTTGCATTTCCGTTAAATGAAATTCAATGATACGAAGGTCGCATACCACCATTTTTCTTTCCTGCTGTTCAGTTGCATCTTTAAAGAGTTTTTTTATCTTTAATTTTTTTGTCTAACTTACTGAGTAGGCGGTTCTCGCACCCAAGGAATAATTTGTATTATTAAGGGACCAGCGGGAATTTCTCGTGTTAAAAAAGTTTAACTGTGAAATATGTTCCACAGCATGATTTTACGCCTAGGCTTTAGTTTTTGCGACAATGTGCTAATTAAGCTTTACATTTCGACGTTTACTTAACGGCGAAATTCACAGCGGACGAATATACCAGTTTTCTCTCCTTGACAGCTGACGATTATATCAGTTTTCTCTCTTTTTAATTAGTTGTAATAATCTCCCTTACACAGATTTGATGGCTTTATTGTAGCATATTTGGTTTTAAATTTTACTCTTAACTTTAATTTTTTCTTTGACAAGCACTCAGTTTCGCTTAATTTGGGTTAGTAGCGTTTTAAGACAGAAATGTACTTACTTCTTTTAAAAAAAAAATCTTTTAATACGGAGCTTATAAGTACACGTCTAGTTTCGGATTCGATACGAAAAATTGTGTTCTTAACAAAACTAAACACCCCAAAAATTTAACAAAAGAAAAGCCTGCTTTCATTGTAGTGTCAACAACATCGTTGTTCTTTCAATATAAACGTTCAAATCATCGACTCAAGTGTGTAATTATATACTCGTATGAACGAAAGTAAATGCGTACTGAAATAACGTCAGTCTTTCAATATGGTAGGAATTATTTCAGTTAGTCTTCTTGTCCCCACTCTTCGGCTTACTACTTCTCATATGCAAAATCAATGCAATGATGCGTATATAGTATAGATGGTTAAAAGGAGTAGAAACTCGTCGGTAGCACACAAAATTGGTGAAGTGTTCGCATAAAATTCGTGGACTTACTTTTCCTTCCCCAGATGACAAACATCAACAAGCCTGATCTAATTAGCTTGTGGGATAATTCGTTCTTTTAAAATAAAAAAAATTGTTAAAGCGAAACGTTTCATTCAGTACGCTGGGAAATAAAATATAATAAAATTTATATTTTACGATACTTACTTATACATATCTGATCCTTTATAAGGCAGTGGTGCTTATTAATTTAGACTTCGTGAAATTTGATGTTTAATAAAAGATTATCACGTTGTTCCATCGGCCGATGCTGACCGCTCAGAAGCTTTGGTACGAACTGCCTCCATGAGTCCTAAAATCCCATGAAACCCGAATAAATTTCTCATAATATGGTGTTTTCTCTAGCCGAAAATATATGAAATTTTTTTTAGTTAAATATAAAAGGCTAATATAGATACTTATTTTTACATATACATTTTGTTAGTATTCGAAAATAGAAAAAATATTGGAACATTTATAATAAAATCAAAAAGTTTTTCGCGTTAACCAATTTTCAAAATAAATATTTTAAAATTTACAGTAAGGTATGGCCACATAAAGTATTGATTATCAAAATCACAGTACCCACTCTACACCGACAATTGGAGAAAGGCAACTATATTGGTTGTCAAAAAAAAGAAAAATTGTTCGTGTGACGTAAACAGGTTTGTAAGGAGAGTAATGGATAGTTCTTCATCTATCCCAACTCTTGTTAAAGACGACCAGGCATTCACTGAACCGGTTGATAAAACTAACCTATTGGCAGAAATGTTTGCAGGAAATTCTTCCTTGCCGGAAAGCAATCAACCACTCCCCGTGATCGAAAACGTATCTAGTTCCATGTCTGAGATATTTTTCGAAATCGTGAAGTTTAAAGGTGGTAAGTCCCCGGGCCCGGATGGTATCTCGGCACTTGTCCTTTGTAAGTGCTCTTCGACGCTAGCCAGTCCATTACGAAACCTTTTTAACCTTGCTTATCGTGCAGGAGCCTTCCCAGAGTGTTGGATGGTTGCGAACGTCCAGCCGATCCATAAAAAGGGTGAAGCCAATAATCCTGCGAACTATTGGCACATCGCGATTTGCTCTGCGCTCTCCAAGGTAATGGAGAGCACGGTCAACCACCATCTTGTGGGATATCTGGAGTCCGAAGACCTACTTAATGATCGACAGTATGGCTTCCGTAGAAATCGCTCTACGGGAGACCTGATGACTTTCTTATCGGAGCGTTGGAGTCTGTCCATCCACCACTTTGGTGAGAGTAAGGTTGTGGCTCTGGATATCTCCAAGGCCTTTGACAGGGTCTGGCATGGTGCTCTCATATCAAAGCTTTTTGGTGTCGGTTATACTTTTGCTTGATTTATATCGAGCTTTCTTAGAGATCGCACTATAAGAGTTGTTGTAGATGGGTTCTCATTCAAAACAAACATAGGTCGACCGCAGGTGTACCACAGGGCTCTGTCCTTTCTCCCTCTTTATTTCTTATTTTCATTGATGATCTTTTGGGTCAGACCCTGAATCAAATCTACTCTTTCGCGAATGACAGCAACCTCTGTCATTCATGTTGATTCGACCGTAGGCCCAGTCTTCAAGATATTGAAGACAAAAGGCGAATTATGGATGAGACACTTGGCCGGGATTTACAGGCCACTTCCGAATGAGTTCGAGTGAATAGAGTAGATTTTAATGCGCGTAAGACACAGTGCTGCTTGTTGTCTCACAAGCGATTCATTGGCCCATCAGTATCATTATCTATTGATGGTATGAATATCGCACAATCGGATGCCCTTGATGTTCTGGACATGACGCTCGTTGGGCGAGGCATATATTCGAAGTCTCGAAAGAAGCATTCAAGAGTATAGGCTTCCTAAAGCGGTGCAAGAAATAGTTTACTCCTGATCTCATCGATATCTATACAACCTACATCCTGCCAAAGATGGAATGCAACTCTCATATATGGGCAGGTGCTCCAAAATCATCCTTGGAGCTACTTGACCGTGTTCAACGGAGAGCGATGGTGCTGATCAGTGACAGACGGGTATCCAACTCTATTGTTTCCCTTGAGCATCGTCTGAATGTGGGTTTTGAGTCGCTATTCTATCGTTACTTTCATGGTATGTGTTCTTCAGACATTCGTCGTCTTACTCCTGATGTGAGGATGTTCGGCAGGGATACACGACTTTCCAGGAATTCACACCCATTTGTTATCGATTGGCCGGTTGACCGCGCTATACACTACAGATTACATTCGTTTTTCGCCCGTACTGTCCGTATGTGGAATCAACTTCCGGCGAATATATTTCCCACCAATTACAACATCCAGAAATTCAGGTCAAATGTCAATAAACATTTCTCCTTCTTTCCCCCTTGAACTTTCTTACTTTCCACTTACCAACGCAATGCATCGCATGTAAAGGGGAAACACTGAGTGTTGGTCAAAAAAAAATTCAGCCAGGGGCAGTCACCTCATCAATATGTGTTTTTTGTTCATCCAATTTTTCTTAGTGGGAGCAGCACTTTCCGGAATGCATGCTCGGAATATTACTGGCCTGGGCAGGGATCGAACAAAAACCACGGACTTGGATCTGCTCGGTTTGTCAAAGCCGTATACACCATGGTTCTACGTCTGTAAGGTGTAATCGTAGCATGAAGTGGGTGCACTTCAAGAGCGATTAATTTCTTAACCACGTCAGGGTTTATCGCGAAACAGACATTATTCTCTCGTGATGTATCAACGTAGTTCGCAGTGGGTCTCTGTATTTAGTGTTATCATCATTCAATTAGGAGACACCCCCGCAATCTCCCTCACAACAGCATCAACATGTACACCATCTTACACCACAGATTCTGTTGCCACCCCTGACAGTGCAGCAATTTTGCAAATTTATTGCATTAAAAGACTTAACTCAGTCTTAAATGCACAAAATCAAACTACATTTAAACTGCATTTAGATATTTCAATCTGACAACAATGTCACATTTCATTAAAAATGTAAACATCTGTAATCAAATCAGGTGTTAAGTTGTTTATGGTTGGTGGCAGGGATAATACATGTAGTTAGCGAATTGGTACAAAAAAGGAATAAAAAAGTATTTTTTAAGCCGGAAAGGTACGACATTTGTATACCCTACACCACTCTGTGGTAGGGTTTTATGGTTAGTGCGGATGTTTTTAACCACCAAAATTCAAGGAGGTGGACCCGAATCGATTCTGAACCACTATCTGATTCCATTGAGCGAACCTTATTTAAAGTGGTCAATGTAGGGCCAAACTAAGGTCTTTCAGGTTTCACCACAAAATCCGCAGCTGGAAAAGCCACATATTATAAGTACATCCAACTCTGACCAAATTTTGTAAAGAACGTGACAAGTCACTAATAGACCATGTTTTAAGATACCTGCACAAAGGATCTTACAGATTCGTGTTCCGTTGCTAAAAGTATTGCATGGTATGTTGGATCATATCGCCCAATGTAACATGCACCCATGTAAAGGTCTATATACATTTGAGGTCCTGCCATTCCACAAGCCACATTATTAAACAGTCGTTCTTCGTCAAATTTAGTATAATGCAAATATTGAAGATCAATTATCATTCTTTGTAAATTGGAAAATATCGGTTACCGTTTTCATGTAGCCCCTATATATATTAAATGCGAGGCCCGGTCTTAAATTCCTATATTATATCCGATCTCACTCAAACTTAGAATAGGGCGTTATAAGCGACTTAAACAAACCCTACCGAAGCTCATATTGGTCCATTTTTTGAAATATCCCTACCCGCCTTTTATGTACGTGTCTAAATTTTAATTCTACTCAAAGAATTTTTTTGTTGGTTTTAGCATTTATTCAAGCAATAAGAAATACTTAGTTCGTAAAAAATATACTATTCAATTCCGCAAAATTCACTTTTTCGAGATACTGAAAAAGGTTTCAAGTAAGTTGCGGGGGTACCTCTTTCCAAGTCAAAAAGTACCAAAGTATCAACTTTATCATCCCTGGTTGGTAGTGCATGTACAATTTTTACATTGCGGGCCAATTTCAGCTTTCTTTCAAATAAATTGTTGTTTTTTTGATAAAAGCATTGCTGCTAATCGTTAATTCTTTCTTTTATCCACATTATATCGAAGTAAATGGCAAAAAAAAGTTACAAAAAAGTTGTTTACAATCAAACAGCTGTTTACTAAATGCAGTTACCTTAATGAAGTTACATAAATGGAGATACTGACGTCTTTCACCATAAAATTTTAATTTAGTTTAGTTGATTTTGAATGCACATTAACGCTGTCTTCTGTCTTGGGTATAAGGTGAATGTCACCTACAGCCTGCATAGTTGTGACGGATACAACGTGGTACGTAAGGATCGCGCGAGAAGTAGAGGCGATGGATTTGCTTTCCTGTTTCACCATTCTGTACAGTACAGACCTATCTCGTCTGAGCTTTACTCTAGAGACCCACAGTGAATGAGGACACCCCCACGCGGATTATGGGCTATGACCATGGTTCGCCAGATAATACTATGACATCGCCTGGCCTGATCAACGATGTCACCTGGCAACCCATCATCTCGTTAGGATCAGACCACCTTCCCATAATTCTCTACATCAACAGACCATCCGACTGCATAGTCTCTAAACGCCGTACGTATCTCAGTCAAAAAAAGACCGACTGGGATGCTTTCAGAGAAGCCATCAACCGCAGCATTAGTAATCTACCCATTTCCTCGCTTGTTCGGGTAGCCGAGAAGAAGTTCCGGGCCATCATGAATGCAGCAGCCGCTCGCCATATTCCTGCTGGTCGAATACCCGAGAAGCGACCAAATTTTTCAGCAAGGCAGCGTGATTACATTCGTCGCTGCAACCCTACTGTTGTTGTTGTAACAACAATATTTGTGTTATTGTAAGTCTTTTTCGCCTTTGGGGGATCTTCTTCAATATCCAGGTGAAGGGAACGCGCCATTTGAACTGGATGCGCCCATAAAGAGCTGGGGGTCAGCTGAGTGGGCTTGGCCGGAAAATTGAAGAGGTGCAGCAAGTCATGTGGTCCTTGATGGCAGGCGGGGCAGACGTCTGAAACGATAGCGTCAATTCGCGCCCAATACGAATTGTGGCTTCTTCTGACAGACCGTCTTGCTACTTGTTGAACGTTGTACTACTGGTTGGCGTTGACTATCAGGATTCGAAACATGATGTTTAATGTGAATCTCTTCGACTGTTCATTATTGCTTTTTGAAAGGTACTATAAATGGGGCTTGTTTCTTTGAAATTTTTGTGTCTTGTGATGTTGATTTTATAATTTGGGATGTTGATTTATACGTCGCTTGTAACCATTATCTAGTTGAACTTGTTGGTGAAGACGAAATTTTAATATGATGTTTCCAAACTGTTGTCTTACCATCGAACTTGGACTCTATCTCTTAATGTCCATTTAGTCTTGACGGTTGACGGTAGGCAATCAGCTATTTCAGTTGGGGTTGCATTTTGCATGTGTTAGAGGGAGATAACCACAGTTTGACGGTTGACGACGGTAGACTTCTGCAGGTTGCAGAATCAACCGTCCACCGTCAAGACTAATTGGACCTTTACGCTTAATTGACGGACAAGAGAGGGATTTAGTGTGAATTTAGTCTTCTTCAGGGATAGATGTTTTATACGTAACTCCCGGCCAAGATTTAATTGAGTTGGTGGTTTACCATTCGCTTGCGGTGTGGTTCTATGTCTTAACATAATTTCTTGTACTTTTAAATTTAACAGTTTTTGATCATCTTCCATACAATTCAATTTGTTTTTCACGGTTTGTATGTATCTCTCTGCAAAGCCTTTTCTAGCGAGATGTCTAGGAATTATTAACTTTTGAATAGTCCAACAGTTGACACAAAAGTCATGTAAAACTTTGCTTTTGAAAAGTATAGTATTGACAGAGACGATATCGTAACTTGCGGAGGACCATGACATGCAAAAATATTCTACAACATTGTGATGGTATTTTGTTGCTTCTCTAATTACTCCTACTTAGAGCACTTCAGTTGGAAACTCCTCTTGTAGATTAGCCGGTATTATAACTCAAAATCGTTTAACCCTGTGCTATCTTTCGATATGTACCCTTAATAATCAAATTCGACCCAATAAAAATTTTACCTAAGAAAACACATTTTATCTATTACGAATTTAGTCCTTTATTAGTTTTTAAATAAAATTTACAGAGAAAAACTTATAAAAAGAATAACAAAAAAAGATTTTCTTTAGGAAAAACAATATAATATACCAGAATTTTTAAATTTTGGTATGTGTTGAAAGTGCAGGGTGGAGCGCGGTAATTTGCTCATTTGGAAATGAAATAAAAAAAATATGAACCTAAAAAAAATTATTTTATAATTTAGTTATATTGAACAGTAAGGGAATTAAATTACATGGTTTTATATAGTGTATCTGGCAAATTTCGACCTTCGCTATCCACACACTGCTGCATACGTTTTCTGAAGTTGTCATGAACTCTAACAAGCATGTCGACTGGTGTTCTGCCAACTTCAGCTTCAATATTGTTAATTAGGTCCTCCAAGGTGTTTGGACGGTTGATATACACCTTCGCCTTCAGGTAACCCCAAAGGAAAAAATCGCATGGGGCTAAGTCTGGTGAGCGTGCCGGCCAGTTCACATCACCCCTCAAATAGATAAGCCGTCCAGAAAACATTTGCCTCAAACAATTCATGGTAACCCTGTTGTTGTTGTTGTTGTAACAACAATATATTTATTTTGAGGTCTTGTTCGTCTATGGGGGATCTGCTTCGATATCCAGGTGAAGGAAACGCGCCATTTGAACTGGATGCGTCCACAGAGACCTGGGGGTCAGCTGAGTGGGCTTGGCCGGACAATTGAAGAGGTGCAGTACATCATGTGGTCCCTGATGGCAGGCGGGACAGATGTCCGGAACAGCGCTACCACTTTACTACAATTGTAGTAGATCTACTACTTTTTCTTCATCCTTAAATTTATGTACGTACATTTTGATTTTGCTACATTTTGTGTACATTCGTGAAATAACAAAAAAAAATCCCGTTATGAATTAGGGCTAGGTAAATTTTTGACAACAGGCTGGAAATATTTGACAACCACAAAACAAACACCAGCGCCGAAGAAGATTGCATAGCACAGACCGAATTGCTAAATAAAAAACAAATAGTCTTTGTAATAAAACAATTCAAAACATTATGTTTTGTAGAACATTATTATATAAAATGAATGATGATATTTATGTTCCTGACGAAAGTCTTTGCAAATTCGCTGCCAAATTTATTTTTACGGACGGTGTTTTTGTAAAGCCATGAATAAAGGCTGTTTTTTTTACCAAAAAGGTATTTTCATTGTTAATGTTATTTTATTACCTAAGAAGGTATTTTTAATGTTAATGTTATTTTTTTTTTGTGATATACTTTTAATAGAGTTAAGTGTGAATTCTTGTCAGGTTTATTTTTTATTATTATAGTTTCTAATAAAGTTCATACATACATGTACATTAGAGCGTACCAGGTTACAAGTAAAAAAAAAAAAAGTTCGCCGTACACCTTCGAATATGAAGTATTATTGAAAGGTAGTTTCAAAAAAAAATTTTTCATTTTTTTATGCCGAACGTAGGGGTCGCGCTTTTACATTTTTCTATATAACTTCTGCATTTATAAACGGATTTTAAAGTGTGATACATCGATGTTTTGTCTCGACGAGGCCGATTTTTTTGTCTTTGAAGTCATTGAGCTCAAGCACCCCGCGCGAGCTTTAATTTTCTGATATTAGAGTGGTACATTAGGGTAGTAGCAACTGAGATATGATGGGTAAGTACCAGAACGGGGTGCTTGAGCTCAATGACTTCAAAGACAAAAAAATCGGCCATCGATGTATCAAACTTTAAAATCCGTTTATAAATGCAGAAGTTATATAGAAAAATGTAAAAGCGCGACCCCTACGTTCGGCATAAAAAAATAAAAAATTTTTTTTTGAAACTACCTTTCAATAATACTTCATATTCGAAGGTGTACGGCGAACTTTTTTTTTAGGGTACGCCCTAATGTACATATGTATGTATGTATATAATATGTGTATTATTGTTTTTATTTAAAAAATCAACTAATTGAATCTGATTTGATTTTTTTTAAACATAATGTATCCAAGGCACAGTTTTCCACAATACACTATTTCCCAGTGTTTGAAAATCTGCTACATTTTAACAAAAAAATGTAGCAGATTTGCTACATTTTCTTCGCCTCAAAGTGGTAGCACTGGTCCGGAACGTTAGCATCAATTCGTGCCAGTAAGAATTGAGGCGGCTGCACCATCCGGATCTCAGCTGCGCCAGAACCACGCGCGTCTGCCGAGGTAGTACCTTCTCCTCAGGTGAAATCTCCGGGGGATGTTCCCCTAGCACTGTATTCACACGGTAGCTGGATACTGCTGCTGCGACATCATCGGCGTGAATGTTGTTCAAACCTGCCTGATAGTTTCGATGATCTAAAGGTTCTCTCTTATACCGCTGGACCTCTCTCTCTAGATCATGAAGATCGTTCCTGATCTGCCTGGGTGGAGGCATCCTGTTCAAGAGATGGTGGTTAGGATGACTGCTGCGAAAACACCCTAGCAGGTATTGCTTAGACAACAGGAAATTGTGTCTGCGCACGGTAAGGACCTTCGTCTCCTCATGTAGATGGTCCTCAGAGGACATAAGAAGACACCCTGTTGATGTTCTAAGGGCGGCATTCTGGCATGTCTGAATTTTCTTCCACTGCGTCGTACTCACGTTCGCCGACCATACAGGTGCTGCGTAGTTTGCTACAGACCGACCTATCGCTTTGTAAGAGGTCAACAAGGTTTCTTTGTCGGCTCCCCAAGTACTGCCGGCAAGTGACTTGAGGACCTTGTTCCTACTTTTGAGTTTATCGCAGATAGCTGTAGCATGTGCAGAGGATCTAAAAAGGCTGTCCAATGTGACCCCAAGGATTTTGGGGTAGTTGGTGGTCGGGATGTTGACGTCATCGACTTTCACATTGAGTGACAACCGCACCTCTGCGGTCCAAGCAGTAAACAGTGTGGCTGATGATTTGGAGGCGGATATTTTCATATTCCTCGCAGTGAAGAAACGTGCTAAGTCAGTGAGGTAATAGTTGATTTTCTCGCAAATGTCATCCACTTTAGGTCCTGACGCCAGAATTGTGCAATCGTCAGCGTACGACACAATTTCAACGCCGTCTGGTGGTGCAGGAATTTTAGAGAGGTAGAGGTTAAACAGAGCCGGGGATAAAACTCCACCCTGGGGAACTCCTTGTTTAACTCTACGGGGCTTCGACTTTCTGTCTCTAAATTCTACATATGACTGGCGCCCACACATATAGTTTACGACCCAACGTTTCAAACTGGGCGGAAGGGACGTTTCTTCAATGTCCTCGAACAGAGTGGCATGATTGACCGTGTCGAAGGCTTTTGTGAGGTCAAGAGCCACGAGGACCGTCCTGTCGTTAGGCTTGTTCTGGTTAAGGCCGCGACTTATACGTGTGGTGATGGCGTGTAAAGCAGTTGTTGTGCTGTGCTGCTTGCGGAATCCATGCTGATGATCAGCACTAAGAAAGTGTTCGATCAGGCTGGGGAGGAGCAGTGCTTCAAGCGTCTTTGCTACTGGAGAAAGCAAGGAGATCGGCCTGTACGAATCTCCTGTACTTGCGTCTTTGCCTGGCTTCAGTAGCGGGACCACTCTGCCCATTTTCCAGGCATCGGGAACTTCGTGAGTGGCTAGCGACAGATTGAGCACTTTGGTCATGTACTCTACTCCCGGGGTATCCAAGTGCTTTAACATCAGCATTGAGATTCCGTCCGGACCCAGCGCCTTTGATGACTTTGCGCTGCGGATGACATGGGCAACTTCGCCAACGGTAAATTGTGGTGGTGCCTCTTCGACTCGGAGAGCGCGGATACGACGCAATACTCTCCTTTTCGCCTTTTCACTCTCTGGGTGCTCAATAAAAAGCCGGTTAAAATAACACGCGCACCGCTTCGGATCTGTCACTGTTCTATCACCGAACGTGACAGCTGTCCGATCATCCTTCCTTACAGGGTTAGAGAGTGATTTGACCGTTGTCCACAACTTACCAATTCCGGAACTCAAGTTGCACTGCTTTAAGTGGTCTAGCCATTTGTTCCGCCATGGTAACCCTCGCTGTGTTTGCAGTGGCACCATCCTGTTGGAACCATGTATCCTCTAATTGCATTGCCTTAAGAACCGGCAAAAAAATCCAGGAAATGCCAAGAGCAAGTGATTGCAGAGCTGTTCGGAGATTGCAGTACTGCTGCTCTAACTTTTCGATGTTTAGTGGTGTTGTAATCCTTCTCTCAGGTTCCCTTCGTACACATGACACATTCCCTGCTGTTCCCAATGAAGTTACCCAATTTACAATTAATTGCCGCCTAGGAACACGTCCGCGTGGGGGAAAAGCGAATCGTAAACGAAAAGCACGCTGCACTGTAATGATCGAGTGCGCATTTGAAAAATACGCTTCAATACAAAATGACCTCTCCTCACGTGTCCAATGCATGATGGCAACTTGGAGGTAGACGAATACAAATCCCGCCAGCCACTATAAGTCTCTTCGACCAACAGTGCCGCCACAGCCTGCAGTGCAAAAACAAAATTACTTTGCTCCACCATGTATAATAGAATAAAATTAAAACCTTAATTATTTTTTGACAGTAGTTGCATGAATGTATTTTGTGGTCATTGCATACAATTTTTTGCAATTACTTTAATTAGTTGAATATTTATTTGAATTAGGTCCTTGGGGACATTAAAAATATCGCTTCCTTTTCGTTTATCCGGGACATGGTTATTGAGGCTTGGCTTTTCTTTTCAACAAAGATTATGTAATCGGACCAACAGGAACCATTTGGGTAGCATGAAAGTTTAGTAAAATATGTTTTGGCGCTGATCCGTGTGGTAGCCTCTGTCGTCTCAGGATATGTGGATGAATCAATTGTTCAGCAAGTTCTACCAAATATGTTCTAAGCTTGAATTTTTCGGTGCAGTTCCAGTTGATATTTATATTCGTCCATATAACGAACGAGTTATACACTGGCACATCAATCATATTTAAAAACAGCGATTCGTCATTCGCTTTCATGCATAATTACTGACTTTTCCTGCACATCAACGAACCTTTAAGTATGGTTGTGGTGATGTACTATTTCTGGTTTTCTCTTATCGTCATATATCTCTTCAATGCTATGGCGCAGGGAACTCATAAGAAGAACGTTTCTGTTTTTCTTCGGTACATATGATACAATAGTTACATCTTTTGTAAATAAGAATTTGTTTTTTTCTGACAGATTATATGTGGTGAAAAAATGTTGTATCCGTTTGGACGTGGATTTGACAATGATAAAACTACTTTTCACCTATAAAACAATTTACCTATAACTCAGAAAATATATTCCAATATAAAAGGAGAATAAATACATTATTTGTTTTCGGGTTGAGTGTTCCACGCGTATTTGGTTGAAGAATCACATAATGCCCAAATTTTTAGCCTGTATTTTGCCGACTTGGATGGAATGTATTATTTGAAGTTGGACCTTCCCCGAAATGGAACCAATTGCTCATCGATTGTTCAATTGCTAAGTGGGTTGTAGAAAACTCAGCTGATTATTCCACTTATCCCAAACATCCCTGATAGGTACAAGTTTGTCTGGCGACGTTCAGAGTTGTCAAACCGCAAACGTGCGGAAATTTGGGTAGTCCGTTCTTTACGTTCCATTAATTTGCTAAACATTCACCATGGGCTTGCATTACTGCTGCGATGATGAGAAGCCCACGATAGGCATCAAATTCTATGAGATATATGGGCTTCCAGTATGTTCCTTAAATCTGTGATTCTTTTATATTTGTCATTTCAATTACTATGTTCTTTATTCCATTTAAAATAAATAGTTCGAAAGATGACTTGACTGAATCTTATATGAACTCGATGATGTGTCCGACTCGCAATCCTTGGGACTCCTCTTCAATGTTATCAAATTCTTTATCACTTTCACCAAAAATATCATTAATGTGAGGTTTGAGCGTCCTACTTCAGGCCACTATCATATTTGTTCATATCTATGATACATATGATAATTACTTTATTTATATTGGTTTATCGCTCATGTCCATGGCATTCCTAAACTAATAGTCCTTTTCTCTAATACACATGCTGTTTGTCAGGTAGGCCGCAACGATGTTAGTAATCATCCATTCTTCTCGTTCTAAAACCTTAATTATTTTTTGACAGTAGTTGCATGAATGTATTTTGTGGTCATTGCATACAATTTTTTGCAATTACTTTAATTAGTTGAATATTTATTTGAATTAGGTCCTTGGGGACATTAAAAATATCGCTTCCTTTTCGTTTATCCGGGACATGGTTATTGAGGCTTGGCTTTTCTTTTCAACAAAGATTATGTAATCGGACCAACAGGAACCATTTGGGTAGCATGAAAGTTTAGTAAAATATGTTTTGGCGCTGATCCGTGTGGTAGCCTCTGTCGTCTCAGGATATGTGGATGAATCAATTGTTCAGCAAGTTCTACCAAATATGTTCTAAGCTTGAATTTTTCGGTGCAGTTCCAGTTGATATTTATATTCGTCCATATAACGAACGAGTTATACACTGGCACATCAATCATATTTAAAAACAGCGATTCGTCATTCGCTTTCATGCATAATTGCTGACTTTTCCTGCACATCAACGAACCTTTAAGTATGGTTGTGGTGATGTACTATTTCTGGTTTTCTCTTATCGTCATATATCTCTTCAATGCTATGGCGCAGGGAACTCATAAGAAGAACGTTTCTGTTTTTCTTCGGTACATATGATACAATAGTTACATCTTTTGTAAATAAGAATTTGTTTTTTTCTGACAGATTATATGTGGTGAAAAAATGTTGTATCCGTTTGGACGTGGATTTGACAATGATAAAACTACTTTTCACCTATAAAACAATTTACCTATAACTCAGAAAATATATTCCAATATAAAAGGAGAATAAATACATTATTTGTTTTCGGGTTGAGTGTTCCACGCGTATTTGGTTGAAGAATCACATAATGCCCAAATTTTTAGCCTGTATTTTGCCGACTTGGATGGAATGTATTATTTGAAGTTGGACCTTCCCCGAAATGGAACCAATTGCTCATCGATTGTTCAATTGCTAAGTGGGTTGTAGAAAACTCAGCTGATTATTCCACTTATCCCAAACATCCCTGATAGGTACAAGTTTGTCTGGCGACGTTCAGAGTTGTCAAACCGCAAACGTGCGGAAATTTGGGTAGTCCGTTCTTTACGTTCCATTAATTTGCTAAACATTCACCATGGGCTTGCATTACTGCTGCGATGATGAGAAGCCCACGATAGGCATCAAATTCTATGAGATATATGGGCTTCCAGTATGTTCCTTAAATCTGTGATTCTTTTATATTTGTCATTTCAATTACTATGTTCTTTATTCCATTTAAAATAAATAGTTCGAAAGATGACTTGACTGAATCTTATATGAACTCGATGATGTGTCCGACTCGCAATCCTTGGGACTCCTCTTCAATGTTATCAAATTCTTTATCACTTTCACCAAAAATATCATTAATGTGAGGTTTGAGCGTCCTACTTCAGGCCACTATCATATTTGTTCATATCTATGATACATATGATAATTACTTTATTTATATTGGTTTATCGCTCATGTCCATGGCATTCCTAAACTAATAGTCCTTTTCTCTAATACACATGCTGTTTGTCAGGTAGGCCGCAACGATGTTAGTAATCATCCATTCTTCTCGTTCTTTCTTATGTTAAGATATTGATCCCTTTTAGTAAAGGGTGGAAATTTAGAATTGTAAGTAGTATATAAGTTAATGAAATTGTATGAATAAATTGAGTATCAAATCTGATCTTGAACGACTCAGTCATCTTCGCCTTCTGCAACACTTCCTAACATTTTGGTCCTTCGAAAGTAGAAGAAACTAGCTACGAAACAGTCTTTCTAAAATAATAAAGAATAAAAAAATTATAATGGATCGTGTTACATTGTACAAACAGCGAAAACAATACAAAGCTGAAATTCACAATATATGCGCCAAGGCACTAGAAAAAGGCTTCCGTGAAAGCAGAAGTGAAAACAACGCTAGATATTTTAAAAAAATTGTGGGAACAATTCAATTTAAACCATCAAAAGCTTGAATTCATGGGGGTAAAAGATGACCCCTATTTCACTGAGAACATCGGACTAGCTACGAAAAATTTAGTGGCAGAGGCATGGAGATTGATAGAAGAGTCAACAAACATCACTGAAGATCCAGATGCTCAAAATTCCACAGCAGATCTGTCTGCAAAAACCAATCCGGGTGAATCGCTTTCTGTGCAAGAAATTGCAGAATGTTAAAAACATACACATGCTTTAAAAACCAATGAAGTAACGCAGAAAATGCAAGAACAACAAAAGCAAAACGAACTATTCCAGCAATTTATGGAGTTCATGAACTCGATGAAAGAAAAAAAGGCTGAGAAAAAATTCACAATACCGGATCTTGCAGTGAATTAATCGCAAGTTATTGACAAGAAAACAAGTGCTTGGCTTTGTCAATACAGAAGGGAAATCACAAAACTCATGGACAACTTAGTAGAGACAAAAACTACTAACAGCATATACCTCTTGGAAACTCAAAAAACATCATGGCAAGGTCAGATGGAGTCAATAAAGCAGCTATGCATCAAGCTTAGCACAGAATTACTTATAAATGAAGATATTCTTGAAGAATTAGAAGAAATCGAACTAGAATACGAGTCGGCATTTGCTACCTTGACAAACAAAATAAGTAATCTCACGGAAACTAAAGAGTCGGTGGAACTGAAAAAAAATAAAAATTCCAGTCTTCGATGGAAATGTAAAGGAATGGTCTTTTCACTACCTTTTCAAAAAATTTGTGCACGACAATACCATAAAAACCGGGCGTTGAGAAGCTTCTACGTCTAAAAACATTGCTAAAAGGGGAGGCAATTAAACTAATTCAACATCTACCTACGACAGAAAGCAACTACCAAGGAGCTTGGAATATTATCATTCAAAGGTAAAACAACAAACGAATTTTATTTACGACTCTAATGGATAAAATTCTTGACCAGCCGCACATATGTAGCTCCTCAATCACAAACATAAAAAATTTACTTGACACCTCAAAAGAATGCGTTCAAGCTTTGAATGCAATAGGTCTCAACATAGAAGGAGCAGATCCAATAATAGCTCGAGTAATCATCAGGAAACTCGACAAAGAAGGTATACTCCTCTACGAACAAACTACGAAAAAACAACGGAAATTCAATTACTAGAAGATGTGTTTCTATTCCTCGAACAACAATTTAATCAGCCAAGATCAAAAGAACGGTCGTGTTTCCAAAACATCAACAAAAATCAGCATCATACTTGGCGAATCAACCATATTGCTTATATTGCCAAGGAAATGACCATAAAACGTATGCCTGTGCAAAAATATTAATAATACAAACAAAAGAACGAGACGCGTGGGCATGAACATCAAAAATCTGTAAAAACTGCCTGGGACACAAGATGGATAAGAGATGTTTATCGAAGAGTAGATGCCAGAAATGCGGAAAAACACATCACACAATTCTTCATCACAACCTAAACACAGAAAAATCGACATCTATGACAAACAAACTACTTGTTTTACTGGCCACAGCTCAAGTACGGGTTTAATCATTGCAAGGGGAATTCATAGTCCTTCGTGCTTTGATTGTCCAAGGCTCACAAAGTACATCAATAAGCGAGAAAGCCGCTCAAATATTACATCTGTCAAGAACCAAAGCAAGCACTAGGCTTCATGGGCTAGGAGACAGTAGTAGGTGTTGCCAAATCTAAAGTTAAATTCGAAATTCGCCCACGATTTCGAAGTAAGTACATCTTAGAAACAGAAGAACTAATTTTACCATCACTAGCAGCAGCTAATCCAGATGCCTCATTCAAATATGACATTCAAAGGTGGCATGACTTCAACTTAGCAGATCCAAGTTGCAATAAATCTGATAGGATTGATCTAGTTATCGGGGCCGACCTATTTGTGAAAATACTCGATGAAGGTATTCACCGCGATGAAGACATAATCGGTCAAAATACCAAGCTGGGATGGATACTATTTGGAGTATTGACCGTTCGCAAGCCTAACAACAAACGTCTAGCAGCCGTAACCACGAATATCGAACGGTTCTGGGAAATTGAAGAAATTGACCAAATTCAAGTTCTACCAAAGACGACGAATGCCTCAATTTGTATGCGTCAACAGCTCTGAGAGGAGAAGAGAAGGTCGAAGTGTCGACAAAACCACAACCACCTAAACGGTAACCTTAGTTTCTTGTCGCCAAATCCGCCAGTTGAAATGTTTGGTACGAATATAAGTTTGATTAAAAACTCAACCTGTCTGCCAAATCATGGGCCAACAACAATAGCCAACAATTTGTCTCAAAAACAAGAAAATTCCCTGCACATAAAAGCTGAAGAACTGTCTTTAGCATCGATGTCTTCTTCGTCATCTAGGGGAGTACAAGAAAGTTATGAGCAGTCTACCTCAAAGCCAGTCGCAGGGTAAAATTTATCGCAAATTAAACTTAGTCTTCCGTTGACGTTAACATTGTCGTCTAACCAAATCCAGGATAATGATAAATCTACAAGATCAGATGCGGTCTATTTGCCCAAACCAAAATTATATTTTCTGTGCAAATCCCATAATGGTCACCTCGCTTCAGTATTGACATCAGCCAATCGGTATGGGACATTATAAGTGCCAAGGAAAACCAACAACAGCAGCAGCGACACCAGCAATCAAATCAATTTCGATATACACCTATACGAGTACATTCTCACATTTAAAACGACTCTGATGATGATCGCGATTTTGGCGAAATATGGATCTATTATCAACATACTCCGAAAGTAGAAGTACATGTTTGGGATGTTCCAGAGGAAGATGCTTTAAGAACGCAGGCCAACAAATTTTACATACATGTGGACGTCGACTTGAATCAAACCCAGCAAGTTATAAAAAATATACACTTCTATCCAAATGAAGATGACCTCACTAAGCCTATTGGAAATCTTCTTATTCATCACAACAAGGACTTCAGCGTGCCGCCTGGAAATGTATTAGTCGCAACAACGAGAGAATCTCAACAGCCTATCATTAGAATCCGATTTTCATCTATCCGCAAAATGAACCGGGTATTGTCATACATTCTGCGATTTGCTATCGAACTCAAAGGCGAAAGGAATCTATCAAATTATTTAACGACAGAAGATCTTCAAAAAACGGAGCAATCCCTTTTGGCCCCGCGCAAAATGTTCAAGAATGAACATAGCATTTCTCTCTACCTACTTATACATAATTATTTCCCATTATTGTGAGGTTTTCCGCATGAGCGTCCTACTTCAGGCCGCTGTCATATTTGTTCATATCTATGATGCATATGATAATTACTATATTTATCGCTCATGTTTATCGCTCATGTCTATGACATTCCTAAACTAATAGTCCTTTTCTCTAATACCCATGCTGTTTGCCAGGTAGGCCGCCAACGATGTTAGTAATCATCCATTATTCTCGTTCTTTCTTATGTTAAGATATTGATCCCTTTTAGTAAAGGGTGGAAATTTAGAATTGTAAGTAGTATATAAGTTAATGAAATTGTATGAATAAATTGAGTATCAAAACTGATCTTGAACGACTCAGTCATCTTCGCCTTCTGCAACACTTCCTAACATTTTGGTCCTTCGAAAGTAGAAGAAACTAGCTACGAAACAGCCTTTCTAAAATAATAAAGAATAAAAAAATTATAATGGATCGTGTTACATTGTACAAACAGCGAAAACAATACAAAGCTGAAATTCACAATATATGCGCCAAGGCACTAGAAAAAGGCTTCCGTTCGATACAAGTGAAAACAACGCTAGATATTTTAAAAAAATTGTGGGAACAATTCAATTTAAACCATCAAAAGCTTGAATTCATGGGGGTAAAAGATGACCCCTATTTCACTGAGAACATCGGACTAGCTACGAAAAATTTAGTGGCAGAGGCATGGAGATTGATAGAAGAGTCAACAAACATCACTGAAGATCCAGATGCTCAAAATTCCACAGCAGATCTGTCTGCAAAAACCAATCCGGGTGAATCGCTTTCTGTGCAAGAAATTGCAGAATGTTAAAAACATACACATGCTTTAAAAACAAATGAAGTAACGCAGAAAATGCAAGAACAACAAAAGCAAAACGAACTATTCCAGCAATTTATGGAGTTCATGAACTCGATGAAAGAAAAAAAGGCTGAGAAAAAATTCACAATACCGGATCTTGCAGTGAATTAATCGCAAGTTATTGACAAGAAAACAAGTGCTTGGCTTTGTCAATACAGAAGGGAAATCACAAAACTCATGGACAACTTAGTAGAGACAAAAACTACTAACAGCATATACCTCTTGGAAACTCAAAAAACATCATGGCAAGGTCAGATGGAGTCAATAAAGCAGCTATGCATCAAGCTTAGCACAGAATTACTTATAAATGAAGATATTCTTGAAGAATTAGAAGAAATCGAACTAGAATACGAGTCGGCATTTGCTACCTTGACAAACAAAATAAGTAATCTCACGGAAACTAAAGAGTCGGTGGAACTGAAAAAAAATAAAAATTCCAGTCTTCGATGGAAATGTAAAGGAATGGTCTTTTCACTACCTTTTCAAAAAATTTGTGCACGACAATACCATAAAAACCGGGCGTTGAGAAGCTTCTACGTCTAAAAACATTGCTAAAAGGGGAGGCAATTAAACTAATTCAACATCTACCTACGACAGAAAGCAACTACCAAGGAGCTTGGAATATTATCATTCAAAGGTAAAACAACAAACGAATTTTATTTACGACTCTAATGGATAAAATTCTTGACCAGCCGCACATATGTAGCTCCTCAATCACAAACATAAAAAATTTACTTGACACCTCAAAAGAATGCGTTCAAGCTTTGAATGCAATAGGTCTCAACATAGAAGGAGCAGATCCAATAATAGCTCGAGTAATCATCAGGAAACTCGACAAAGAAGGTATACTCCTCTACGAACAAACTACGAAAAAACAACGGAAATTCAATTACTAGAAGATGTGTTTCTATTCCTCGAACAACAATTTAATCAGCCAAGATCAAAAGAACGGTCGTGTTTCCAAAACATCAACAAAAATCAGCATCATACTTGGCGAATCAACCATATTGCTTATATTGCCAAGGAAATGACCATAAAACGTATGCCTGTGCAAAAATATTAATAATACAAACAAAAGAACGAGACGCGTGGGCATGAACATCAAAAATCTGTAAAAACTGCCTGGGACACAAGATGGATAAGAGATGTTTATCGAAGAGTAGATGCCAGAAATGCGGAAAAACACATCACACAATTCTTCATCACAACCTAAACACAGAAAAATCGACATCTATGACAAACAAACTACTTGTTTTACTGGCCACAGCTCAAGTACGGGTTTAATCATTGCAAGGGGAATTCATAGTCCTTCGTGCTTTGATTGTCCAAGGCTCACAAAGTACATCAATAAGCGAGAAAGCCGCTCAAATATTACATCTGTCAAGAACCAAAGCAAGCACTAGGCTTCATGGGCTAGGAGACAGTAGTAGGTGTTGCCAAATCTAAAGTTAAATTCGAAATTCGCCCACGATTTCGAAGTAAGTACATCTTAGAAACAGAAGAACTAATTTTACCATCACTAGCAGCAGCTAATCCAGATGCCTCATTCAAATATGACATTCAAAGGTGGCATGACTTCAACTTAGCAGATCCAAGTTGCAATAAATCTGATAGGATTGATCTAGTTATCGGGGCCGACCTATTTGTGAAAATACTCGATGAAGGTATTCACCGCGATGAAGACATAATCGGTCAAAATACCAAGCTGGGATGGATACTATTTGGAGTATTGACCGTTCGCAAGCCTAACAACAAACGTCTAGCAGCCGTAACCACGAATATCGAACGGTTCTGGGAAATTGAAGAAATTGACCAAATTCAAGTTCTACCAAAGACGACGAATGCCTCAATTTGTATGCGTCAACAGCTCTGAGAGGAGAAGAGAAGGTCGAAGTGTCGACAAAACCACAACCACCTAAACGGTAACCTTAGTTTCTTGTCGCCAAATCCGCCAGTTGAAATGTTTGGTACGAATATAAGTTTGATTAAAAACTCAACCTGTCTGCCAAATCATGGGCCAACAACAATAGCCAACAATTTGTCTCAAAAACAAGAAAATTCCCTGCACATAAAAGCTGAAGAACTGTCTTTAGCATCGATGTCTTCTTCGTCATCTAGGGGAGTACAAGAAAGTTATGAGCAGTCTACCTCAAAGCCAGTCGCAGGGTAAAATTTATCGCAAATTAAACTTAGTCTTCCGTTGACGTTAACATTGTCGTCTAACCAAATCCAGGATAATGATAAATCTACAAGATCAGATGCGGTCTATTTGCCCAAACCAAAATTATATTTTCTGTGCAAATCCCATAATGGTCACCTCGCTTCAGTATTGACATCAGCCAATCGGTATGGGACATTATAAGTGCCAAGGAAAACCAACAACAGCAGCAGCGACACCAGCAATCAAATCAATTTCGATATACACCTATACGAGTACATTCTCACATTTAAAACGACTCTGATGATGATCGCGATTTTGGCGAAATATGGATCTATTATCAACATACTCCGAAAGTAGAAGTACATGTTTGGGATGTTCCAGAGGAAGATGCTTTAAGAACGCAGGCCAACAAATTTTACATACATGTGGACGTCGACTTGAATCAAACCCAGCAAGTTATAAAAAATATACACTTCTATCCAAATGAAGATGACCTCACTAAGCCTATTGGAAATCTTCTTATTCATCACAACAAGGACTTCAGCGTGCCGCCTGGAAATGTATTAGTCGCAACAACGAGAGAATCTCAACAGCCTATCATTAGAATCCGATTTTCATCTATCCGCAAAATGAACCGGGTATTGTCATACATTCTGCGATTTGCTATCGAACTCAAAGGCGAAAGGAATCTATCAAATTATTTAACGACAGAAGATCTTCAAAAAACGGAGCAATCCCTTTTGGCCCCGCGCAAAATGTTCAAGAATGAACATAGCATTTCTCTCTACCTACTTATACATAATTATTTCCCATTATTGTGAGGTTTTCCGCATGAGCGTCCTACTTCAGGCCGCTGTCATATTTGTTCATATCTATGATGCATATGATAATTACTATATTTATCGCTCATGTTTATCGCTCATGTCTATGACATTCCTAAACTAATAGTCCTTTTCTCTAATACCCATGCTGTTTGCCAGGTAGGCCGCCAACGATGTTAGTAATCATCCATTATTCTCGTTCTTTCTTATGTTAAGATATTGATCCCTTTTAGTAAAGGGTGGAAATTTAGAATTGTAAGTAGTATATAAGTTAATGAAATTGTATGAATAAATTGAGTATCAAAACTGATCTTGAACGACTCAGTCATCTTCGCCTTCTGCAACACTTCCTAACATTTTGGTCCTTCGAAAGTAGAAGAAACTAGCTACGAAACAGCCTTTCTAAAATAATAAAGAATAAAAAAATTATAATGGATCGTGTTACATTGTACAAACAGCGAAAACAATACAAAGCTGAAATTCACAATATATGCGCCAAGGCACTAGAAAAAGGCTTCCGTTCGATACAAGTGAAAACAACGCTAGATATTTTAAAAAAATTGTGGGAACAATTCAATTTAAACCATCAAAAGCTTGAATTCATGGGGGTAAAAGATGACCCCTATTTCACTGAGAACATCGGACTAGCTACGAAAAATTTAGTGGCAGAGGCATGGAGATTGATAGAAGAGTCAACAAACATCACTGAAGATCCAGATGCTCAAAATTCCACAGCAGATCTGTCTGCAAAAACCAATCCGGGTGAATCGCTTTCTGTGCAAGAAATTGCAGAATGTTAAAAACATACACATGCTTTAAAAACAAATGAAGTAACGCAGAAAATGCAAGAACAACAAAAGCAAAACGAACTATTCCAGCAATTTATGGAGTTCATGAACTCGATGAAAGAAAAAAAGGCTGAGAAAAAATTCACAATACCGGATCTTGCAGTGAATTAATCGCAAGTTATTGACAAGAAAACAAGTGCTTGGCTTTGTCAATACAGAAGGGAAATCACAAAACTCATGGACAACTTAGTAGAGACAAAAACTACTAACAGCATATACCTCTTGGAAACTCAAAAAACATCATGGCAAGGTCAGATGGAGTCAATAAAGCAGCTATGCATCAAGCTTAGCACAGAATTACTTATAAATGAAGATATTCTTGAAGAATTAGAAGAAATCGAACTAGAATACGAGTCGGCATTTGCTACCTTGACAAACAAAATAAGTAATCTCACGGAAACTAAAGAGTCGGTGGAACTGAAAAAAAATAAAAATTCCAGTCTTCGATGGAAATGTAAAGGAATGGTCTTTTCACTACCTTTTCAAAAAATTTGTGCACGACAATACCATAAAAACCGGGCGTTGAGAAGCTTCTACGTCTAAAAACATTGCTAAAAGGGGAGGCAATTAAACTAATTCAACATCTACCTACGACAGAAAGCAACTACCAAGGAGCTTGGAATATTATCATTCAAAGGTAAAACAACAAACGAATTTTATTTACGACTCTAATGGATAAAATTCTTGACCAGCCGCACATATGTAGCTCCTCAATCACAAACATAAAAAATTTACTTGACACCTCAAAAGAATGCGTTCAAGCTTTGAATGCAATAGGTCTCAACATAGAAGGAGCAGATCCAATAATAGCTCGAGTAATCATCAGGAAACTCGACAAAGAAGGTATACTCCTCTACGAACAAACTACGAAAAAACAACGGAAATTCAATTACTAGAAGATGTGTTTCTATTCCTCGAACAACAATTTAATCAGCCAAGATCAAAAGAACGGTCGTGTTTCCAAAACATCAACAAAAATCAGCATCATACTTGGCGAATCAACCATATTGCTTATATTGCCAAGGAAATGACCATAAAACGTATGCCTGTGCAAAAATATTAATAATACAAACAAAAGAACGAGACGCGTGGGCATGAACATCAAAAATCTGTAAAAACTGCCTGGGACACAAGATGGATAAGAGATGTTTATCGAAGAGTAGATGCCAGAAATGCGGAAAAACACATCACACAATTCTTCATCACAACCTAAACACAGAAAAATCGACATCTATGACAAACAAACTACTTGTTTTACTGGCCACAGCTCAAGTACGGGTTTAATCATTGCAAGGGGAATTCATAGTCCTTCGTGCTTTGATTGTCCAAGGCTCACAAAGTACATCAATAAGCGAGGAAGCCGCTCAAATATTACATCTGTCAAGAACCAAAGCAAGCACTAGGCTTCATGGGCTAGGAGACAGTAGTAGGTGTTGCCAAATCTAAAGTTAAATTCGAAATTCGCCCACGATTTCGAAGTAAGTACATCTTAGAAACAGAAGAACTAATTTTACCATCACTAGCAGCAGCTAATCCAGATGCCTCATTCAAATATGACATTCAAAGGTGGCATGACTTCAACTTAGCAGATCCAAGTTGCAATAAATCTGATAGGATTGATCTAGTTATCGGGGCCGACCTATTTGTGAAAATACTCGATGAAGGTATTCACCGCGATGAAGACATAATCGGTCAAAATACCAAGCTGGGATGGATACTATTTGGAGTATTGACCGTTCGCAAGCCTAACAACAAACGTCTAGCAGCCGTAACCACGAATATCGAACGGTTCTGGGAAATTGAAGAAATTGACCAAATTCAAGTTCTACCAAAGACGACGAATGCCTCAATTTGTATGCGTCAACAGCTCTGAGAGGAGAAGAGAAGGTCGAAGTGTCGACAAAACCACAACCACCTAAACGGTAACCTTAGTTTCTTGTCGCCAAATCCGCCAGTTGAAATGTTTGGTACGAATATAAGTTTGATTAAAAACTCAACCTGTCTGCCAAATCATGGGCCAACAACAATAGCCAACAATTTGTCTCAAAAACAAGAAAATTCCCTGCACATAAAAGCTGAAGAACTGTCTTTAGCATCGATGTCTTCTTCGTCATCTAGGGGAGTACAAGAAAGTTATGAGCAGTCTACCTCAAAGCCAGTCGCAGGGTAAAATTTATCGCAAATTAAACTTAGTCTTCCGTTGACGTTAACATTGTCGTCTAACCAAATCCAGGATAATGATAAATCTACAAGATCAGATGCGGTCTATTTGCCCAAACCAAAATTATATTTTCTGTGCAAATCCCATAATGGTCACCTCGCTTCAGTATTGACATCAGCCAATCGGTATGGGACATTATAAGTGCCAAGGAAAACCAACAACAGCAGCAGCGACACCAGCAATCAAATCAATTTCGATATACACCTATACGAGTACATTCTCACATTTAAAACGACTCTGATGATGATCGCGATTTTGGCGAAATATGGATCTATTATCAACATACTCCGAAAGTAGAAGTACATGTTTGGGATGTTCCAGAGGAAGATGCTTTAAGAACGCAGGCCAACAAATTTTACATACATGTGGACGTCGACTTGAATCAAACCCAGCAAGTTATAAAAAATATACACTTCTATCCAAATGAAGATGACCTCACTAAGCCTATTGGAAATCTTCTTATTCATCACAACAAGGACTTCAGCGTGCCGCCTGGAAATGTATTAGTCGCAACAACGAGAGAATCTCAACAGCCTATCATTAGAATCCGATTTTCATCTATCCGCAAAATGAACCGGGTATTGTCATACATTCTGCGATTTGCTATCGAACTCAAAGGCGAAAGGAATCTATCAAATTATTTAACGACAGAAGATCTTCAAAAAACGGAGCAATCCCTTTTGGCCCCGCGCAAAATGTTCAAGAATGAACATAGCATTTCTCTCTACCTACTTATACATAATTATTTCCCATTATTGTGAGGTTTTCCGCATGAGCGTCCTACTTCAGGCCGCTGTCATATTTGTTCATATCTATGATGCATATGATAATTACTATATTTATCGCTCATGTTTATCGCTCATGTCTATGACATTCCTAAACTAATAGTCCTTTTCTCTAATACCCATGCTGTTTGCCAGGTAGGCCGCCAACGATGTTAGTAATCATCCATTATTCTCGTTCTTTCTTATGTTAAGATATTGATCCCTTTTAGTAAAGGGTGGAAATTTAGAATTGTAAGTAGTATATAAGTTAATGAAATTGTATGAATAAATTGAGTATCAAAACTGATCTTGAACGACTCAGTCATCTTCGCCTTCTGCAACACTTCCTAACATTTTGGTCCTTCGAAAGTAGAAGAAACTAGCTACGAAACAGCCTTTCTAAAATAATAAAGAATAAAAAAATTATAATGGATCGTGTTACATTGTACAAACAGCGAAAACAATACAAAGCTGAAATTCACAATATATGCGCCAAGGCACTAGAAAAAGGCTTCCGTTCGATACAAGTGAAAACAACGCTAGATATTTTAAAAAAATTGTGGGAACAATTCAATTTAAACCATCAAAAGCTTGAATTCATGGGGGTAAAAGATGACCCCTATTTCACTGAGAACATCGGACTAGCTACGAAAAATTTAGTGGCAGAGGCATGGAGATTGATAGAAGAGTCAACAAACATCACTGAAGATCCAGATGCTCAAAATTCCACAGCAGATCTGTCTGCAAAAACCAATCCGGGTGAATCGCTTTCTGTGCAAGAAATTGCAGAATGTTAAAAACATACACATGCTTTAAAAACAAATGAAGTAACGCAGAAAATGCAAGAACAACAAAAGCAAAACGAACTATTCCAGCAATTTATGGAGTTCATGAACTCGATGAAAGAAAAAAAGGCTGAGAAAAAATTCACAATACCGGATCTTGCAGTGAATTAATCGCAAGTTATTGACAAGAAAACAAGTGCTTGGCTTTGTCAATACAGAAGGGAAATCACAAAACTCATGGACAACTTAGTAGAGACAAAAACTACTAACAGCATATACCTCTTGGAAACTCAAAAAACATCATGGCAAGGTCAGATGGAGTCAATAAAGCAGCTATGCATCAAGCTTAGCACAGAATTACTTATAAATGAAGATATTCTTGAAGAATTAGAAGAAATCGAACTAGAATACGAGTCGGCATTTGCTACCTTGACAAACAAAATAAGTAATCTCACGGAAACTAAAGAGTCGGTGGAACTGAAAAAAAATAAAAATTCCAGTCTTCGATGGAAATGTAAAGGAATGGTCTTTTCACTACCTTTTCAAAAAATTTGTGCACGACAATACCATAAAAACCGGGCGTTGAGAAGCTTCTACGTCTAAAAACATTGCTAAAAGGGGAGGCAATTAAACTAATTCAACATCTACCTACGACAGAAAGCAACTACCAAGGAGCTTGGAATATTATCATTCAAAGGTAAAACAACAAACGAATTTTATTTACGACTCTAATGGATAAAATTCTTGACCAGCCGCACATATGTAGCTCCTCAATCACAAACATAAAAAATTTACTTGACACCTCAAAAGAATGCGTTCAAGCTTTGAATGCAATAGGTCTCAACATAGAAGGAGCAGATCCAATAATAGCTCGAGTAATCATCAGGAAACTCGACAAAGAAGGTATACTCCTCTACGAACAAACTACGAAAAAACAACGGAAATTCAATTACTAGAAGATGTGTTTCTATTCCTCGAACAACAATTTAATCAGCCAAGATCAAAAGAACGGTCGTGTTTCCAAAACATCAACAAAAATCAGCATCATACTTGGCGAATCAACCATATTGCTTATATTGCCAAGGAAATGACCATAAAACGTATGCCTGTGCAAAAATATTAATAATACAAACAAAAGAACGAGACGCGTGGGCATGAACATCAAAAATCTGTAAAAACTGCCTGGGACACAAGATGGATAAGAGATGTTTATCGAAGAGTAGATGCCAGAAATGCGGAAAAACACATCACACAATTCTTCATCACAACCTAAACACAGAAAAATCGACATCTATGACAAACAAACTACTTGTTTTACTGGCCACAGCTCAAGTACGGGTTTAATCATTGCAAGGGGAATTCATAGTCCTTCGTGCTTTGATTGTCCAAGGCTCACAAAGTACATCAATAAGCGAGAAAGCCGCTCAAATATTACATCTGTCAAGAACCAAAGCAAGCACTAGGCTTCATGGGCTAGGAGACAGTAGTAGGTGTTGCCAAATCTAAAGTTAAATTCGAAATTCGCCCACGATTTCGAAGTAAGTACATCTTAGAAACAGAAGAACTAATTTTACCATCACTAGCAGCAGCTAATCCAGATGCCTCATTCAAATATGACATTCAAAGGTGGCATGACTTCAACTTAGCAGATCCAAGTTGCAATAAATCTGATAGGATTGATCTAGTTATCGGGGCCGACCTATTTGTGAAAATACTCGATGAAGGTATTCACCGCGATGAAGACATAATCGGTCAAAATACCAAGCTGGGATGGATACTATTTGGAGTATTGACCGTTCGCAAGCCTAACAACAAACGTCTAGCAGCCGTAACCACGAATATCGAACGGTTCTGGGAAATTGAAGAAATTGACCAAATTCAAGTTCTACCAAAGACGACGAATGCCTCAATTTGTATGCGTCAACAGCTCTGAGAGGAGAAGAGAAGGTCGAAGTGTCGACAAAACCACAACCACCTAAACGGTAACCTTAGTTTCTTGTCGCCAAATCCGCCAGTTGAAATGTTTGGTACGAATATAAGTTTGATTAAAAACTCAACCTGTCTGCCAAATCATGGGCCAACAACAATAGCCAACAATTTGTCTCAAAAACAAGAAAATTCCCTGCACATAAAAGCTGAAGAACTGTCTTTAGCATCGATGTCTTCTTCGTCATCTAGGGGAGTACAAGAAAGTTATGAGCAGTCTACCTCAAAGCCAGTCGCAGGGTAAAATTTATCGCAAATTAAACTTAGTCTTCCGTTGACGTTAACATTGTCGTCTAACCAAATCCAGGATAATGATAAATCTACAAGATCAGATGCGGTCTATTTGCCCAAACCAAAATTATATTTTCTGTGCAAATCCCATAATGGTCACCTCGCTTCAGTATTGACATCAGCCAATCGGTATGGGACATTATAAGTGCCAAGGAAAACCAACAACAGCAGCAGCGACACCAGCAATCAAATCAATTTCGATATACACCTATACGAGTACATTCTCACATTTAAAACGACTCTGATGATGATCGCGATTTTGGCGAAATATGGATCTATTATCAACATACTCCGAAAGTAGAAGTACATGTTTGGGATGTTCCAGAGGAAGATGCTTTAAGAACGCAGGCCAACAAATTTTACATACATGTGGACGTCGACTTGAATCAAACCCAGCAAGTTATAAAAAATATACACTTCTATCCAAATGAAGATGACCTCACTAAGCCTATTGGAAATCTTCTTATTCATCACAACAAGGACTTCAGCGTGCCGCCTGGAAATGTATTAGTCGCAACAACGAGAGAATCTCAACAGCCTATCATTAGAATCCGATTTTCATCTATCCGCAAAATGAACCGGGTATTGTCATACATTCTGCGATTTGCTATCGAACTCAAAGGCGAAAGGAATCTATCAAATTATTTAACGACAGAAGATCTTCAAAAAACGGAGCAATCCCTTTTGGCCCCGCGCAAAATGTTCAAGAATAAACATAGCATTTCTCTCTACCTACTTATACATAATTATTTCCCATTATTGTGAGGTTTTCCGCATGAGCGTCCTACTTCAGGCCGCTGTCATATTTGTTCATATCTATGATGCATATGATAATTACTATATTTATCGCTCATGTTTATCGCTCATGTCTATGACATTCCTAAACTAATAGTCCTTTTCTCTAATACCCATGCTGTTTGCCAGGTAGGCCGCCAACGTTGTTAGTAATCATCCATTATTCTCGTTCTTTCTTATGTTAAGATATTGATCCCTTTTAGTAAAGGGTGGAAATTTAGAATTGTAAGTAGTATATAAGTTAATGAAATTGTATGAATAAATTGAGTATCAAAACTGATCTTGAACGACTCAGTCATCTTCGCCTTCTGCAACACTTCCTAACAATATCCTCGTCATCATTTCGAAGCTGTTCAATCTGTTTATTACTCAGAAACTACACAACCGTTCATAGAAACAGTTTCTTTGATAAGCTTTACCTTTTTCTTTGCTTCATTGCTAAATTATAAGTATATACCGAATTCACACTATTCGCACAAAATTACAAATGCAACTAAATTTTAAAGAAAAACCCACTGATTAGAATGGCGCTCTACGTTATTTAAACATTTTAAACTGTAAAAAAATTACACTTTACTTGATGAATTTGTTATTTATTAGTTTGGGTCAATTTGACCCAAAAGGTGTTGGGTCCAAAAAAAATTATCAGTAAAACCGTCAAATCTATAAAAAAAAAATATTTTGGTTTTTCAAGAGAATTTAAAGTTTAGTCCTACTGACAATATAAAAAAATTATGTTGCGATATACTTAGTAGGGACATAAATATTGTTACAACATTGAACACACCCATTTCAATAGTAGAATTGAACATACTCCGTTAATATCATATGGGTTTTGAAAGCTAACCTCAATAGCGGTAGGCTTTAACGGGATTTTAAAATTGTTTCAACTTTCATCATGGAGTGGTCAGATAATGAGAACCGTATCGCTGTAATAGCGCTTTTCAAGTGTGAAATGAAAAAAAACGATATTTTCAAAACGCTCCGGCCACTAGGGATTAGCCGCATATTTGTCTACCGATGCATGAAACTTTTTGAGGAGACTGTAGATGTAAAAGACCGCCACCGGTCGGGCCGCCCACGCTCTGTTCGAACACCGCATGTCGGCATAGCCGTTAAATCAAGAGAAATCCGCTCCGAAAACAGAAAATCATGGCCCGTGAGATGAATGTCACGCAAAAGTCCATGACTCGAATCATGAAAAAAGACTTGGGACTTGGGGCTTTCAAACGACGTACCGGACATTTATTGACTGCAGCTTTAAAAAAAATAGGATTAATAAATGCAAACGTCTTTTGGTAAAGCACGCTGATAACTTGCACAGAAAAATTTTGTTCACCGATGAAAAAATGTTTACCATTCAGGAAAAAATTATAAAGCAAAATGATAGTGTATGCGCGATCATCTAAGGAAACATCTCAACTAATCTCAAGGGTGGAAAAGGGTCACTACCCATATTCAGTCATGGTTTGGTGGGGTGTCTCTTACGATGGGGTCATTGACCTGCATTTCTGCGAACAAGGAGTCAAAACATCGCCCAAAGTTTACCAAGAAACCGTTTTGGAAGCTGTTGAGAAGCCTCTTAACAATTCCCTGTTCCCAAACCAGCCATGGATTCTGCGCCGGCCCATAAGGCTAAAACGTCCCAGGCCTGTCTTCGAAACAATTTGCCAGCGTTCAAGTCCTCTGAAGAATGGCCCTCAGGCAGTCCAGATTTGAACCCATTGGATTAGAAATTGTGGACGGTTTTAGAGGACAAGGTTTGTCACAAAAGATCTTTTAAGACTTTTTTGGTTCGAGCTGTGACCAATTTTCCAATGGACGAGGTTCGTGCAGCTATTGACGATTGGCCAGTGCGACTTAAGGCGTGTGTAAAGGCAAAAGGCGGACATTTCGAATAAGTAGATTCTTTTTGGATACAATATAGATCAATAAATATATTAAAAAATATTTGTTCCAAAACCATTCAGTACGTTTTATTTTACAGCATAAAACGTGTGTAACAGTATATATGTGTGTAACAGTATATATATAAACTAGGTAATAATTTGTCTTAAAAAGTTTTTGGGTCCATTTAACCCATAGATAGCAGAAGGGTTAAATACCTAACACCTAACTGAATTGAAAACTTGTATCACGATTTAAATCATTTAATAATTCTTCCTTTAACTTGGTGAGTTCAGGATATTTGTTGGTTTCCAACGCAGTAGATTTTGCGGTAATAAAAACTGTTGAGATTTTATATATTGTTTGATCTTGTTTAGTCGTTACTGTCTCATCTAGAAAATGCTCAACGTAGTTATTGATTATAGGTGATCTGCAGGTTAATTATAGCAGATGTACCTTATAACTAAACAATTGCAATGATGTAATTTGCATTAGTGTTGTCCTTGTCTTCTTTTCTATTTATTGCACATTTTGGTTTTTGTTGTATTCTTAGGCTCTCTAAGGTGTATCTTTATTTTTTCTCTTCTCTTTATCTAATATTTTGTCATCAATAAGATCAGGTGTGTGGCCGCTTTCATTGCAGTGTTGTGCCAAAGCTGTTGTGTTTTTTTTTCTTTTTGGTGCCTGTTTCATGTTCTAATATGAGTGTGCCTAAGCTTCGTTTTGGTGTCCCTATATAGATTTTACCACACGGTTCGTCAGTTTTGCCAATGCATTTGATTTCGTGTACAATGTTACTTTGTTCTGTTTTCTGATATTGTTTGATTTGAATTATGCGTTAATTTAATTTTTCATTTTCTAGTATTCCTTTGATTTGATTATTATCAGTCAGATTTGGTTTGTATGAAAGGCTGATGAATTTGGTTTTGCCATATGTGATGGTTGTGTTATTTTCTTGGGATGACTTAGTTGTTGCCTTGTATATAAGATTTTTTTATAATTATATAAAAAAATATAATCTGCTGATGTTAGTATGTACGTCAATAATCTGTTGGATTCCAAAAAAGTCGTTGAAGATGAGTGAAATTCGTCTGTATTTAATGGGCGGGTGTTATCAACAGCATTTGTTTGCATTTTCCTTTTGAGCCTTTCTTGTATACAAACTTTCTGCACATGACCCTTCCACACGATCGAAAATTTTAGTTTAGCTTTTTGATTTTTCAATCGCCCGCTAAATGATTACTTCGGCCACATCTGGAGTTAATACATTCATTTTTCGTAATTCGCGCTCTCACTTGTAATTCAACTCCCAATTACATTTGCGGATTACGTAATTCACCATACAACATTCTGAGAGCGAATTACGCTGTTTGATGGTAATTAATTTTGTACTACCTTCTAAATTACAAACAAATCGATGCATTCTCTATTTTTTATCGGAAAATATCGAAACTGCGGTCAAAATAAATATGTAAACAGAAATAACAAAATGAAAAAGAAATAAGTTCCAATTAAATAATAAAATCGAATGAAGACAAAAAATGAAATAATAAAGAAAGTTGTAATGTAAATAAACACAATGTTTTTCTTTGGAAAACGAAGCAAAATCAACTGTCAAATTAAGTAACATAGCGTTTACACTGCAGTAGTTTTATGTAATTCAACCCCCAATTTCATTGCAAATTACGTAATTCACCATACAGAAGTGAGTGCAAATTACGTTGTTGTTTCAAAATGAATAAACATCTAAATTATAAATAAATCTCTGCCTTCACTAATTTGGATTGGAATATATCGAAGATACTGTCAAAAAAATGTACACATACTGAGCTTATAGCCAAATTTAAAAATAAGAGGAGTTCAATTCTATAGATTTAATAAAAAAGAGGAATTGTAATGTAAATAATCACAATTTATTTTCTTTCCATACCGAAGCTAAAGCAACTGTCTAATCGAATTAAGTACGTGTAGTGTAAACAGGATAATTCGCAAATGTAATTCAAAGAGCCAGTTAGGTAATTCGCGATGTAGTGTGGAAATGTTATAAGTGTAATGTGATTAGAATTAGGTAGTTCACAATGTAGTGTGGACATGTTATTAGACATTAGTTTACTGTCGATTTTTGCAATTTCTTTTATTGTTGCTGACTTTCTAGCGTTCTTGTGATTGTGTGCAACCAAATGTGAAAAAATAAACCAAGAATTTGTGCATCGCTGAAGCGCTCTACATTATTACAAAGAAGAAGCACATCGTCCATCTTGTACAATTTATCGTTTTTGGTTGCTTCTTTCGCGGTTTCTGCGAATGTCGTTTCTGGTGTTTGCAGCATTTGCTTTCGAATGTGATCTTTGACTAAGCCCCTGATAAACTGAGATCGCAAAAATATGTCGATAACTGACCTTGTGCATTCACATACAAACCCTCATTTAGATAATTCAAAAATCGATTGGTTTTTATTTGTATTTCTCAATAAAATCTGTGCTGTTTCAGAACGTTGAGTTTAGGGCAAAAGTGCTTCTCAGGAATCTGGACAAATTCCTCATATTTTAGATTGGTTACACTTTTTGAATCCGCTAAGGTGATGAGAAGCACGGATCCAAAATAATGTTATAATAATTTGACACATCATCAAAGACCTTTTCGATCTAGAAGTGCAATTGCAAACGCTCTCTGTACGTCGTGAAGCTTTCAACCTTGGAATTGCAGGCTTTAATACTTGTTATAAAGACTATGCTGATTCCAGTTGATGGATGTTGAGTTTTGCATTGCCGCGGTCATGTCGGCCATTGCCTTTTTCGATATTAAATTGAAGTTATTATATATTGATCAGTTTGCTTTTATGTATAAGATTAATGCTGACAGTGATTTCTTCTTCCTTCCATTTTTTATACTTGTCGCTAATCTAATTGTGTTTCCGAATGAACAAAAATTGTATACGCGTTTATAATTCAGTATTAAAATAAATAATTTAAAGAATAATACAAAAGATTTGTGATATCGGTGATATGCAAAAACGTACTACCTTCGCGAATATGTCTTAAAATGTACAAATGATAACTTTTACTCAAATACTAAGAAGTAAAACCATAGAATTCAATGTTGTCAAGTACATATAATTCTGATACAACTCGTAGAAACAGATCATCCGTTCAGTGTCATCTACATTGAAAATGTATATATAAGTAATGATGTAGGAAGGGTAGGCCATTACAACTGTGTTGCCAACTAATATTTACCTATTACAAAGATATGAGTACTGTCTAATTTAAGCTTAAAAATAATTGAAAATCGACTGCAAAAATCGTTTTCGACCAAAGACTTTAAATAATAGAAGATAGACGAAAGGGTATATCGTACATAAACATCACTTCAGTAACAAACAATTTCTCGGTTTATATTTCCACATTCGTTTGTACACAATAGCAATAAAGCAAACAAGTTAAAATTAAAAAAAAAAAACAAAGCTCATAATTCCCACACTTTAGACACAAATAAACAGTTTGAAAATTTATAACATTTAATTTTGAATACTTTTATTGACAACAATGTTCTTGTTCTACAAAATTAATTCTAATTTATCATTTTCCCATTCTTCGTGGTTCTTTCACAGTTGCTATTTTTCTGCGATATTGCCAGATTTCAGAATTGTTCCCCAATATCTGTTATTTATCGTTTGTATTTTCAATTTCTCGTAAAAGCTCATTCCGCCCATCTTCTATAGTTTATTTGATTTGATTTCGACCAATTAGCCCAAAGTTAAAATTGGCTGCAAAAAAGTTGATTTTAAATCCAAAGTCGATCTTCAACTAAAATCGAAATCGATTTACCAATCACTACGATGTACACGTTTCTAAACACACGATCACGATACTATAAACAAGGTAGAGTTATGCATCAGCTGATTTACAATTTTTTCTCGTAGAAATTGAAGCTGTCAAATTTGACAAAGGCAATTCTTGAAGTTTGTAAGGCTAAATTTCAATATATATTTCAACAATAATCGTCAAGCATTAACAAAAATTTACTTTTAACTTTTTCTTTCAAGTGACTGACAGCGAGCGATCTGTTTATTTGTTGTTGGGCTAGTGACTATACCTCGTTTGTTGTACTATAAAGTAGAGGTGGAGAACTATCGATAGTCGACGATAGTAATTTCACTGCCATCGATAGTTGACGATAGTACTATCGATAGTCGACGATAGCCCCGTCCACAATAATATATATATTTGGTCTGTATTTAAAGTTTGTTTAATATTTAAACAAGAAAATTCATGTACGATATTAATGTTTTTTGATCCAAAAGTTTTAGTTCAAGAATAATAGAATGTTCAAATTTTCCTTCTTGAGCCTTGTTCGCCTCTCCAAAACAATTTACCCCTCCATTGCTAAATACTCTTTCGGACTCAACGGATGTTGCAGGGATGCACAAGTATTTTAAAAACAGCCTTTTAAGCAAGGGAAAATATTTTTTTGTTTTAGTTTTTTTAATCCATAAACGAGGATCCATGTCTAAGGCGGCTATAGCTATCTCCAGATATTGTCTTTTAATAATAACGGCATCTGATCGTGCGTTTGCGTATTTGCTAATGGGTCTATCATCTAAAAAATCAAATAATGTGTCCTGGGTTTTGGTCTCCGGGTTCGAACTGGCAGGATTTTCTTTTTCTTCCGCGTGTAGGCTTTTGCAGTCTTCTTTGTTTGATAGAAGACAGTATGTATGTTTAAATGGCTCTTCCTCAGACTTGCTTCCAGTTAGTAGTGGAGTTCCTCAGGGTTCTGTTCTTGGACCGCTTTTGTTTGTAATGTATATTAATGATATGTTTTTTAGTGTTGAAACCAGCTCCTGTGTTCCTTTTGCTTTTGCTGATGATGTTCAATTGTTGTTTAAGGGAAACTCGGACTTCTTAGACGTGTTGCAGAGTAATATTAATTTCGTAACATCTAATTTGGCTGTTTGGTTGTCCAGTAATGGACTTACAGTCAATGTGAATAAAACGAAAGCAATGTTCTTTGGCAGTCCTTTGGAGAGCAATGTTGTAGTGTCTGTATCAAATAGTGTAATCGAATTCGTTGATAATATTCAATGTCTAGGTATTACTCTTGATAATAAGTTAAAGTTTGAGGCCAATGCTGTTTCCATGGTTTCCAGAGTTAACTTTACTTTGCGAAAGTTGTACAACTTGGAATTGTCTCTTCTACTACACATTAAACTTAGAATAGTTCATGCGATTGTTATGCCAATATTTCTGTATTGTATTGAAGTTTACTCTGGAGCAGTGGCTCAGGTCATGGATAAGATTCGTCGAGCATTCAATCGTGTGGTGAGGTATTTATATTCTCCTAATATTCGGCGGCACGTTTCGGAGTACATTGATCGGTTTTTGCATTGTAGCTTTATGGAGTTTACAAAAATAAGGAGTTTACTTCACTTCTATAAGATGTATAAACTTCAGACACCAATCTTTGTAGTTAAATTTTTTCAGTTTGGAAGGTCCAGAAGAAATCCACAGCTTACAATTCCCCGATTGAATTCAGATTTAGGTCGATCATTTCACGTGAGAGTTGCTCGCATTTTTAATAGTCTGCCTGTCTCGCTCAGATCATTTAATTACTCCTGCCATACTTATAAGAAAAAAATATTTCAACATGTGAAACATAATGATTTGTAAATAATTAAAAAAAAGCGTTTTCTACGGATATTGCTTTGTCTTTGATTTAATTTGAAACAATAGTATTGGCTAGTAGTCTTAGTGTGTTGCACTTTCATGCTGCTGTTACACTACGAAACTTATCTAGTAGTCGTTCATTAATGCGTAATTTGGGATATCAAAATAAAATAAAATAATTAAAAAAAAAACATTCTTTAAACGTATGCTTAACTTAATACTTATTTATATATAATAGTTTAATCATACTTTAAGTTTGTTTGTATATTTTAAACAAATCTGAAGTAATTTTGTAACTATATAAGGCCTAAAGGCTCGGTTACTTTTTGAATATCAATAAATGAAATGAAATTCACAAGCTCATTTTCAAAAATTGCTGATGATTGTTCAGCATTTGAATTATACTGAAAACCGTTCTTTTTGAATCTTGGATCCAATATAGTAGCCATCCTAGTTACTGACCGTAGCTCAAATTGATAGACTTTTTTATAGACTCTAATAAAGTATTTTGCACATTTTTCCCTTGCAAAGTTTGAAGTTGTGGTAAAAGATTTTCCACTTTGTTGGTATTATCAGCGAAAGAGTCACATATTTTCCACCTAGGAAATCTTTTCAGTTGCTTGTTGGAAAAATTACAATATTTTTTCTACATCTTTTAAGATATTGATTTCTTCAGCCATAAAAGATAGCGATGCTTTGGTAGTTGATATAAGAACTGTAACGATGGCATCATTTGTTGCTAATATTCGCTGGATCATTAGGTAAAAACTGTTCCACTTTGTTGACATTTCTTTTAGCAATGTATAAGAGAAGTGTTCTTGAGCCATTTTAAATTTTCCGCCCGCTATGGTGCTTTGCTTGAAAAATCTGACTATGGTCTTACACTTTGCAAACAAGGCTTTTACTAAACCGTCGTTGTCGATTTTTAAATCATCTTGAACCACCAGATTCAACATGTGAGCAAAGCATGGAAGATTTCTAACTTAATATTTCGCACGCTTTCAGCATTGAGCTGGCATTATTCGAAACAATACAAACGGTTTTGCTGAGCACATTCCAATGATTTAAAATATCTTCCAAAGTGTCTTCAATATTTTGCGCCGAGTAGTTAGTTGTATTCGATAATTCTCTTGTGGCTAATGATGCTGTTTTTAAATTATAATCATACACGAAATGACATGTGACGGTCAAAAAGCTATCGTTAGCTCTCGATGTCCATAAATCACAAGTGACCGATATATCAGAAATACCTTTAAGCATTGTAGTTAATTTATCTGAAGTTTCCTAGAACATATTAAGCATCAGCACATCTCTTAAGTGTTTTTTGCTTGGGAGCTTATAACGGGGATGCAATACCTGACTGTAGTGTACAAAACCTTCGTTTTCAACTATGTTATAACGCTGCACATCCTTGACAATCATTTCCGTCAAAGCCTTGTCAATGTCATTCTTTTGCTTTAAGTTTGTGTCGTACAAAACGGCTCTTTTAAAGTAAAAAGCTACAGAATGCATCTACGATCTACAACTGCCGATTGTCGATGCGATGTTGTCAGTATCCAACGAAATAGCTGGAGTGCTGGAATCTGGGACATGAATTTCCAAGCCAGAGTGGTATTTTTCAGATGATCGTGCAAATTTGAAGTATTTCATCTGGATTTTCAAAATTTTGAAAATCTGACCTTTTAAAGTATTCCATACTAGTGAGATTTTACTTTTCTTTTTATGTGTTTGCCTCTCGGTCACTAAATCTTTCTCCGAGTCCGTGCTGCTGCAATCGCATGCCTGCCTTTCAGCGCTCGACACACTGAGTGTGAAGGAAAATACTTCATAACTACTTTAAAAGTAAACATTATACCTCTTTGAAGAAATCTATCCATTTCTCTTTATGGTGGTATCTCTATTTTAATCAATTTTTTTCAAAAATATTTTTTTAGCAGACGCCACAAATAATCGCGCAAATTTTACTTTTTGGTGATATGAAAACCAAACTATCGATAGCACGCCGGACACTATCAAAAATGTCTGGCTGCTATCGATGGTAGCTCGATAGCGCCCAACCATCGATAGTACCGATAGTGCTATCGATAGTTCTCCACCACTAATATAAATGCGATTCATTTCAATTACATCAACTGTGTGACTTAGGCTTAAGCTGGCCATAGACGAACGATAAATTCGAGCAATTTGTTGGGTTTGTGGTCGCTTTTTTACGTCTGTGGGGTAGTTTGCGAACAAATTGCAAGTTTTTGAAAATTTTCAAAAACTTGCAATTTGTTGGCAAACAAATCATACGTGTGTGGGCTACTGCGCAAATTTTAAGCCATTTCGCCATTTCAGTTGCTCTTCAACCATTGTAACGAAAGGTCGTGTAGTGCACACTTTAGCTTAGAGTAAACATTTCCATATTTTTGAGCGTTGCTACATGAGAATGCTTATTTCTTTCGAGCAGCCACTCTTCACTCCATTTTCTTTTTCTTTTTTTTTTTTCGATTTTTTTCTTTTCTAGTTTTTTATTTTCCATGTCGAAACATGTATATATAATTAAAAGCGCAGCTGCATCAGCCACTGCTTCGTCGCACATGTTTTTTTTAAGTTTCCAATCAACAGAAAAAACCAATTGTTAAATAAAAAATTTTCTGCCACAAAATTCTGACAGAAGCACAAACCGAAGTTCAAACACAAAATGAACATGCGAGCGCGTCATCCGCTTCGTAGCATATGTTTACTCATCAACGTCGGCCGAATTATGATTTGTTCGAGCGTGTGTGGAGAAACGATATGCAATAAATCGCAGCAATAAATTTGCAAATCACACCAATAAATCGTTCGTCTATGGCCAGCTTTACATAGCATAGGCAGAAAGTCAGCTTTCGCCTTATTTTTAAAAAAAATATTAAAAGCCGACTTATCGACTTCTTCAGATTTTAGTAACTTTAGATTTTAGATGTTACACTAAAGTTGTCATTTCGTTTGCAACACCACGTAATATTGACTGGATATTATCTTGCTATGAAAGGTAAGATGAAAAACTAGTGGAAATAATTAAAATTTATTCTATTTGAATTAAAATTAATCTCGCAACTCACATTGCATCGGCTTTTTTGAAAACACTAACTGCCCTCTTTCGAACTTCCTTTTGTGTACCACAATTTTCTTGCATATTAAAAAAACGAGTTGATGAATTCAATTAGCGCACTCAACTTTTGTTAGTTTTGTTTTGCAAAAATGCTACCAAAATGGAAATTTTTACAGTTTACTGCATGTATCGACTGCATGTCGATAACAGAGTCATCCGACGGTTTGCATAATACCATTTTACTTAGGAAGTGATGCGGATCGAGTCTATCCGTTCCGCTGTAAATCCGTCGGCGTGCATAATAGACACGTATATTTTTTTTTGAAGTTTCGACTGACGGGCATTGAACGGCTGGTGTATGTAAGGTTCTGCCATGCCGAACACGACGCTTTTAATTGTCTTGTTTTAATTTCTCAAGTAAATAAATATGTATATGTATACATCATATACATCAACAATGCATTTATACGTATACTAAAAATAGAAACAAGTAAAAACGGCGCAAAGTTCCCAAACAGCTTATGACCATAAGCCATAATCATGCAAAGTTTCATTATTCTAGGTTGATTCGTTTGACCGTTAACGTTCATTTAACAGACGGACGGACATGGCTAGATAAATCTTAGAATTTTACGACGACAAGAATATATGTACCGATCAATATGTCATGGTGTTGCAAACAGAATGACAAATTTAATATACAATTCTACCTTCGCACAGTGGCTAAAAAAAACTGCAATTGATTTTAATATCATTTGTAACAATGGTAGGTTCTGTTTATTATTATTTATTATTCATTTGACTCAAATATTGATTGCAAATATTCCGTATTTTTGTTCTTTAGTAGTTTTTTGGCTTCTTCATCTAAATCCCGTTCCACTTTCCATTGATTGCGAATACTGGAGATGAACGGATCTGACGTTGCGAATAATATATTAAATCGATCTTCATTAGTGGAATTTCGTGAAATTTTTCTAGTATTGTGCTCTCTATAAAATCTGTAATCCTTGATCCTTTTTTCCTGAGCCTCCTCTGATAGTTCTCCAAGTGACACCAAATGATATTTAATGACATATTCTCCATGGTAAAGGATTTTGTAAACTGTTGCAGACATATTTCTCCATGGGTAGTTGGTTGTATATATTTTGCAGTTTGCTTTTCGTAATCTCCAAATTTTCTAGAGTCAATTTCGTCATTGCACGCAAGTACTTCTAGGATTATTTTAAATCTGAAAATAAGGCTTAAGTCCACTCCTGTTATTTCAGATGCTGGATCTGAAAAGAATCTTCTTGCGGTATTGCCATCATTTGTATTGAATGACCCTTGTTTTGGCTGATCTATGATCAATCCAAATTTCCGATATTCATCTTGAACATGTTTCTTTTTTGAACTTCTTAAATCTTTGTTGGTTTCGTTGTTTCTTATTGATCCTAAAGACCCGAAATCCAAATCATTACTGATTTGTAGTATGTGTTCCATAAGTCGTATTCTTGCATGAAGTGGTGATAATCCAAATTCATATGCATCGATATTATCGTATCTAATGATTTTGTCGGGACTTGATTTAATTGGGTTGATGTTGCTTGGCATATAATGCAGCTGGATGCAGCCTTCGTGTTAGTCAAAGCCTGACATACTTTTCCATCTATCATTGTCAGCACTAATTGGTAGCTTACTTCAAATTTCTTCCCATATAACTGTAATTAAAATGGCTGTAGTGTTGCAATTTGGGACTTGATATCACTAACTTCTTTCTTAATGGCATCATGAGTTTCTTTTTTGAATTCAAATTTGATTGGCCTGCAGTATTTCGTAGAAGATGGTGTCTCATTTTTCCAATTAACCATGGTTTGCGTTCTACTAGTCGAAGGCTCTGAACCTTCCAAAATCTTTTTCAATCGCAATGGTACAAATGATACCATGAACATATCTGAGTCCGAAATATTTCCACATACAACTTGTTTGTAGTATTGTTTTTGTCCCGAAGAAACATCACGTCCCCATTTACAAAAAAGAATTAACTTTGTGTTTCCATGTTTCTTTAACTCATTTCCTGTTATTGATTGTAGCAAGCGTTCGGCTGCCTGATCTAGTAGAGATTGTAGTTGTACCTCTGCCGAAATTGGTGTGATTGTAATAGTGTCCTTTGATGGCAAACAGTCCATTTTAGCAGCGGTTATGTGATGATATGCTGGATACAAATTTGAGCCCTTTTCAATCGCACGCAATCTGAGCTGAAAATATTGCTGTTTTGTTAATTTCAAATCCAGAAATAATGCTAATGCCTCCTCATTTGTGAACTGTTTTGCATCGCTCGGAGTTGGTATACTTTTAAGAATCCCTTTAGTTCTCACTGGACTAGCTTTAACAACTTTTTCGATGATATCCACTTTTGTAAATTGGTTCTGCGGTCGTAGTTGATGTAGGAAAGATTCTTTTATATTTGTACAACCAATTTCATTGTTAACATCTTTAAGTTTCCGCCTCTTAGATCTATCGCTGCAGTTGTCCCATGATTTGCGTGGTCTTCCAGCCTTATCTTGCTTTGCTGTTTCTGCAGCGACAGTACTCGTAAGTTTTCCTTCTAGCTAGTTTGCACTTTTTATATAAAACTTTTGTTTACTGTAGCTAACTTCTTTGTCGCGTTTTTTAGTGCTTTGACGAAACTAGATATTTGTTCTTGTATTTCGGTGCTACACGAATTTAAGTTTAATTTTTTTTTAACGTAACTAAGAACATCTTCCTGGTTTTTAATCTAAAATACTCTTCGACCTAATATTAAGGTCTTGGTAACCAGTTCGACCAGTTCTTTATAACTGAAGCTCTCCATATTTTTCTGAATATATTTATTTGCGTCTGTTATGTTTTATCACTGGCGAATATACGTCCGTACACCTAAAGGATTAACTTATTACTGAGTAAACACTTATCGAATCCATAATTGTACAGATTTTTAGATACATGATATTCACACATTGATTTTTAATTTCATAGCAGGTAGTACTTAAATTGAACAAAACTGCACTTGTTACCAAGACCTTAATATTAGGTAAAACTTATTAGTATCTCGCCAATATGGGGTTGTTTTTCATCTTTAGTGGTTTAATGTTGCGATTATTGACACACTTATAAATTTGTTTATGAATTTAGTTGACCCTAAAACTTGATAAAGGGTAAATTTAGAAAGATATCATATGTCTACTGTAGAACCTATTGTGATTATTTTAGACTTATTTTTTTGTTGATCAGAACAAAGCCATAAAACCCTTTCGCAGGTATTATATTTAATTATTTTATTATAAGTTATAAAATATCCAAAGCACATATTTAATACACCATTGTACACGAGTACTTATAGGGCTCTTTAAATTATCGTAATTTGAATTTTTTAAGAGTAATTTCATTAAAATGAAAAAAGTGTTCTACCCGGGTTAAAGAAGACACGTTCACCTTTCTCCGGGTGGTACACGTTTCTTGTTCCTTTTTGTTCCCTAGAAGTTCTATTCTACTAAAGTTTAAATATTTCATAACGCCCCTAATATTAAACGCTAGTGCTGTGACCACTTACAACAACTAAAGACTATAATCCTACCAATATTATAAAAAAGACCGCAGGTCATAATCGATGATAGCTTGCAAGTAGTAACCATTTATTTCTGATAAAAAAACACATTTTTCTGAAATTAAAAAACAGTCGAGTTTGACAGCATTCCACGCCTACAATTAGCAATAGTTTAACCTAATTTGTTGGCTACCTTAATCTGGATATATAAGCTACAAAAAGGCGTAAAAATTTTAAAAATCGGTGACAAAAAAAATTACACTTTTGACCAACGAAATCAAAATTTCAGCCACAGTGCTTCGCTGCAGTGTATAAAAAAAATAATGTAGAATTATAACCTAGTAAAAAAGCTAAATTTGGGCGTGGCCGACTATACTATATCCTGAAACTCTTCGTGTTTAGAAAAGCCAATTGAAACTGGTCCATGGACCCTTTGGACGGATTCCAAATTTACCCAGATTTTAATAATAATGTCAGTTGGATTTGTAAGACAATTTCATAATTTTTTCTCAAAACCTTGCCAGTTTTGGGTGACTAACTGCCTAATAAATGGGTCATATGATCCTGTTTCAAACTGGCCCAAATAAAAATGGTGTTCTAGGGCGGTTGCATGTGAAATATGGGGGCCTTTGTACTGGGGCTATATCAAATCATTGACCGATAGTTATAAACTGTGAAAAATTTCATCAAGATTTGATGTATTACGTGACATCTAGAGCTAAAGACATAAAATAGGTTGAACGTACATATGTGTGGAAGCTATATTAAAATCTAAAACGATTTTCTTCAATTTCAATAAAGCTACTCCTTGATCCAAAAACTAACTTGTGCCAAATTTTATCAGGATTGGATGTTATGTGTGGCTTCTAGAGCTATAAACATAGAACAGGAGAAACATATCTGTGGGAGATATATCTAAATCGGAATCGATTTTCTTCCAATTCCAAAGCATTCCCATTGGTTAACAAAAACCTACTTATGCCAAATTGCATGAACTACAATTGCGACCTGTAGTTTGATAACAAGCTTCAGATCTGCAGCAGACGGAAGGACTGTCGAACAGACACATCGTTTAATCAATGCAGCTAGTGATTCTGCGACAGCAGACAGACGAATCGGCTTGTGATTCTGAGTCACGCTGGCCCAAACTCGCGGTGCTCTTAACACCGGTAAGGACGAGAGCGAGTGGCAGCGATAGTATGACGTCGCATCCACGAATGTCAGTCGTTTAAAACAGTGGGTCTAGCTGAAATGTTTGCCCTGAAACAAACTTATAGTACCCTTTCCACAGTGTGGTGCAGGGTAAAAATATTTTTTTTTGCCGGTAACAACAAGTCGAACGCAAAAGTCGATTGTTCGATTAAAATCTAGCACAAAAGTCGATCACGGATTTTTCAATTTTTGCTTCAAAAAGTCGACTAATCGACTTTTAGAACCCTATTGTAACTCTGTTCTAACTTATAAATATTTATTTAGCGTAATACATTATTCAACTGCCAAAAAAGTTATTTAAAACTTCCATTAAATATTTTTTTACTTTGTCTTTGTAGCCAGTCTTTTTGAACATTTGCATAAAACCCAATCAAGGTACTTATAGATGTTGTAACTCCCACAATGTTAAAACAAATCAAAAGTCAACAACACACAATATCCCAGCAGTCACTATCGATATGTCGGAAATCAACGATAATAGCAATCAGTATTGTCCGCATATCAAAGGAATGTATAACAAATTTATGTCAGAATGTGCAGAACTAAAAAATGAATTGTTAAATACTGGTATCTACGCAGAAATTAGAACAATGCCTTTTGAATATTTTCATGGTGTTTTAAGCAATATAGGAAACCGGAATGATAATCAAGTTAACAAACCCGTTGAAAGAGGAAAGAACTACAACGACAATAAAAATAGTAACCTGGATGTGACGAACACTGATATATCCAAACGGCCACTAATTAGTATTAAATTAATTGATACAGATAATATTCAAGTGTGCATGTGTTCGCAAATTTTAAATGATATCGGTACGAATGATGCCGCGAGCAGTATATGTCCAGAATGTCAAAATATTAAGAAGCAATCGGTTGAAGCCAGATATCGTATAATTTCAAAACGTTTGACATTGTCTAATAACATTATTGTGAATCGCATAGACACACACGATTTGAGGACTTATTTAGATTTCCCTCAAAAACGCCAAGATCCGTACACTCCAGAAAGCGCCGACTCACACTCTCCATGTCCAGAGTTAAATAGTTCTACAACTTTAACAAATAGCATTGTATACAGTGCAGATAACAGACAACAATTTGAGTCTGAATGCTATACACCGGATAATCATAAACTAAATGTGGTTACATGCGAAAATGAAACTAACGGTAAAATAAGATTGGTTGAAAGTGTTTTTAATGCTACCTGTGACGAAAATAAAAACCAATTACGGACTGCAGTTTCGCCTCATCTACTAAAATGCCGTTTGGAATACTTACAAAACTCTTCCAAGTTACACCCAAAACATCTCGATGGCAGTGATAGTGGCGTAGCTGGGGATAGTGATGTTGATAAAAGTAGACTGTCGAGCAATTCACCTGTGCAGCTGCATTCAAATAGTTGCTTGCCCATGTGTTGTAATATTCATTAATCCTTACTTTAGTTTATATTATAGTTTTTTATTTTAGTTTATTGGATAATTGTTAAAATTCAAAGTACAATGTTGTTTTATGTGTATTATTAGTTTTTCTTTATAAGTGTTTGATATTCTACGCTTAACTTTAGTTAAGGGACTGGTATACATAAAATATTTAAGCGGATGATCAATTTTGTTTTGGAACCCAAAGCAGATTAAATTATTTTCTATTTGTCACTGGTATTGTAGAAAATATTGACTTAATATATACCGCTTTCCAAGGCCCCTCTATCCTCGTATGTTTCAAGTTTCATAAATATCAGTTAAGAGACATGTTTTTGTCTTCCGTTAAAACATGTACTGATAACCTAGTTAGAGCTCTGTAACTAATTATTTCAGCATCGATATGGAATATTTGAGTGGTATTAACTCTAATCGAGTGGGGGCTTTTTTAAAGTATTTGTGGGTTCGTAGCTCTTGCGTAAATTTTAAATTTCAAAACCTGAACTACATTCAAATTAGTTTAGATTTTCAAGGTCTGACGGCCATACCCAAATCGTTGTAAGGAATGGTTCCTAGTCATAGGTTTTACTTATACCAGAGTGTGATGTAAATCATTATCTTATAAATAGAGTGATACGTTATCTGTAAGGGAAATGGGTTCAAGATGATTTGTTAAGAAGGCAATTCTTATTTTGTTATCACAATAAGAATCTTATTTTCAAATTAAATTATCTGTGGTTTGTAAACAAATCATTTATAAAAATAAATACAAACGTAGTTAAATTCGGCCAGGCCGAACTAAATAAATCCCCATCGTCATGATGGTACTAAAGCATAAAAAATAGTGCTTTTTTGCGCTCTTTCGGCCTATGATTCCGACCATAATCTTAGCCCAAACTTAAATTACTCTATATTTCGACTCGCACCAATGTTAGCTTTAATTTAAGTGAGAGTTTTTGGAATGGTTTTAATTGCCATTCCGATCGGTTGTCTTTTCAAAAAACAGCATGTTTCACGAAAACAAAACAAATAAACTGTGCTAGGAGAAATGTAATTATTGTGAAAATTGTTAACAATAAAATAAATACAAATTAAAGTGGGCGCGAATATGCTTGAAATATCTAAAGTAGTTGAAATCGAGGAGCTACGCCGCAACAAAAGAGTATCACAAATAATACAAATATATTTTCTTCATTGGTCGATTTTCGTCTTTTCTGGTTTAATATATATATATATATATTGAGCTGTAAAGTTTGGATCTAATATTACATAATTTTTGCCGGTATTTTTAAAAAAAGTATTAGTATTAAAATATGTTGCTTAACTAAATTTCTTGAAATTTCCATTAAACATAAAAAGGCAAATTCCGTTATATCTCTTGATCGATTTCTTTGATTAGTTTTATATTATATAAGTGCGAATTATTTCAACAAGAGGGTATCTAATCGTAGTGACAACAAATTCATTAAGCTTATTTTACCACATAGATACGAAATATCGAATTCAAAAAATTTGCCCACATGTGTTTTTAAAACACAATCGTTGCTGGTTAATTAATTTTTTTTGCAATTTTGTCAATCCGCTGGCAAGTAAATAAGACACGAACCTGAAATTGGGCGCAATGGTATTAAATAGAAAAGTATGTCTTCGTAAGAGATCATGAATTTAAAATATGTGCATTATGTAATTCAAATTTAAACAGTGGTGTCGCAATGAAGGGATTAACAAAGAATATTTACTGCCATGATGTACGCTATGGTGGAAAATATATTTGTCGAGCTTAAGGGCGTTTTAAGTTATTAATTCTATATTTTTATTCGTAGCATTTCATGGTTTAGTTTAAATAATTTCTAGTTATGTAATGACTCTCCAACAATACCCCAACAACATACGTGTATATATTATAGTTTTCTGTTCACTAATTTATATTTTTAATAGACGTTGTAAACACAAATACTTTCGTGAAATAATATTTTTATGACGTAGCCGATCAAATGGAATGAAGATGTTTACAGAACAGTGCGGCACAATTTAAATATTTAAATGTTATAGAATTAAAAAAACAAAACATGTTTTTGCACACATATTGTTTTTTTTAATTAACAATTTTTAAAAGAATACACCTGTGATCAGATTACTTTGTTTTTAAAAACCCATCAAATTTATATATATATATATATATATATATATATATATATATATATATATATATATATATATATATATATATATATATATATATATATATATATATATATATATATATATATATATATATATTTGAATAAAATGCTAATCATTTAAATTAATATGAGAAAAGGGTTTCCTTTTGCTGACTTAAGTTTTGGTATGCTCCATTTTATTTGTTTTTTATTTTGGAATGCTATGCTTTTCGACCAATAAAAAAATTTAAATTCGATCAAATGGAATTAAGAGTTTTGCAGAACAGCGCGGCACAATTTAAATATTTAAATGTTATAGAATTAAAAAAACAAAACATGTTTTTGCACACATATTGGTTTTTTTACTTAACAATTTTTAAAAAAAAATACACCTGTGAACAGATAACTTTGTTTTAAAAACCCAACAAATATAAATATGAATATTTGAATAAAATGCGAATCATTTAAATTAATATGAGAAAAGGCGTTCCTTTTGCTGACTTAAGTTTTGGTATGCTCCATTTTATTTGTTTTTGATATTGGAATGCTATGCTTTTCGACCAATAAAAAAATTTAAATTCGATTTTAGTAAATACAAATTGCCTATGTACGTATGTGTTTATTTCAGGTTCAGAGAATTCTTTGGCAAGGATACCGCCTGAAAAGCTTCAAAAAGTTATAAATAATACGATGGGAAGTGAGATTGTCTGGAGAGAACAATGTCAGATGGATGTATCAGCATTATCTGAGCTATGTATTTCATGCAAAACACGTTTTGTTCAAATACATTCATTAACTCCTAATGAGAACAGTGAAACTTCGCATAATTTGGCCAATGATTCTTCTGGTTTACTAAATTTGGATGCCGAACGAGATGAAAGCGATGTTTTTAATAAGAATTTAAACAATGTACAGCACTTAGCAATTCTAAAAGAAACTACTGTTTAAAACCGTCACCCTTATCGTCATGGTGATCCCCATAAATCAAATATGTATGTAGACAATTTTGATTGATGTTAAGTTAGGTTGGTGTGAGAAATGAAATATTATCGACTAAATAAAATTGTAATATTTGATGGCCGAACATAATTTTTATTTCTCGCAATTTGTATCATCCGTAGAGACTAATAGTACTTATACAAACAAAATGTAAAATAAATTTGACGTTTAATAAAAATAAAATGCCCCTGAATTTTTACTCAAAACATTCGGTAAGAATATACATATTTGGACATTTATGAGATTTTTATTAAACCGTTTTTATTGTACAACCAACGCTTTTTCCAAAAAGAGAAAACACTATATTTTCTTCTAATTATAACACTACACTATATTCAGAACATCCCGGTGTACCAAAAATATACGGTCACAAAATTTTGCATGCAAATATTGAAAATATGGTATTATAAAACCACAAATTAATAATCGGACATGTGGCAACTATCTTATTTTGGCGTCACTAAAAGCCGATATTCCCCAATCATGGTACAATAAACAAGGTCACCAATAACAAATAGACAGTTCACTGTCAAAGTCACTTGTCAAAAATACATTTTTTGAATGTTTGATACAGAAATTTAGCTTACAAACTTAAAGAATTACCTTTGTCAAATTTTAAATTTGACAATTTACAAATAACTCTACCTTGTTTATTGTACCATGTCCCCCATATTTGCTATTATCAACGTAGTTAATACGTAAACAGTAAATGGGAGAACGTTAAGCAAAAAAAATTATGCTAAATATTTGTTTTTCTTTCCAAAAAAGTAATATGAGTATTCAAACATTTATATTTTTAGAGAATTGATAATAAAGTGTTATCAAAATGGGTGGAAATAGATGGTGCGGTTCAAAGAAGTCATTCCACGGTCCACTACACAATTAAACGCAAAGCTAGCAATTCTGTGGAAAACAAGACCAAACCAGGACAACCACAAAAGTTGCACCCTTCCATATAATATAATACATGAAATAAAAAAGAATCTAAAACTTAGTGCAGCAAAATTGACTAAACTGGTGTAAATAAACATAAAACCCGAAACTTTCGGAAATGTGCTACACAGAAACAATTTTCAGGGTTGAGTTGCCCGCAAAAAACCATTTGTGAACAACTAAATACGCATAAAGAGACTGAAATTTGTTCGCGAACAAAAAATAGTGACATTTCGTACTGGAGCTCCGTTTTATTTACGGACAAATTACTTTTAATGTTTATCGTTTAGATGGACAGACATACGTTTGGAGAAAGCCGAATAGAGAACAAAGATCTTGCAATCTTTGCCCTACAGTCAAACATGCTGGAAGTGTTACGGTTTGAGGCTACATGTTAGCAGCGAAAGCTGATATATCGATTTCAAGGGAAAAATTTCGCTGCTAGCATGGAAAAATTGGGCATTTCAGACATATTTAAATGTTACCAAGATAATGATTCAAAGCACAGCGTATAATACACGAATGGGGTTATTAAATAATTGCTCTATGTAATGAAAACGCCGACACAATCATTCGACATCAACGTTATAGAAAATTTGTGGTCATATCTGGATAATAAAATGAATTCTCGACAAATTTCCAACATTGCTGAATTAAATGTTGGCCTTAATGAGGAATGGGACAACATTGATCCCGCTTACTACAAAAAAGCAGGTTGAATCAGTTCCAAATAGATAAAATGGCGTTCACAAAAACAAAGAAATTAATTGAAAAGAACGTCACAGAAACTTTACCCAAACGTAGGCAATAAAATAAGACACGAACCTGAGATTGGGCGCGATGGTATTAAATAGAAAAGTATGTCTTCGTAAGAGATCTTAAATTTAAAATATGTGCATATATGTAATTCAAATTTAAACAGTGGTGTCGCGATGAAGGGATTAACAAAGAATCTTTACTGCCATGATGTACGCTATGGTGGAAAATATATTTGTCGAGCTTAAGGGCGTTTTAAATTATTAATTCTATGTTTTTATTTGTAGCATTTCATGGTTTAGTTTAAATAATTTCTAGTTATGATGACTCTCCAACAATACCCCAACAACATACGTGTATATATTATAGTTTTCTGTTCACTAATTTATATTTTTAATAGACGTTGTAAACACAAATACTTTCGTGAAATAATATTTTTATGACGAAGCCGATCAAATGGAATGAAGATGTTTACAGAACAGTGCGGCACAATTTAAATATTTAAATGTTATAGAATTAAAAAAACAAAACATGTTTTTGCACACATATTGGTTTTTTTTACTTAACAATTTTTAAAAAATACACCTGTGAACAGATTACTTTGTTTTAAAAACCCAACAAATTTATATATAAATATTTGAATAAAAGGCGAATCATTTAAATTAATATGAGAAAAGACGTTCCTTTTGCTGACTTAAGTTTTGGTATGCTCCATTTTATTTGTTTTTTATGTTGGAATGCTATGCTTTTCGACCAATAAAAAAATTTAAATTCGATTTTAGTAAATACAAATTGCCTATGTACGTATGTGTATATAAACGCTTTTTCCAAAAAGAGAACACTATATTTTCTTCTAATTATAACACTACATACACTATATTCAGAACATCCCAGTGTACCAAATATATACGGTCACAAAATTTTGCATGCAAATATTGAAAATATGGTATTATAAAACCACAAATTAATAATCGGACATGTGGCAACTATCTTATTTTGGCGTCACTAAAAGCCGATATTCCCCAATCATGGTACAATAAACAAGGTCACCAATAACAAATAGACAGTTCACTGTCAAAGTCACTTGTCAAAAATACATTTTTTGAATGTTTGATACAGAAATTTAGCTTACAAACTTAAAGAATTACCTTTGTCAAATTTTAAATTTGACAATTTACAAATAACTCTACCTTGTTTATTGTACCATGTCCCCCATATTTGCTATTATCAACGTAGTTAATACGTAAACAGTAAATGGGAGAACGTTAAGCAAAAAAAATTAAGCTAAATATTTGTTTTTCTTTCCAAAAAAGTAATATGAGTATTCAAACATTTATATTATTAGAGAATTGATAATAAAGTGTTATCAAAATGGGTGGAAATAGATGGTGCGGTTCAAAGAAGTCATTCCACGGTCCACTACACAATTAAACGCAAAGCTAGAAATTCTGTGGAAAACAAGACCAAACCAGGACAACCACAAAAGTTGCACCCTTCCATATAATATAATACATGAAATAAAAAAGAATCTAAAACTTAGTGCAGCAAAATTGACTAAACTGGTGTAAATAAACATAAAACCCGAAACTTTCGGAAATGTGCTACACAGAAACAATTTTCAGGGTTGAGTTGCCCGCAAAAAACCATTTGTGAAAAACTAAATACGCATAAAGAGACTGAAATTTGTTCGCGAACAAAAAATAGTGACATTTCGTACTGGAGCTCCGTTTTATTTACGGACAAATTACTTTTAATGTTTATCGTTTAGATGGACATACATACGTTTGGAGAAAGCCGAATAGAGAACAAAGATCTTGCAATCTTTCCCTACAGTCAAACATGCTGGAAGTGTTACGGTTTGAGGCTACATGTTAGCAGCGAAAGCTGATATATCGATTTCAAGGGAAAAATTTCGCTGCTAGCATGGAAAAATTGGGCATTTCAGACATATTTAAATGTTACCAAGATAATGATTCAAAGCACAGCGTATAATACACGAATGGGGGGAATGGGGGTTATTAAATAATTGCTCTATGTAATGAAAACGCCGACACAATCATTCGACATCAACGTTATAGAAAATTTGTGGTCATATCTGGATAATAAAATGAATTCTCGACAAATTTCCAACATTGCTGAATTAAATGTTGGCCTTAATGAGGAATGGGACAACATTGATCCCGCTTACTACAAAAAAGCAGGTTGAATCAGTTCCAAATAGATAAAATGGCGTTCACAAAAACAAAGAAATTAATTGAAAAGAACGTCACAGAAACTTTACCCAAACGTAGGCAATAAAATAAGACACGAACCTGAGATTGGGCGCGATGGTATTAAATAGAAAAGTATGTCTTCGTAAGAGATCTTGAATTTAAAATATGTGCATATATGTAATTCAAATTTAAACAGTGGTGTCGCGATGAAGGTATTAACAAAGAATCTTTACTGCCATGATGTACGCTATGGTGGAAAATATATTTGTCGAGCTTAAGGGCGTTTTAAATTATTAATTCTATATTTTTATTTGTAGCATTTCATGGTTTAGTTTAAATAATTTCTAGTTATGATGACTCTCCAACAATACCCCAACAACATACGTGTATATATTATAGTTTTCTGTTCACTAATTTATATTTTTAAAAGACGTTGTAAACACAAATACTTTCGTGAAATAATATTTTTATGACGAAGATGTTTACAGAACAGTGCGGCACAATTTAAATATTTAAATGTTATAGAATTAAAAAAACAAAACATGTTTTTGCACACATATTGGTTTTTTTACTTAACAATTTTTAAAAAATACACCTGTGAACAGATTACTTTGTTTTAAAAACCCAACAAATTTATATATAAATATTTGAATAAAAGGCGAATCATTTAAATTAATATGAGAAAAGGCGTTCCTTTTGCTGACTTAAGTTTTGGTATGCTCCATTTTATTTGTTTTTTATGTTGGAATGCTATGCTTTTCGACCAATAAAAAAATTTAAATTCGATTTTAGTAAATACAAATTGCCTATGTACGTATGTGTATATTTCAGGTTCAGAGAATTCTTTGGCAAAGATACCGCCTGAAAAGCTTCAAAAAGTTATAAATAATACGATGGGAAGTGAGATTGTCTGGAGAGAACAATGCCAGATGGATGTATCAGAATTATCTGAGTTATGTATTTCATGCAAAACACGTTTTGTTCAAATACATTCATTAACTCCTAATGAGAACAGTGAAACTTCGGATAATTTGGCCAATGATTCTTCTGGTTTATTAAATTTGGATGCCGAACGAGATGAAAACAATGTACATAACTTTGCAATTCTAAAAGAAACTACTGTTTAAAACCGTCACCCTTATCGTCATGGTGATCCCCACAAATCAAATATGTATGTAGACAATTTTGATTGATGTTAAGTTGGGTTGGTGTGAGAAATGAAATATTATCGACTAATAAATAAAATTGTAATATTTGATGGCCGAACTTAATTTTTATTTCTCGCAATTTGTATCATCCGTAGAGACCAATAGTACTTATACAAACAAAACGTGAAATAAAATAAAATGCCCCTGAATTTTTACTCAAAACATTGGGTTAGGATATACATATTTGGACAGTTATGATATTTATATTAAACCGTTTTTATTGTACAACCAACGCTTTTTCCAAAAAGAGAACACTATATTTTCTTCTAATTATAACACTACATACACTATATTCAGAACATCCCAGTGTACCAAAAATATACGGTCACAAAATTTTGCATGCAAATATTGAAAATATGGTATTATAAAACCACAAATTAATAATCGGACATGTGGCAACTATCTTATTTTGGCGTCACTAAAAGCCGATATTCCCCAATCATGGTACAATAAACAAGGTCACCAATAACAAATAGACAGTTCACTGTCAAAGTCACTTGTCAAAAATACATTTTTTGAATGTTTGATACAGAAATTTAGCTTACAAACTTAAAGAATTACCTTTGTCAAATTTTAAATTTGACAATTTACAAATAACTCTACCTTGTTTATTGTACCATGTCCCCCATATTTGCTATTATCAACGTAGTTAATACGTAAACAGTAAATGGGAGAACGTTAAGCAAAAAAAATTATGCTAAATATTTGTTTTTCTTTCCAAAAAAGTAATATGAGTATTCAAACATTTATATTTTTAGAGAATTGATAATAAAGTGTTATCAAAATGGGTGGAAATAGATGGTGCGGTTCAAAGAAGTCATTCCACGGTCCACTACACAATTAAACGCAAAGCTAGCAATTCTGTGGAAAACAAGACCAAACCAGGACAACCACAAAAGTTGCACCCTTCCATATAATATAATACATGAAATAAAAAAGAATCTAAAACTTAGTGCAGCAAAATTGACTAAACTGGTGTAAATAAACATAAAACCCGAAACTTTCGGAAATGTGCTACACAGAAACAATTTTCAGGGTTGAGTTGCCCGCAAAAAACCATTTGTGAACAACTAAATACGCATAAAGAGACTGAAATTTGTTCGCGAACAAAAAATAGTGACATTTCGTACTGGAGCTCCGTTTTATTTACGGACAAATTACTTTTAATGTTTATCGTTTAGATGGACAGACATACGTTTGGAGAAAGCCGAATAGAGAACAAAGATCTTGCAATCTTTGCCCTACAGTCAAACATGCTGGAAGTGTTACGGTTTGAGGCTACATGTTAGCAGCGAAAGCTGATATATCGATTTCAAGGGAAAAATTTCGCTGCTAGCATGGAAAAATTGGGCATTTCAGACATATTTAAATGTTACCAAGATAATGATTCAAAGCACAGCGTATAATACACGAATGGGGTTATTAAATAATTGCTCTATGTAATGAAAACGCCGACACAATCATTCGACATCAACGTTATAGAAAATTTGTGGTCATATCTGGATAATAAAATGAATTCTCGACAAATTTCCAACATTGCTGAATTAAATGTTGGCCTTAATGAGGAATGGGACAACATTGATCCCGCTTACTACAAAAAAGCAGGTTGAATCAGTTCCAAATAGATAAAATGGCGTTCACAAAAACAAAGAAATTAATTGAAAAGAACGTCACAGAAACTTTACCCAAACGTAGGCAATAAAATAAGACACGAACCTGAGATTGGGCGCGATGGTATTAAATAGAAAAGTATGTCTTCGTAAGAGATCTTAAATTTAAAATATGTGCATATATGTAATTCAAATTTAAACAGTGGTGTCGCGATGAAGGGATTAACAAAGAATCTTTACTGCCATGATGTACGCTATGGTGGAAAATATATTTGTCGAGCTTAAGGGCGTTTTAAATTATTAATTCTATGTTTTTATTTGTAGCATTTCATGGTTTAGTTTAAATAATTTCTAGTTATGATGACTCTCCAACAATACCCCAACAACATACGTGTATATATTATAGTTTTCTGTTCACTAATTTATATTTTTAATAGACGTTGTAAACACAAATACTTTCGTGAAATAATATTTTTATGACGAAGCCGATCAAATGGAATGAAGATGTTTACAGAACAGTGCGGCACAATTTAAATATTTAAATGTTATAGAATTAAAAAAACAAAACATGTTTTTGCACACATATTGGTTTTTTTTACTTAACAATTTTTAAAAAATACACCTGTGAACAGATTACTTTGTTTTAAAAACCCAACAAATTTATATATAAATATTTGAATAAAAGGCGAATCATTTAAATTAATATGAGAAAAGGCGTTCCTTTTGCTGACTTAAGTTTTGGTATGCTCCATTTTATTTGTTTTTTATGTTGGAATGCTATGCTTTTCGACCAATAAAAAAATTTAAATTCGATTTTAGTAAATACAAATTGCCTATGTACGTATGTGTATATTTCAGGTTCAGAGAATTCTTTGGCAAAGATACCGCCTGAAAAGCTTCAAAAAGTTATAAATAATACGATGGGAAGTGAGATTGTCTGGAGAGAACAATGCCAGATGGATGTATCAGAATTATCTGAGTTATGTATTTCATGCAAAACACGTTTTGTTCAAATACATTCATTAACTCCTAATGAGAACAGTGAAACTTCGGATAATTTGGCCAATGATTCTTCTGGTTTATTAAATTTGGATGCCGAACGAGATGAAAACAATGTACATAACTTTGCAATTCTAAAAGAAACTACTGTTTAAAACCGTCACCCTTATCGTCATGGTGATCCCCACAAATCAAATATGTATGTAGACAATTTTGATTGATGTTAAGTTGGGTTGGTGTGAGAAATGAAATATTATCGACTAATAAATAAAATTGTAATATTTGATGGCCGAACTTAATTTTTATTTCTCGCAATTTGTATCATCCGTAGAGACCAATAGTACTTATACAAACAAAACGTGAAATAAAATAAAATGCCCCTGAATTTTTACTCAAAACATTGGGTTAGGATATACATATTTGGACAGTTATGATATTTATATTAAACCGTTTTTATTGTACAACCAACGCTTTTTCCAAAAAGAGAACACTATATTTTCTTCTAATTATAACACTACATACACTATATTCAGAACATCCCAGTGTACCAAAAATATACGGTCACAAAATTTTGCATGCAAATATTGAAAATATGGTATTATAAAACCACAAATTAATAATCGGACATGTGGCAACTATCTTATTTTGGCGTCACTAAAAGCCGATATTCCCCAATCATGGTACAATAAACAAGGTCACCAATAACAAATAGACAGTTCACTGTCAAAGTCACTTGTCAAAAATACATTTTTTGAATGTTTGATACAGAAATTTAGCTTACAAACTTAAAGAATTACCTTTGTCAAATTTTAAATTTGACAATTTACAAATAACTCTACCTTGTTTATTGTACCATGTCCCCCATATTTGCTATTATCAACGTAGTTAATACGTAAACAGTAAATGGGAGAACGTTAAGCAAAAAAAATTATGCTAAATATTTGTTTTTCTTTCCAAAAAAGTAATATGAGTATTCAAACATTTATATTTTTAGAGAATTGATAATAAAGTGTTATCAAAATGGGTGGAAATAGATGGTGCGGTTCAAAGAAGTCATTCCACGGTCCACTACACAATTAAACGCAAAGCTAGCAATTCTGTGGAAAACAAGACCAAACCAGGACAACCACAAAAGTTGCACCCTTCCATATAATATAATACATGAAATAAAAAAGAATCTAAAACTTAGTGCAGCAAAATTGACTAAACTGGTGTAAATAAACATAAAACCCGAAACTTTCGGAAATGTGCTACACAGAAACAATTTTCAGGGTTGAGTTGCCCGCAAAAAACCATTTGTGAACAACTAAATACGCATAAAGAGACTGAAATTTGTTCGCGAACAAAAAATAGTGACATTTCGTACTGGAGCTCCGTTTTATTTACGGACAAATTACTTTTAATGTTTATCGTTTAGATGGACAGACATACGTTTGGAGAAAGCCGAATAGAGAACAAAGATCTTGCAATCTTTGCCCTACAGTCAAACATGCTGGAAGTGTTACGGTTTGAGGCTACATGTTAGCAGCGAAAGCTGATATATCGATTTCAAGGGAAAAATTTCGCTGCTAGCATGGAAAAATTGGGCATTTCAGACATATTTAAATGTTACCAAGATAATGATTCAAAGCACAGCGTATAATACACGAATGGGGTTATTAAATAATTGCTCTATGTAATGAAAACGCCGACACAATCATTCGACATCAACGTTATAGAAAATTTGTGGTCATATCTGGATAATAAAATGAATTCTCGACAAATTTCCAACATTGCTGAATTAAATGTTGGCCTTAATGAGGAATGGGACAACATTGATCCCGCTTACTACAAAAAAGCAGGTTGAATCAGTTCCAAATAGATAAAATGGCGTTCACAAAAACAAAGAAATTAATTGAAAAGAACGTCACAGAAACTTTACCCAAACGTAGGCAATAAAATAAGACACGAACCTGAGATTGGGCGCGATGGTATTAAATAGAAAAGTATGTCTTCGTAAGAGATCTTAAATTTAAAATATGTGCATATATGTAATTCAAATTTAAACAGTGGTGTCGCGATGAAGGGATTAACAAAGAATCTTTACTGCCATGATGTACGCTATGGTGGAAAATATATTTGTCGAGCTTAAGGGCGTTTTAAATTATTAATTCTATGTTTTTATTTGTAGCATTTCATGGTTTAGTTTAAATAATTTCTAGTTATGATGACTCTCCAACAATACCCCAACAACATACGTGTATATATTATAGTTTTCTGTTCACTAATTTATATTTTTAATAGACGTTGTAAACACAAATACTTTCGTGAAATAATATTTTTATGACGAAGCCGATCAAATGGAATGAAGATGTTTACAGAACAGTGCGGCACAATTTAAATATTTAAATGTTATAGAATTAAAAAAACAAAACATGTTTTTGCACACATATTGGTTTTTTTTACTTAACAATTTTTAAAAAATACACCTGTGAACAGATTACTTTGTTTTAAAAACCCAACAAATTTATATATAAATATTTGAATAAAAGGCGAATCATTTAAATTAATATGAGAAAAGACGTTCCTTTTGCTGACTTAAGTTTTGGTATGCTCCATTTTATTTGTTTTTTATGTTGGAATGCTATGCTTTTCGACCAATAAAAAAATTTAAATTCGATTTTAGTAAATACAAATTGCCTATGTACGTATGTGTATATAAACGCTTTTTCCAAAAAGAGAACACTATATTTTCTTCTAATTATAACACTACATACACTATATTCAGAACATCCCAGTGTACCAAAAATATACGGTCACAAAATTTTGCATGCAAATATTGAAAATATGGTATTATAAAACCACAAATTAATAATCGGACATGTGGCAACTATCTTATTTTGGCGTCACTAAAAGCCGATATTCCCCAATCATGGTACAATAAACAAGGTCACCAATAACAAATAGACAGTTCACTGTCAAAGTCACTTGTCAAAAATACATTTTTTGAATGTTTGATACAGAAATTTAGCTTACAAACTTAAAGAATTACCTTTGTCAAATTTTAAATTTGACAATTTACAAATAACTCTACCTTGTTTATTGTACCATGTCCCCCATATTTGCTATTATCAACGTAGTTAATACGTAAACAGTAAATGGGAGAACGTTAAGCAAAAAAAATTAAGCTAAATATTTGTTTTTCTTTCCAAAAAAGTAATATGAGTATTCAAACATTTATATTATTAGATAATTGATAATAAAGTGTTATCAAAATGGGTGGAAATAGATGGTGCGGTTCAAAGAAGTCATTCCACGGTCCACTACACAATTAAACGCAAAGCTAGAAATTCTGTGGAAAACAAGACCAAACCAGGACAACCACAAAAGTTGCACCCTTCCATATAATATAATACATGAAATAAAAAAGAATCTAAAACTTAGTGCAGCAAAATTGACTAAACTGGTGTAAATAAACATAAAACCCGAAACTTTCGGAAATGTGCTACACAGAAACAATTTTCAGGGTTGAGTTGCCCGCAAAAAACCATTTGTGAAAAACTAAATACGCATAAAGAGACTGAAATTTGTTCGCGAACAAAAAATAGTGACATTTCGTACTGGAGCTCCGTTTTATTTACGGACAAATTACTTTTAATGTTTATCGTTTAGATGGACATACATACGTTTGGAGAAAGCCGAATAGAGAACAAAGATCTTGCAATCTTTCCCTACAGTCAAACATGCTGGAAGTGTTACGGTTTGAGGCTACATGTTAGCAGCGAAAGCTGATATATCGATTTCAAGGGAAAAATTTCGCTGCTAGCATGGAAAAATTGGGCATTTCAGACATATTTAAATGTTACCAAGATAATGATTCAAAGCACAGCGTATAATACACGAATGGGGGGAATGGGGGTTATTAAATAATTGCTCTATGTAATGAAAACGCCGACACAATCATTCGACATCAACGTTATAGAAAATTTGTGGTCATATCTGGATAATAAAATGAATTCTCGACAAAGTTCCAACATTGCTGAATTAAATGTTGGCCTTAATGAGGAATGGGACAACATTGATCCCGCTTACTACAAAAAAGCAGGTTGAATCAGTTCCAAATAGATAAAATGGCGTTCACAAAAACAAAGAAATTAATTGAAAAGAGTTGTAAAAAATATATTAAGATAAATAGACCCTTTATTTTTTTATTTAATATAGAATAAGCTTACATCTACAAAGTTGTACAAAGTTTGCTATATGTGACGCGCAATATAGAAAGGGACCTAAGGGTATAAACCAGTTTTGTTCAGGAGAGCCATTTTAAAGATTAGGTCCCTTTCTATTTGCGCTTAGAATCGTCGACTTCACTTTCATAAAACGCGCATATCTCTGGGAGGGAACACTTTTGGGGCATGTGATCGGTCTCATTCGATGCTCAGATGTTGTCCACATCAAAAAAAGTGAAAATTATTTGTTTTACCCTTAGGTACCTTTCTCTACGCGATGCCATATAATATGTGACAGCGCATAGAGAAAGGGAACTAAGAAAGTAAAGCAATTCCTAGAATTCTTCAGTATTGATAAATGTCAAAGTTCTGTAGCATATCCATCGTTTCCTCATTGTCGACAATACCGGATGGGAAGAAAGTAGTAGGTTATTAAAAATATCTTAATTTTGAGATTGTCGTGAACACTTCCGTGAATAAAACTGTTGGATATGCCGGAAATCCCGATTTCTTGCTCCCTGGGGTTCTTCAGTAAATTTTCCTAAGGAAAGAATGCTGTTTTCAATGAATATTTTTCCATGTCGTAATACTTTAGGTACGGTTGGTGTGAGCTGTTTCCAAGGATATAATTTAGAAAGCTGTTCCAGAATTTCAGCGCAGTAAATGCCAATTTTTTAGCGTTAACTTTATGTATTGCCATCATTTATATTTCCAAATCCGGAAAGTGGTGTGTCGATATTTAATCTAGTGTTCCTTTTAAATTCCTCTTGTATCCTCTTTTTTTCGGCAGCTCTAATTTTTTTCAGATCCTCGTTATTCATTGCTCGGTTTACAGTTTCTGGTTTGCTCTAACATTCCAGGTCTAAGGTAATGGAGAGCATGGTTAAACAACAGCTTGTGAGGTACATATGTAGAGTCCAACGAACTGTTAGTGATCGACAGTATGGCTTCCGTAGAAATCGCTCTACAGGAGACCTGATGGCTTTCTTGCCGGAGCGCTGGAGTCGGTCTATCCACCAGTTTGGTGAGAGTAAAGTTATGGCTCTGGTTATCTCCAAGGCCTTTGATAGAGTCTGGCACGGTGCACTCTTATCAAAGCTGATCGCTTTTGGTGTCGGTGATGCTTTCGCTCGTTTTATATCGAGCTTTCTTAGAGATCGCACTATAAGAGTTGTTGTAGATGGGTTCTCATCCAACAAACATAGGCTTACGACAGGGCTCTGTCCTTTCTTTATTATTTATTTTCATTTATGATCTGTTGGGTCAGACCGTGAATCTAATCTACTCCTTTGCGGATGACAGCAATGACTGTCATTATTATTAATTCAACCATAGACCAAGTCTTCAAGAAATTGAAGACAGAAGCCGATTTATGGATGAGACACATGGCCGGGATTTACAGGCCATTTCCATATTTCACTCCTGATCTTTTCAACATCTATACGATATATATCAGGCCTAAGATAGAATACAACTTCCATATATGGGCAGGTGCTCCAAAATCGTTTTTTGCCCGTTCTGTCCGTATGTGGAGTCGACTTCCGGCAAGTGTATTTCCCACCAAATACGACATCCAGAAAGTCAAGACAAATGTCAATAAACATTATTCCCTCTTTCCACCCTCTAATCCCTTACTTTCCACTCACCAACGCAATGCACTGCATAATAGGAGAACTCCCCTGACAAAAAAATTATGCTTTATGTAGAATAAATTCCAAAAACCGTATGCGGACATGTAGTGTGGATATTCCAAAGTCAAGAAATTCCTCATTAAGCTTTCCCTTCTTGGTTGAATCGGAAGTACATTGGCGTTTTTAAGGGTATCCGAGTTAACATTTCCTCAAAATTGTCCGGAGTTGAAAGCGTATCGTTAATCGTTTTTTCTTTGATTTTTGAGTTAATCTAAATAAGGAGATCCGCAAGTAGATGTATGAAGTCATATCATATCAATATTCGTATATTTATTCAAGCAGATTACATCGATTGGAATCTCAATTCAGAGAAGCTTAGGGACTTCCACTTAATATCAAATAATTTTACAAAATTTTCCAATTTTAATATTTCTGTTTTAGCTATTTGAAATTATAAGGATTTTAATAAAAATGCACTAATAAATTAACTTTTTCTTGAAACTGGCATGATGCATTTTTCCACAAATTTTACACAGAGTTACATATTTTAATGTTATCGCCAGTTTAACTTAATTGCAAATGCAACAAAATTTCGAAATGGCTTTTGTTTTCTTTTCAAAATATTTGTATAAGAAATTACCTGTTATGTTATATCAACACAATAGAAAAATGGTACATTCATTTTTATATACCTGGCATCCAATGGAGCCGTTAAATGGAAATATTTAGTATTAATAACACTGTGCGACAGCCACAATCGGTTTGGGATGAAACCACCGGGGAAAGTTATATCGGTCAAAAAAGGTCATACGTGTCCCAGCGTTTCGTTGGGTCTCATCTAGGAATCGAGATATATCGATTTGAAGTTAGTAAGTATCGTATAGGGGAATTTGTCACGTTTTTGGCTCTTTTGTTTGACATAACTTGAGAACCACTCGTCCAATTATCTGAAATAAATTTTAAAAAACCAAGAATTACAATTCCCTTAATCTGTTCATATATTATTTTGGATTTTTTATGAATTAAAAAAAAAAAAATTTAATTTTTAGGCAAAAATAATTTTTTTTTCATACATTTATTTATAATTGCGAAACTGTTGCTTAAGTAGGAAAACGGTTTAAGAACAGATTAGAGGAATTGTAATTCTTAATTTTTCTAAATTTGTTTCAGCTAAATCGGACGAGTGGTTCTCGAGTTATGTCAAACAAAAGAGCCTAAAACGTGACAAATTCCCCTATACGATACTTACTAACTTCAAATCGATATATCTCGATTCCTAGATGAGACCCAGCGAAACGCTGGAACACGTATGACTTTTTTTTGACCGATATAACTTTCCCCGGTGGTTTCATTCCAAACCGAAAACTGACCCTTACCATTTGTCGCAGAGTGTTATAATTGAATAGGAAAGAATTATATTCTAAAAAGCAAAATAATGGGTTTCCAAAGTAATTCACACTTAATAATTGCATAAATACCACTCAGGGTGAAAAAAATTGGATTTTCCATAAATGAAAAATAATCATTACGTTATAAATTTTTTAATAGTGCTTTGCTCGTTTGTTTTTTAATGAGGCTTAACATAAAACACCACACATATTTTTGAGCTGTTACGTTTGGATTCTTACTAGTCTTCTTAATATTACATAAGTTGAAACGCGCTATTTGAACTGGATGCGTCGAAAGAGACCTGGGGGTCAGCTGAGTGGGATTGTCCGAACCGTTAGCATCAATTCGCGACCAATACGAATTGAGGCGGCTGCACCACCTAGATCTCACGTGCGTCTTGTCCTCTGATGAAATCTCCGGAGGATATTTCCCTAGCACTACATTCACGCTATAGCAGGCCTCCCAGTCCAATAAGAAATTGGGTCAGGTTGTAGTTGGTTTCTCCAAAGTACATGTTTACCCACTTTTTTATATAATTTATCAGTCGGAATTCCAACGTCATTTTGTTGTGCGTTTTCACCAACATTGCCAGTTTTGCATGGTCTTGTTTCCTCAGTTTTAACTGTTTCGCCGTCAAACTTGGGGTCTCGTTTCGTCTGCCAACACTGTTCCTGCCTCCAATGATATCGTGCTTCATCCACTGCACACTCTGAGGCAGCATCTTCGAAATATTGAAAGTATGGTTTTGCTGGCCTAGCTCTTTAGTGTATTCTTCCATACCGGAGACCCATAGAGTTTGTTACCCGTGAAATCTGGTTTCTGCGGCTGTCGTGTTTCTCCTGCAATTGGCATCATTCTGACGAGCACATTTAAGACAGCGGTGCCATTATTGCACGTGTATTCCATATGCCATTTGAAGTTCAGTCTGTCATCTACAATCATACCGAGATATTTTATCGCCTTCTTCGATAATATACATATCTGCCCCTGCCACCTGTACTTTTCTTTCTTGCCATGAATGAGGACTCAGTCTAATGGTCCAGATTTACCGAGCTCTGCCATGGTTTTATCGTCGTTATTGCCTCGTTGATGTTCTAAGGGCGTCATTTTGGCAAGTCTGTTTAAAGTTTGTTGTAAAAAGTTTTATGTGAATACATATGTTTTTGGTCTGCTAAGTGCACAAGAAACCAAAAAAGGTTTAAAAACGCATATTTTTGAATACATATGCTTTAATTTGCCAATACTTATTGTAGCTTATGAGCTAGGAAAAATTACGACAAGAAGCTAATCCCGCCTAAAACTTCAAACATATGTATGTTGTATAAAAGCATAATTTTACTCATACTGCCTTTCTGTGCAATTGACTCGTTTTATGCATCGATGGTTATTAAAATGCGATGTTTCTAATCGCATTTTAATCTATTTTTCAGCTTGAAGGTGAGAATGACGTCAAATCGGTAATTTCAGGCGGTATCTGCGATCGGTACAAGTTACAGAAACGGGCTACAGTTCGTTTGTATTACAATCTTATTAAGTCATAGCTTAATGTATTTGGCTTGATAATTTCCAAGGGGACTACCTTGCAGAGTTTTCAATTCATACATTTTTTTCCTATTGGCTAAACACCTCTACATTTGAGATTTTTTTTGACAAACTTTGCCTTGAAATACCGATCTCCAAATTTTTGAATAGCTCCCACATAAAGGTCCCTCCCGATTCAGGTCCTGCAGCTCTCGAAGCAATAAATTACAACCGATCACTCCCCAATATTGCATAGTACGTTATGTGCAACCATTAATTAACTGTGGTAAACATTTCCTATAAACCGCACACAAAGGTACTTCCCGAATTCAGAACCTGCAGCTCTAAAAACCACATATTGCAACCTATTCCGAATAAATTTCGCACAGAGGATTACGAGTGATAAACACGTATATCTGGTAAAATTGGAGAATATGTCCATGTTTTCCCACACAATGGCCCCTATAGCACTATAAGTAAAGAATTCTACAACATTGTGCTTAAATTTTGTATGTCACGTTATGCGAGAAAATAATTAACTCACAATAAAGGCACAAGCCGACCAGTTTTCAGCCGAGCAGCATCCACGGCCGGTTAGTTTTCTTTGAGTCGAGTAAACGCCATTTATTTTTCTTTGAGTCTTACAAACAAGCAGCTGATTTTTTAAAAGTGGCCTGTAATCAAATTTGCCACAGTTCGTTACGACCGAAAGGTTATCAACCCTTAAAAATAGGTAGGATGGGTCCACGTTTTGATTTAGCCCCAGTACAAAGGTCCTTCTCGATTTTGTATACAAGCGCACTAGAACAACCATTTTAAATTCGATCAAATTTGGCATAGTCTATGACAATGGACAAACAACCAATCGTTTTGCCAATTCTGACCATATAGGCCATTTTTTGATACAGTCCCATACAAATAGTTTGAGAGCCCAAAAATGGTTTCCATTGTATGGGTACCAAATAGCAAAATAATGTTCTCAAGAAGCCAAAAATAACATTAACTGTGTTCTTTTCAGGTTACTAAATTAGCATTTGTCCCCATTTACACAAGGAAACTTTACTGCCGCAACTCTCAGTTTATAGGAGAGATAGGCAAGGGGAATAGAAAGGGAAAACTTGCCCGTACTGTCAATTCCTTTTGTGGTATGCTGAATATTAAACAAAAATGAGAGAATGTGACACAAGAGAATTGCCGTTTTGGGAAAAATTCCTCCAAAAAATTGCAAGGGAGTTGTGCCAAAATATGTAAGTACTTATATTTAATATTTTTAATTTTTTCTTCGTTCACCAACTAAAACGCACTATGTAATTTGCAAATAAAACAAAAAGTTTTCAGAGAATTATCTTAATATTGTTTATTATGATAGAAGGATCTGTGACAATTATGTATGAAACAAAATATCGGCCAAATCGCCACAAAGAAAATGTCCAACGGTGTCAAATTACATGATCGTGGCGGCCAATTAACATCGCCATTGTTTCGTTGGCTGTGTGGAACCACATATCGTCCGTATCCTCAATTTCTGGCCACAAGAAGTCCGTTATCATCTCGCCATAGCAAACACCATTCGCGGTAACTGTTTGGCCGGCCTTATGACTCCACCAGACAATAACCCGCACCAAACAGTCACTCTTTGTGGATGCATCGACTTATCAACGATCACTGTTGGATTCTCATTTGCCCAAATGCGGCAATTCTGCTTGTTAACGAATTCACAGAGGAAACATTTGATCGATTATGCGGACGAAATAAATTACGAAGTGCATTTTTAATTTGAATGCCCATTTTGTAAAAGTCTTTAACAATCTTAAGGCGCTGCTCCACTGTGTACCTCTTCATGGTTGAAGTTGACAAACGCTGAAACAAAGAAACGTTAAATTAAGTTGGGCAAAACCCTTGACGTTAAGTTTGACTCACAATTGACATCATGCATTATGGTTGGACTACCCTTTACAATGCACAAATGACAAAAAATACTTCTTTTTCAAAGAAGTATGAACGACGGTACAAGGCGGCACAAAACCTCAAATTTCGCAGAGGCACTGGTGGCCCCAATATGGATCAGAAGTTTTCTCCTATTTTTACAAACCGACACTGCCCATTTTTATAGTTTTTTTTGTTATATTTAATTTGTACGTTTGGAACTTCATAAATATAATTTGCAAATCGAAAACAAAACACCTCACGCGAAACAGCTGTCTTCGAAAAATCAAAATTCTCTCTCCCTATTACTATTCTCCACGTTTGTTAAGAATAGAAGGATTTTATTCCCGGAAAAAAAATCCCCGAACATTATCTCTCGGGGAGTATTTAGAATCGGGCTAATAATATATTTAAAAAAATAATAATAAGTTTAAGGTAAAATTAATGCGTTTTGCTTAAGTTACTACTGAATTACGCCATGTATGTAAATTTAGCACAGTGACGATATATTAAATTTTTCAGAGCATTTCGATATAATATTACTAACTACTTACAAAAGTTAGCCGATATTGGCGGCGTCTGCGTGAAGCCGATTTTAACCTTATTAATCGGCGTCAGCTTGCCGCCGTTTTGCGCGGATGCCACTTCTAACTCTAGCCTTAGCACATTCCGCTTTGTCGGTAGAACTGCGACTACTTCACATTCTAGTCGGCTTGAATCTATGGAATAAATGTGTAAATAATGGAAAATAAATAAGTTGATGATGCGTCTTTAGCCAAATGGATAAGTGGGAGAAAATAATGTAAATATCCATTAAGTGAAATGAAACTACAGAGAGTTATCCTTGTGTTAAGTTTTATTTTCGCAACATACATAATATATTTAATTAATCACGGCAATGTTTTACATTCCAAAAATAAGACGCCGGATGCCAGTAACGACGTTATCAAGTATGTAGCTACAAATCCGTAAACAAAAATTTAAACTTATTAATTATTTTCAGAAATCATCGTCCAACCTACAACATTGCTGTAGTTGCATGCGGCCAACGTTTGATAGAAACGTTGACAATGATTAAATCTGCTATACTCTTTAATAACTCTAAAGACAAGTTAATGTTTTTAGTGTTCACCGAAACCCATTTGACTGCCAGTTTTAACGAAAAGTTGAGTGATTGGCATTCCTTGATGCCAGAGGATTTTGATTTTGAGTTGTTGCCTTTACAGTTTCCTCCAAATGCTGAGTCGGAATGGCGAACACTGTTTAAACCTTGCGCAGCTCAACGCCTGTTTTTGCCGGTAATACATAGTCTTATTGGCTGAAGTGCTATTCATGACGTGTGACGGAAATTAAAAAAATGATGCCGTCGTCATCAGTATGGCTCGAAAATTAAAGAAAAAATAATGAATGGGACGATCGGGCGCACGGGACCTTGAATATGATACCATTAAATGAACGAATCAAACGAAAGGAAATTGTCTACTAAAATCAAAAATGCAAAAAATAAATGAGTGTGGCCATAGGGGACCTATAAACGACCGCATACGCAAAAATACTGAATTACAAGAGAATTGCAGAGAATCTGATTAAAAAAATTTTACTTTCGTCGATTTAAAGAATTTAACCTTAATACCAGTGACAGAAATCATTAGAAGACTTAAATTCCCCAGTGCTTAGATTACTCCTGTCCATAGCTGAAAACTGTAAAGAGCGGCCGAAGGCCAGAAACAGTAAAAAGTATAAATTGGAAAATCATTTTCAAGGCACTCTATACCCGATCGTCTTGTTCATTATTTTTTCCGAAATATACTCTCCATTCTGGGGGCATGGCGTGTTTTTTTTCGTGTCCCGCCCCATTAACTGCAAAGTTGCCGTTTCATTTGAATTTGTTTTAATGATTTCGTAGTCGTTGCTGAAATCTTTTGAATCTCTTTTATATGTGGATACCGACATACTTTTCCTCTCCCCCGTTTCCGACGTTTGGAAATTCTTTTCAAAATTCAATGAAAGTCAAATTGCCGCTCTTGCTCCTGAACATGAAGATGCAAATATAGGTTGGTATAATCGGTTCGCTCGTCATCCATATTACGGTCCTCTTGGAGTAAATTCTGGAGTAATGTTAATGAACTTGACCAGAATGCGGCTCTTTAAGTGGGAAGAACATGTGTTGCCTATATACAAGGAATATAAGCTGCGTATTACATGGGGCGATCAGGACATCATCAACATACTTTTTTATTATCATCCAGGTGGTTATAACGGCATTTATATCATGTCTTCATTATCTTCATAAATATATTTTATATTAGAAAAACTATATATACTGCCATGCGAATATAATTACCGCCCAGATCATTGTATGTACATGAGTATATGTAATGCTTCAGTCAAAGGCATTAAAATCATTCACGGGAACAGAGGCTATTTTCATTCTAACAAACAACCATTATTTCGTGCAGCATTTGAAGCAATTGAAAGTTATCAAATTGGTAACAACCCTTACAGTGATTTTCTGGAACCACTTCGAGATGCTTTGCAAGACCCGCTCATTACAAAATCAAATTGTGGAAAGGTATCGAAAGAATTAGTAATGCTGGCGAACGAGTTATTTACAAAACCATACAATAACGAAAAATTATAACTTTCGAATTATATTGACAAACCAAATAAAATATACAGAAAACATTTTTAGATAAGTGATTCGGCCAAGGCTCATTTACCAGGTATATCATAAGTACAACAAATACAAAACGTACGTTAACAACAGCAATTCAGTTTGTACAGGGTGTCCGCCGGGAAGCTATACTACTTTGTTTTGCCGCCATTTTGGTACACATTAGTCTTGACAGTTTATATTTGGCAGTCGTAAAGTAGAGACGTTGCAAATTTATTTTGGAACAATATTCTATAAACCAGTGTTTTAATCGTTAAAACAATTTAATCAAAATCAATCATCCATTACAGTGACGATGAGAAAGTTACGTGAAATATTTGGGAGAAAAATCGTGACTTTTTATAACAAAACTCACTATTTATCGTGTAGTGAATGATTTGGAAAAAAAAGGGCCCGTAGCTGATAGACCAAAGCATGGACCACAACGTACTGCAAGACCGGCTGAAAACATTACTGCTGCTCAAGAAAGTGTTCAAAACAATCCATCAACCTCAATTCGACGCCGTGCTCAGGAGCTTGGTCTTGAAAGAACAACTGAAAAATGTGCTCAAAAGGGCTCGCATTTGTGGGGCTATCAGAGGCGGACATTTATCTGATATTGTATTCCATACATAATTGCCGACATTAAACAAAACATTTATCAATATAAGATCCATTCTCTTTCATTTAATCAAAAATTATAAACAAACAAAGTAGTATATCTTCCCGACGGACACCTTGTATCATAGAAATTATAACGTCAATCTTTTCTTTTGTTATTTTATTAGGTTATTCCGGCACCAAGAAATTCATTTGAATTTATTGCAACTGTGTGGTAAATGTGCCTTAGGTTGGGCTTACTATCTTATTTTGCTAGCAAGTATGAATATTTATAATCTTTTTTTTTAATTAAATTTTTTTTATATGTAAATTGGCGCAGTTGAAATTTATTTAAAAAAGTTCTTTACGTGGTCTGTGTTAATTAACACATTGTAGGACAAAAATTTGATTTGTAATTTTTTGATCAGACTTACCTTAGTGTCTAGTGAGGGGGGTTTGCCTTCTGAGAAGTAAGGGCAAATTTAAAATGTTCACTTTATAATTCGCTTATTTTTATTTGCATAGTTTTTATATTTGTTTTTAAATTTAAGTTGAAATTGTCTACTGGGTTTTGTTATGTACATGTATGTGTTATTAGGTATTCTTTTTGTGATTTGAATGTTCGTCTTATTTGTTAACAATATTTGTAACTTTTATTTGTTACTGTATGTATTTTAGTGCAATATTCGAATTTTGTTTTTGTTGGTCACTTGGACGAAGTGCTAACCGAACTTTCATAATGGCCCAACGCTCTACAAGGAGTTAAATGAAATGATATGTATAACCCCAAGCGCTTTCTGGCTTTTAGTTAAGTAATAAATCTCGGACTTCCACAAAATTTTAACCATCAATAGAATTTTTGATTCTAATCAGAAAATGTAATATAAATGTCCATAAGGGGCCCAAAAACAACCGCATAAGTAAAAAAAAACTGAATTATACAAGAATTGCAAGCTTGCAAAATGGATGTGTGTTGACTAACCTAAAAAATATCGTGCAGCCGAGAACTTTTTGAATTAATTTTTTTTTTCGTCCATTTAAAGAATGTAACCTAAATACCGGTGACAATGATCAATAGAAGGCCTTTAAGTCTCCAGTCCATAGATTACGTCTGTACATAGCTGAAAACCTTAAAGAGCGGCCAAAGACCAGCCACACAGCAAGAAGCATAAATTAGAAAATCATTACAAGGCACCCTAGATCTGAGCGCCCTTGTTCATTATTTTTCCTCTCCATTCTGGGTGCGTTGCATGTTTTTTTTCGTGTCAAGCGGCATGGACTGCAAAGATGATGTTCATTTGAATTTGTTACTCAATGTAAAGGAAGAAGAAGTAACATGCAAAGTACTGCAACAGTGCAAGTTGCTATAAAAAAGCAGAAGAAGAAAAGAAAAAGTGACAGGGAGAAAAATTAGAAATAAGGTAAAAATAGGGAAATAAATGGGATCTTCCTTCTTTTTGGGTTGAACTCGGAGGAGATTGAACAAGTGGCTCCAGCATTTATACCGTCAGATCGTGAATCGTAAAAAAAGATACTTCGTTAATGTTCAGGAATAATGAAATTTATTTGTAATTAGAAAAAAAAACAAATATACATACGAAATATAAAAAGAAATTACACATTAAAATAACTTAACCATAAGGATAAAACAAACACACATTTTAATTCATTTTAAAAGAACACGAACATTGTTATAACAATGAAGAACATGCATGAACTAAGCAAATACATTTTTTTTTGTTTAAATATAATAAATAAAAATAGAACAAAAAGCATATAAAATCATTGACACAGTTAAAGCAAAATTTGGAACCGGAACACAAACGCCACATCTGGCCAATCCATCGATATTGTTATTATTTTGCATCGCCAAGCATGGGTTGCTGCTAACCCCTTAAGTTTGGACACATTTTTAGAGAGAAGTTCAGTTTTAATTTTGTTGTGCAGAGGGTTTTAAGGAAAAAACAATAACTCGTTTTGAAACAGACCCTTTTTTATAAGAGAAAATGTGCGCGAGTACTTCTTAGGGTTGAGCTTAAGCCTGAATGCAAAGGGATAGTTTGCCCATAAACAGCGGAGTTGTTTTAATCTCAAAATAAAAAAGGAAATCAAGAAAATTAATCATTTGAAGAAAATAAATTATTTGGACACAAACATACTTACATTTGGCCTAGACGGACGACGAACTTTTGGGGGGAAATTGCAAAGCCATTAGCTAGCAGCGACGTCCAGGAGACAGCAGCCCGCACACCAGTTCTCCTGACCTCCAGTACCTAAATCAACCGGAAGAAGAAAATGGATTTTTTAAGCTAATGTCAGTAGATAAGTTTTGATTTCACGAAAATTAAATTTCAATGCCGTTATTTTTCTGGCGGAAAATATTAAATTTAAAGACATTTTAAGTACCTTATTTCTAATTAAGTTCCTCCGAGATGTAAGACATACAGTGAGCAGCAAGTCATGGTACCCCAGTCATACAGATTTTTTTTTCTAAAATTCTCACAAATTATGAAACAATAAATCGACATCTATTTTTATTATATGTATTTGCTTGTATATTTCAACAAATTATATAAATATGCCATATATTTAGCTAAATGAGAAATATAATTTTTTTTATCAATACAACTCCAAATTTTTGCACAGCATAAGTCATGGTAGCCCTGGTCAGAGATGGTATTACACATCATTTATGGGATAAAATAGTTTAGTAAAACATGTGGAAACTACTTAGGGTTTTGCCAAATTGTCATTTAAAACAATAACGGTACTTTCTACATTTCCAAAAGCATATGCTTAGTGCAACAAGTGAAAACAAGTATTTTTTAAAATGTCTGGAAAAGAATTAACAATAGAAGAGCGAAAATTAATAACCATGAAATGGGCAAGTCGTATTTCGAAATAGGTAAAATTATAAACAGAACCAAATCAACCGTCCAAAAAGTTGTTAATCGGTACAAAACAGAAAATATAATTGAAAATAAACCGAGAACAGGCCGTCCCCCGAAGCTCAATTATAGAGAAGAACGAAAAATTGAAGCTATTATTAAAAATTATCCATTTACCAGCGCTCCTAAAATCGCTACAGAATTAAAAGAATCATTAGATAAAGAAGTTTCTGCAGACATTGTGAGCATTGTATCCGGCCCTCTTGATGCACGCAAAAAGCCACATGTGAGCGAAACGAACAAAAAGAAGCGTATGGATTTTGCAAAAGATTATAAAAATAAGCCAAATGAGTTCTGGGAAAAAGTTATTTTCTGGGACGAATCGAAATTTAATATATTTGGATCGGATGGAGTCGCTTTGGTGTGGCGAAAAAAGTGCGAAGAGCTCAATCCAAAGAATACTCGAAAAACAGTAAAGCATGGTGGGGGTGGAGTAATGGTGTGGAGATGCAGCAACTGGTGTTGGCATAGTATTCATTGAGGAAATAATGAATAAAATAGTTTATTGGATATTTTGAAACAAAATTTGAACCAAAGTGCTTAAAAACTCAAGATTCGTGATAATTATTAGCATGTGTGGTGCATTCAATGCACCACACATGCTGAAAACCCCTCCACAAAGCCCCGATTTGAATGCTATTGAGCACCTATGGGATCATCTAGAAAAACGAATCCGAAATCACAGAATTTCCAGTAAGGCCCAACTTAAAGAAATTCTTTTGACAGAATGGGGTAAAATATCGGCGGACTACACTAAAAAGCTTGTGCACTCTATGCCCGACCGACTGAACGAAGTTTTACGACTCAAGGGATATCCTACCAAGCATTAGGTAAAGCAATTTAGTTATAAGAAATTTTAATAAATTACTATTTTTCTCCAGGGGTACCAAGACTTATGCTGTGCAAAAATATGGACTTGACACGATCTGGAATTTTTTTATGTTTTGTTTTAACAAATAAGTGAAATATTACTCTGCATTGTTGTAGTATAGGAGTGAATACATAAAATAAAAATAATTGTTTTAACTTTTGTGAATTATTTTTTGAGGAATTACTAAATACTTTTTTATTTGTATGGTGAACCATGACTTTTGCTGCTCACTGTATGTCAGGCGATAATCTGTTAAATAATATAATCGGAATTTTTAATGTTGTTGAGAAAAGAAACAATGACGGAGTAAATTATTTACCTGAGGCAGTAGGGTTGCCGAAAAACTCGTCAGGGTAACATGGATGGATCAGCCTTTGATTCCATGAGGGTGAGAAATCCTTGCCAGGAGTGCATCTTAGTGAGTGTAAATGTCTTTTAGTGATTTAAGTGCATCCGTTTTTGTTCCGTTCTCGTTGTGTAGTTTTCAGTGGACTTGTTTTGAGCACCGTATATTTTTATTATTTTTCTTTTAATCAAGAATCACACCCATTCAGGCGTGCTTAGCCACGCTAAACGCCTACACACCGGCTACGCTGACAAATCTGGCCTTTATTCTTTTAGGCAGTGCAGTCGATAAAATGGCATCCAACGTGGGGCACTATTCACTTGAAAGAAGTTTAATACTAACGTTTTGCCCAAACCAACTTTTGATTCCCCGAAACCTACCACAATTTTAGGATTTCTTTTGTTTTTTATTGGGTCTTACCTTTCTACGTATTTTTTACGTAGTCAAAGGTTGTTTTGTAAGATTCAATATTAAAATATGGATCGGTGGTGTAAACAATCATCCGTTATCCAATATTAGCCTGTTCTTTTCAGGTTACTAAACAAGCATTTGTACGGAAGTTACTCGGTAACGAAACGAGTTAGAGTTACCCGTTTTATTTTTTTGAACAAAAAAATATTATGACACATCCGGCTTTTATAACAAAATCAAAAACATGTTTTTGTTATTGATACAGAAAGAAAATGAAAAGAATGAAAGAAAATTGAGAAAGCGCGATAAAACCATTTCAATAAATTACAATGATACAAAAACGGTAAGTGAAAATATTTATTGCTAAGATTTAGAGAAATTTCGATGTAGCTATATTATTTTAAGAGTGACTAAACAAAAATTGTTGACCAGGGACGAGTCGTAAATGCTGTAGGCTTTCTACAAAGCCAGAAAAGACGAATTTAAATATCCCCGATGAAAAAGAAATGCCTACCAACGAAGTTAAAGTTGCCAATAAAATGTTAACAAAACAAGAAACTATACGAAATAACAAAATTCGTTTTTCAGAATTTGCTTTTCTTTTTGTTTGTAATCAAACTTTTGTTGAGCTTATGCTGCCATCAGATTCCAAATGTTGTAATATGTTTCCAGAACACCATATCGCTAATTAACTACCATATCGCTGCCGTCTCGGCTCTCGAGACTTGCACTACATCCCCGAGAGAGCAAGACAGATAATAAACGCATGTTTCGCTTTGCACAATATGTGCTTACAATATAAGTGCCCCGGCGACTTTATCGCTGAAAATGAAGTTCGAGAAGAGATTCAGGCGAACGACGATGAAGACGGGGTTGAAATAGAGAGTAGGGCCGCTGCAATACGGAGGGGTATTGCAATAAATTTAATTGCAATAAATTTATATTTTTGTTATTTTTTTTGAAACTCAACCAAAAATTCTTGCAATACAGAGTTTTGGAGTTCTATTGTATCTGCTGTTCTTTTCGCAGCTTCTGCTCGCGCTTGTGCAGCTGCGGCTATGTCCTTCGCAACATCCAGCAAAGTTGTTATATTTCCAGCCTGGTTGTTGGCTGGTGTATGGATGTTGGATGGTGTGTGGATGTTGGCTTGTGTGTGGCTGTTGACTGGTGTGCAATTGTTCAGACCACTGCTGATTTTCTTGTTGCCTTGTTGGTGTTATAACTGCAACAGTCTTGTTTCCCCTGCAAAGCCTGTCATACCACTTCCTCATACCCAAAAACCTCGCCACTAGGTACAGCAGCTTTGCTCAGAAACAGAGTTCGGTCGATCGCCTGCTCCATATTTGACAGACAGTTGACACGATACATTCGGCCACCAGTTTCAGGCAAACTTCTGTTAATTTCACAGATTTTCTTCCTCTGAAAATGAGTTGTAATTGTAAGCAATAGTAATGCACAGAAGGAAAAAACAAACCATACCTTTTTCCACTCATGAAAAGTACGTAATGGAGGTGCAAGTGAGTTCAATTTGAGCACCAGATTTTTCCACTGCTCCTCTGTGGAATGTTTGGAACTTCCAAACACTGGCACTCCCGTTGCGATCTCAACATTTGCCTCCATATAGTCCACCAATGTCTGCAGCTGCAGCAAGGTTGACTTCTTTACGCTAAAAGTAATATACATAGTAGACCGGTCCTTATTTACATGGACAAATTTATTTTATATATGTTACAAATATATATCACGGCAAGCGCTAAAAATATTCGTTTTAGTCTCAAAAAGCATAAAAAAATTGACAACGATTGGGTAATTTTTAGCCGTGCCCCAAGCACCTTTTGTTTTTATTATGAGAAATAAGGCAAAAAAAATATTATTTTATTTACATTTATTTGAAAATTAAGAATAAACTGAAATATTTTTATTAATTACATACTCATAGTAACATTAATATTATTTTAATTTAATAGTGAAATCTTTTTAAAAGTGGGATATTTCATGTTATATTCTTTAACCACATGAAAAAGGAATTGATTCTCCTCTTCATTGTGTGTTAATTGATTATTATAATCTGCAAGAATTTGGCGCCTCTTTCAGCTGCATCATTCACTACCGATAAGTTTGTACAAATTTGTGATCCCTGAGTGTAGTCAAATCTTTCATTCCAATCCGACGAATCAACTTGCAAAAATTGTTTTGAAATTTCTAAGCGATCAAAGAGCGCGTGTGTAATGGAATTTATAAAATCGCTTTAATCTTTTTGCGCAAATGTGTCGATATTTGTTGGATTAGTTATTATTCGCTTGCATTTTTCTGTATTTGCTCTAACATTAATTGCCTGAACCATTTTTTTAATTGCAACACTTACATTAGGATCGAAGAATGAAATACCGACTGCTTCTTCCGACAAATACCACAAACGATTGCTTATTTTTTGTAGCAAAGCAAGAGCTACATATATCCCTTTCAGGATAAGCTATAATATTTTTAATTAAGTTTAGGTCTTAATTTGGTGCTTCAATTGCTTTAGTGCATAACTACTTTTACATAAATACGAACTATAAACAGACAGACACTACGTATACCGTTTAGCTCTTGTTTGGTCATATTGAATTCATTGCGAAACAAATACATTTTAAGTGCATAAATAGATTTTGCACCACCAAGAAAACTGACAACTAATTGTAATAATTCTTTGTCGTCGCGTCTCCTATGTGCTTGTTTTAATTTAAAATTGTTTTCCGTTCTTCAGCAGTCAATACTGTAATAATGTGTTCATCTTCTTAAAAACTCTTATAATTTAATTTGTCAATATTAATCCAGTATTTGCTAAAGCGCTAATTTTTAGCACTACTGGACCGCCTGTAGTAGCCGCTTCCAAACACTTTACAGATCAACAACTCGTAAATATGGTGTCTGCAGGGAAAATATAATAAATCGCGACCTAGTTTTCCTTCAAGCAGAGCAGCAGCACCGTTTTGTACTCCTGTATTATGAGCAGTTGTGTCGAAGCAGATAATTTCAACTAAATAAAGCATTTCATATGCTTTTATTGAATTAAACACGGCATCTAATATTTCTTTTCCACTCGAAGATTTTAACTTTGGAATTAATTGGAAAGAATAGTTTATCGATACCTTGAGATGAGACTATGATTGGCAAGCGATCAACTTTTTTCCTGCCACTAATTTCTGGTAACATTGTAGCATCCCAATGCAAAACAAAACTACGTGGAATCTGTAAATAAAAACTCAAGTTTCTTAATTTATACTCACAACATAAAAAAACAAGCATAGGGAAAAACACAAACACATTACAGTACTTACATCAAAGTTTGCTGCAATGTTTAGTGTTGTTGTTACACGATGTTTCTGACGAATTGATAAACGATTTAGTAAAAGATCTTCGATATCATAGCCCAACGCGTCAGCAGTTGCACTTAGGATATGAACTGCAGCACCATGAGTGATTTTCCACTTATCCAAAGTTGAAAGCAGTCTTGGTGTAAAAAAAGTGTTTTACCTCTGGATATAGAGAACAATAGTCACGAAAGACAAATAATTGTTGGCGGGGGCACGGCTAAAAATTGTCCAATCAAGCTCAATTTTTTTTGTGTATTTTTAGGATTAAATAAAATTGTTTTAGCGCTTGCCGTCATACGAATTCGAAAAAAAGAAAACTTGAAAAGTAAGGTTTACAACAGTAGTTCTCATTCGTTTGTGGAGAGCATGGCCTTATAGAGTTCGGTTTTACTTTCAACAATTGCAGCAAGGCTTTCTGAAGAGGGTTGTCACGGACCCGAAATCATGATAAAAGTAGTGTGCAGCCACGAAAATCAATGTCACTTTGCCATTTTGTTAAAAACTTGTCTTCTATTTAATTATAGAAAACAATAGGTCTTGAGCCGGTTTAATCCCTGTTCAATGTGTAAAAGCAACAGACCGAAATAAAACAAACGAGCTAAACATACTTACATGCACGGCACGGCACACAAGTTGACATAGTCAACTAAACTCTTTTTACAACACACACACGTTGTTGTAAAAGAAATCTATTGATGGCTCTCGATGTGGAGTCTCTTTAGAGCTGGCAAGAGTGAGTTGTATTTTCGTGGGCAATTGTGTGAAGAAAACTGGAAAAGTAAGGTTTACAACAGTAGTTCTCATTCGTTTGTGGAGAGCCTGGCCTTATAGAGTTCGGTTTTACTTTCAACAATTGCAGCAAGGCTTTCTGAAGAGGGTTGTCACGGACCCGAAATCATGATAAAAGTAGTGTGCAGCCACGAAAATCAATGTCACTTTGCCATTTTGTTCAAAACTTGTCTTCTATTTAAATATAGAAACCAAGAGGTCTTGAGCCGGTTTAATCCCTGTTCAATGTGTAAAAGCAACAGACCGAAATAAAACAAACGAGCTTAACATTCGAAAAAAAGAAATAAGGACCGGTCTAATACATACATCTTTTTAATAAAATACTGAATACTATTTGTGTTTTTATTTACATACTTTTTATTTTCCATTTTTTTCTTTACTTTTATTTCTAAACGACAGAGAAAACACAAGTGAGCGTTTTGACATTTCCTTTCGCATGGATGACAGTTATTGGCCCACTATTTAGTATTGAAATGCCTACGTTATCGTTCGCATTGATTCGCTTTGTCGTTCTGATGAGCGTACGACCCAAATCAGCTGTTTGTCGCATAGAAGGCATGCGAATGCCACAGGCTATAAGAGAAAATTCTTTTAAAATGAAAGCAAGTTATATAACACATATTGATTGTCCCAATAAAAAAAAATATTTAAACAAATAGTGATAAGTGGCACCGAAAAGTTTTTCTAAAAAAATTAAAAAGTATTTTGTTCAACTTGAAAAGTTTTTTTAAACAAATTAAAAAAGTTTTCTAAACAAAAAAGTCATTCTTGGCAAAATAAAAATGAAACAAACTTCTCAGATTCGCTTCGTTTCGGACTGCCGTAATAATAAAGCAGACGTATTATGGTAAGATATTATTTAAAAACCTACATACTAATATGAGATTTAAAACTCATTCAAAATGCAGTTTCTTATTACAAAAAAAAAATAACTTCAACTAAATCTAAAAACCTTATTTTTCAACAATTCCTTCTATCTACAAAATAACGAATTATAATCTCCTCCTAGGCATATTATCAAGCTACAAAACTAGAGCTCCAAAATTGCTACATTTCAGTAGGTCAAATATAAAGCGTAGGGAAGTGCTTCGAGACTTAGCATAGGCAGATCATGGTTAGAAAATAACCAAAATATTGTCAAAAGTGTTGAGGTCTTCTAATATAATGGCTCGCTTACGACGAAAAGGTGAGTAGAAATTTTTGCCTCTGATTTGTTTCCCTTGCTTTCGCCTTTATATCGCTTTCCAGCCAGTTCGCATTTGCGACTATAGCTGTTTTACCAGAACCTGACTAGCAAGTTTAGTGGCCATATCCAAGGCCAGAAAATCAAAAATTCCTGATGGCTTAAGACTAGCGTTAGTTTATCTTGAAATTTGGAAATATTTTTATAGTGCAGTATATTGCCCACTACCTTCAATTCACTTTGGACAAGCTAGTCCTGTAAATTCACCGCAGTTTCGTCAACAACTATGCGGACAAAGTGCTTCGGTCGTTCTTCATTTATTCGAAAATGTAGTTCATCTAAATAATGTTCTCGAGATTGCATGCTGGCATTCAAAGAGTTTTGAGCCCATTGGTGCACATCTTGAGAATATCTATTACCGAAATCTCACAAACCGACTGTGTACTGGGGTGACAGCCCTTGACCAAAGAATTGCTCCTCGGGTCAATCCGGCCCATAGAACCGACTGTTCCCTATAAGGGTCGATAGGGTCAGCGTCGCCATCGGCCGGACAATAGTCGTGTTCTTTTCAGGTAACTAGCTTAGTTACCTAGTTAGTTGGCGATATGGTGTTCTGGAAACATATTAGAAAATTTTAATCTGATGGCAGCATAAGCTCTACAAATGTTTGATTACAAACAAAAAGAAAAGCAAATTCTGGAAAACGAATTTTGTTATTTCGTATAGTTTCTTGTTTTGTTAACATTTTATTGACAAATTTAACTTTGTTGGTAGGCATTTCTTTTCATCGGGGATATTTTAATTCGTATTTTCTGGCTTTGTAGAAAGCCAACAGCATTAACGAATCGTTCCTGGTCAACAATTTTTGTTTAGTCACTCTTAAAATAATATAGCTACATCGAAATTTCTCTAAATCTTAGCAATAAATATTTTCACTTACCGTTTTTGTATCATTGTAATTTATTGAAATGGTTTTATCGCGCTTTCTCTAATTTCTTTTTCTTTCATTCTTTTCATTTTCTTTCTGTATCAATAACAAAATCAAAAACATGTTTTTGGGGATTTATACAAATTTAGACAAAAATTTATTTTTTCATGTGGATTGTATATAGTTTCTTACTTGTTATGTTACAATAATAGTAAATGTAATATATGGCCAGTAAGTAAAGTACACGAAGAGAAATATGTTTGCTAAAACAACAGAAATGTTTGTTATAATAGCTTATTGTTTGTTGATCAAGTGATAGCAAACAAGCAAAAAGAACCCATTTCGCAACCGGTTGCAGAAAATAAAAAAACATTCAAGTTTATTGCTGAAGACTAGTTCTGCAATCGACCATCTGATACAAATAAATGGTCTTATTCGGTGGAAACCCGGGTGCTTTCAGGAAAATCTCGAACAAAAAGAATCGATGCGACGTGGTAGTCAATTTGTTGCCAGACATAATAACTTGTGTCATAGTCTTTGAAACTGAACATTTGTTGGGATGCTACGTCGGCCAACTGTATCGGATTTTGGTTATGGCCAAATTTAGTTAAATATACAACTGAAACACAAATTTACTTTTATTCTATTCTATTGAGAAACTTGTAAGAAAGTGTCAAGTTAAGCCAGGCCGAATCTTATATACCCTGCACCAACATTTAAATATACAAGTATGTTTTTATATAGAAATTACTTCGTGCATACTCTCACCTAAATTTGTGAAGTCCAAAGGTAGATTTTTCAAGATAAGTTTCTAAGATCCGTGGAACCGTTTGTGTGTGAAGTACTAGATCAGGTGGACCGATCAAAATAATTTTTACCATAGAAAGAGTGTTTGTATAGATATTGGTATATACTTAATTTCAACTATGCAAGGACAGTTTTAAATGTTTCTAGCTTAACAATGAATAACAAGAGCTAATTTTTTGGAATTATTTGTACATTTATAACCGCCCTCGTATTGGTGAATGGTAATTTTAAAAGGAACAAGAATTTATGTTTTCCCAAAAAGCAACCCAGATAGCACACTATCTGACTCTGTCAGATTTTCTGACCATTCTCAAATATCCTACTTTTTCTCTGTTCGACTTCGAACTAAAAATCTAACATTTCTCGAATCTTCGATAATTCTTCGAGAAAAAGGACTTTATCGAACATTTATCATTTAAGTAGAATGTTCGAGAATGGTCAGAAAATCTGACAAACTTAGAAAATGTCCTATCTGGGTATAATATCAAACTCTAGCTTTTCTTACACGTTTTCTAATATGTTTTCAAAACTTAAATTTACAGAAGATAATGAAAACTCATTTTCAATGAAATTTCTTAATGATGAAGATGCTTCAAATTATCTTGAATCAAATTTTCAAGAAAACTCTCAAGATGCAGTGAACACAACTCAATCCACAACATCAGAGGACACCACTACAAAAAAAATTAAAAAATCTGAATTTCAGAAAGAAATTCTGAAGACGGTAAAAGATATGCAAATGGATATGAAAAGGCAGATAGAAAAGAGTAACGAACACGACGAGAAAATGTTTAAATTAGAAACACAAAAATTGAAACTTTTAGAAGAAAGGGAGAAAAAGGATGGAGACTTTACAGAAAGAAAATAAGGAGTTTAAAGACGCATTTCTAGATTATTTAAAAGGAACAGATTAATCAAAAAATAAGTCGTTCCTTTTTTGTTATTTTTTTTAAATGTTCCGTTTGAAACTTTTAAAACAAGAGAAGAAACCTACAAAAATTGAAAATTATAAGTCAAATGAAAACAAAAGACTTTTATACAATATATATGTATGTATGTATGTATTTAAACTGTACCAACGATTATTTTTAACACTGAATTGAATTCAAATTGCTTTGTTACAATTTTTTAAAATTGAATTTTAAAAAATTAAAATCAAATTAAAATAAGACTATTTTAAATAATATATATAATGTATGTATATAAAACATACGAGTACTAACGTATTAATTTTTAATACGAGAAGAAACCTACAAAAAACAAGAGAAGAAACGTACAAAAATTTAAAATTATAAATCAAATGAAAACAAAAGACTTATACACGAGGGCGGTTCGGAAACTTCTTAGCCTAGCACAAAAAGCGGTATAAACAGAAAAAAGTTAAGTGTTTTGGAAACTTCCATCTCTGCTATGAACACATGTTAAATTTTGTTTCGATCTGGCAACTCCTTCATATAGAAACAGGTGTTCACAAAAGACGCATCCGCGATTTTTTTACAATGGAAAAATTGGAAATGCGTGGTGTCATTAATTATTCACATAAAAAAGGTTTATCGGGACAAGAAATTCATAATGATATGGTGAATGTGTTAGGTGAAAGTGCTCCTTCATATGCAACAGTAAAAAATTGGGTTGCTGAATTTAAATGTGGTCGTACAAGCATTGAAGATGAATCACGTAATGGACGCCCAAAAACAGCAACAACAACAGAAATTGTAGCCAAAGTGCATGATATGGTATTAAATGATCGACGAATAAAAGTGCGTGAAATATCTAATATCATGGGCATCTCAAATGATCGAGAACATTTAATTTTGCATGAAGAACTACAGATGAAAAAGCTTTCTGCAAGATGAATGCCGCACTTGTTAACAGTCGACCAAAAACGCATAAGAATGAACATTTCTCAAGCTTGTTTGGATCGTTTTCAGCGAAATAAAATGGATTTTAAGCGTCGTTTCATAACTGTTGATGAGACATGGATCCACCACTATACTCCAGAGACAAAGCTGGAGGAAGTGCCCCAAAGAAGGCAAAAACAATTAAATCGGCTGGTAAGGTTATGGCAATGGTTTTTTGGGACTTCAAAGGTATTTTATTGATTGACTATCTGCAAAAGGGTAAAACAATAAATTCAGAGTACTATTGCAACGTTTTAGATCAATTAAATGTACAAATTCGAGAAAAACGTCCTGGCTTACAACACAAAAAAATAATTTTTCATCAAGACAACACACCAGCGCACAAGAGTGTTTTAACAATGGCTAAAATCAACGAATTAAAGTACGAGTTGCTTGACCACCAACCTTATTCTCCTTATTTAGCTCCCAGTGACTTTTACCTGTTCCCAAATCTAAAAAAAATCCTTGCTGGCAAGCGTTTTACCTCAAATGAAGATGCAATTACAGTTGTAAACCACTATTTTGAAGACCTTGATGAAAACTGTTTTAATCAAGGGATAGATTTGCTAGATAAGCGTTGGACTAAGTGTATTGAAGTTTCAGGAGATTATATCGAAAAATAAAAATATTTTTGAAAAACTAACTATTCTCTTCCATTGATAGGCTAAGAACTTTCCGAACCGCCCTCGTATATATAAATATATATATATATATATATATATATATATATATATATATATATATATATATATATATATATATATATATATATATATATATATATATATATATATATATATATATATATATATATATATATATATATATATATATATATATATATATATATATATATATATATATATATATATATATATATATATATATATATATATATATATATATATATATATATATAAAATAAATTTGTTGAGAAATTTTTTAATGAAAACGTATTATTTTAGTAACATTTATTCATCCTGAATGTCGTTACTACTGGATGCTGTTACTGGACTTATGTCGTTATTGGGTGTGGTTAATAATAGTTGGGTGTGGTAATAATAATTGGGTGTGGTAATAATATAGCAATAGCTTTTCTAACAAGTTCACCACTACCATCGTCACAGTTCTTCATTGGGTTGAAGTCGATTGTGTTCCGCATCCTATTGATCCATGATCCATTTTTTATAAATAGCATCGTTATTGTCATTTAGAAAGTTGTGTAAAACACAACAGCCTTGCACAATTAAATTGGCATAATCCACCTTATTATCGATTCCTTTGCCTACTCTGCGGAATCTTGCTTTCAAATGGCCGAATGCATTTTCAACCACTCTTCTGCTTTTGGACAAAGCATAATTGAAGTTTTTTATTTGTTCATTGCTTTCGCAGCTAAATGGATAATTCTTCATAAGGGTTTTTGATACATTGTTCTATTGTATCGTCGAGCACCCTAAATTCCTCGTAATGCTCTTTTTTCACTAGCCACTTTTGAAGTGTTTTTAAAAGTTTGGCCAAAACAAGTCAAAATGAAACGTTTTCCCATACAAATTTAAATGATGAAAAAGTCTCACTTTGACTTGTTTTTGTACGAAAGAGGAACGAAAACGTTTCGCACAGGCGATGCCACCTTAAATAAAGTGTGTCATCTCCAAAATATTCGTTTTTTTTATTGAATTTTAATAGTCACCACGTTGTTCTTTGTTTGTAAACAATAATGAACTGTCAAACGAAAACCAAAACGAGAATGAAAACGACCACAAATTGTGTGAAAATTGGTTGAGACGTTTTGAAAAGTCTCGAGCGAAAACGAGAATAAATGACCTAATGAAAATGCAGTATAATCATCAAGTAATAAATTAAAAAAACACGCCTTTAGCTTTAATTTAGCCATTTGTTTAAGAAAAATATGTATTTCAGTATTTTAATAGTCACCACGTTGTTCTTTGTTTGTAAACAATAATAAACTGTCAAATGAAAACCAAAACGAGAATGAAAACGACCACAAATTGTGTGAAAATGGGTTGAGACGTTTTGAAAAGTTTCGTGCGAAAACGAGAATAAATGGCCTAATAAAAATGCAGTATAAGGGAAGAAAAAGAAACATGCAAGGAACTGCAACAATGCAAGTTGCTATAAGAAATCAGAAAAGAAATGAAAACGTGACAAATATAAAAAGAAATTACACTTTTAACTAACATACATAAGTTTAAAACAAACATACATTTTAAAACATTTTAAAAGAATATGAAAAGTGTTATAACAATGAAGAAACATACACGAACAAAGAAAGCAAAAACTTTTTTGAATAAAAATAATAAATAAAAAAAGAACAAAAAACCTATAAAAACAATGACACAGTAAAAACAAAATTTGGAACCAGAACACAAGAGCCGCCTCTGTCCAATCCTTTACTGGATCCGCTGCTTTGCATTGCAAGCCTGGGATGCTGGTAACCCCTTAAGTTTGGACTATAAGACTGTGTCCAAAGACGACCAGATGAACTAAAAAGAAAGTAAGTAGAAAGAAGTAAGTTTTAATTTTGTTGTGTAGAGGGTTTTTTTAGGAAAAAACAATTACTTTTGTTTTGACACAGACCCGTTTTTATAAGAGAAAAGGTGCGAGAGCACTTCTTAGGGTTGAGCTCAAGCATAGGAATCCCAGAATTTAGCAAAGGGATAGTTTGCCCATAAACAGCGGAGCTGTTTTTATCAAAAATAAAACAGCGAAGTTGTTTTTATCAAAAAAAAAAAAAAAACAAAATGAATCTTTTGAAGAAAATAATTTATTTGGACATATGTATATACATTTGGACTAGACGGACGACGAACTTTTGGGGGAAAATTGCAAAGCCAGTAGCAGCGACGTCCAGGAGACAGTAGATTTCACGAAAATTAAATTTGAAAATATTAGTTTTTCAATGCCGTAATTTTTCTGGCGGAAAATATTAAATTTAAAGACATTTTAAGTACCTTATTTCTAGTTTAGTTCTTCCGAGATGTAAGACATATGTCAGGCGATAATCTGTTAAATAAAATAATCGGAATTATTAATGTTGTTAAGAAAAGAAACAATGACGGAGTAAATTATTTTTCTGAGGCAGTAGGGATGCCGAAAAAATCGTCAGGGTATCATGGAGGTATCAGCCTTTGATTCCATGAGGGTGAGAAATCCTTGGCAGAACATCTGCCAGGAGTGCATCTTAGTGAGTGTAAATGTCTTTTAGTGATTGTGAGTGCATCCGTTTTTGTTCCGTTCTCGTTGTGTAGATTCCAGTGTACTTGTTTTGAGCACCGTATATTTTTATTATTTTTTTTTTAAGCAAGAATCACACCCAATCTGGCGTGCTTAACGCCTACACACTGGCAGCGCTGACAAATCTGGCAAAACTTCCTTTATTCGTTTAAGCAGTGCAGTCGATAAAATGGCGTCCAACGAGGGGCACTATTCACGTGAAAGAAGAACATATGTTTTTGTTATTGATACAGAAAGAAAAAAGAAAAAGCGCGATAAAACCATTTCAATAAATTACAATGATGCAAAAACGGTAAGTGAAAATGTTTATTGTTAAGATTAAGATAACGTTCGATGGAGCTATATTATTTTAAGAGTGACTAAACGAAAATTGTTGACCAGGCACTAGACGTTAATGCTGTTGGCTTCCTACAATGCCAGAAAGGAAGAATTCAAATATCCCCGATGAAAAATAAATGCCAACAAAGTTAAATTTGTCAATAAAATGTTAAAAAAAACAAGAAACTACGAAACGACAAAATTCGTTTTCCAGAATTTGCTTTTTCTTTTTGTTTGTAAAAAAACTTTTGTTGAGCTTATGCTGCCATCAGATTCCAAATGAAATCCAAATAAATGTTGCCAGAACACCATATTGCTGACTAACTAGGTAACTAAGCTAGTTACCAGAAAAGAACACGGGTATTGTCCGGCCCATGGCGACGCTGACCCTCACGACCCTTATAAGTGTTCGTGAAATTTCGGTAATAGGTATCCTCAAGATGTGCACCATAAGCGCAAAACTCTATTAATGCCAGCATGCAATCTCGAGAACATTATTTCGATGACCTACATTTTCGAATAAATAAGGAACGACTAAAGCACTTTGTCCGCATAGTTGTTGGAAAGACTGCGGTGAATTTACTTGTTCAAAGTGAATTGAAGGCCCACTGCACTATAAAAGTATTTCCAAATTTCATGATAAACTAATGCTAGTCTTAAGCCGTCAGGAATTATTAATTTTCTGGCCTAGGATATGGATATGGCCGCGTCCAAAAAAAGTCAGGTTCCGGCAAAAGAGCTATAGTCGCAAATTAAAACTGGTTTGAAAGCGATATAAAGACGAAAGCAAGAGGAAAAAAGAAGAGGCAAAAATTTCTACTCACCTTTGCGTCTTAAGCGAGCCATGGTATTAGAGGACCTCTACACGTTCGACAATATTTTGGTTCTTTTCTTACCATGATCTGCCTATGCTAAGTCTGGAAGCACTTCCCTACGCTTTAGATTTGACCTACTGCAATTATCTTATAATTGACAGAATTACCTGGATTCCTTATGATAAAGCAATTTCGGAGCTCTAGTTTTGTAGCTTGATAATATGCCTAGGAGGAGATTAGAATTAGTTATTTTAGATAAAAGGAATTGTTGGAAAATAAGGTTTTTAGATTTAGTTGGTTATTTTTTTATAATAAGAAATTGCATTTTGAATGAGTTTTAAATCTCAGACTAGTATGTTTAGGTTTTTAAATAATATCTTACCATAATACGTCTGCTTTATAATTACTGCAGTCCGAAACAGAGCAAATCTGAAAGGAAACAAAAAAATTGTTTAAAACTTTTAATCGTTTTGAATTGAAAAAAATGCACAAAGAATGTCATTGATTCAATTAAATTTCTCCAAGAATTATTTTTTTGTTTAGAAAAACTTTTCAAGTTGAAAAAAAAATATTTTTTAATATGTTTAGAAAAACTTTTCGGAGCCACTTATCACTATAGGGCAACTCACGATCTCAGGGAAATAGCCCGAGGAAAGTGGAAAAGGAAAATATCGGAGGAAATTTTGCAATTACAAAAACAAAATACACACGGTTGCTTTTCCCCAAGATGGGGAAATTTACATCACCAAAAATCAGAGGAAAGTTTCCACCGGCGCTTGGGGAAATCAGTCAGCTGTCACCACCAGAGTTTTGAGACGAAATTATACTGTCGGCGCCGTGGCCGCCTTTATTAGCTCGAATTAAACATCAACAATGGTTAAATATTGTGCTTGAATGTTTTTTACATTGTTGTCGGTAAATGTCTTAATTTTAAAGTTATTCATCCATCCACGTTTATTCGATAATAAGAGATTTTGTTTATTTATTTATTGCCGCGAAAGCCTGTTGCGCGGCGGCCACCTAAATTTTAAAATCAATTTAGGCGCGGCGCTTCATGTCGGCTCTATACTCTGGTCAACACATCAAAAAAATAAAACGTAAACAAAGTGTATATATTTGTTTTATACAACATACCTTCAATTAAAAGTATTTCCTGGACCGCTTCCTCTATGAGAAAATCGATAATTTTCTCTTTTTCGTTTTTCTTTGGCATATTGAAGCAATTTTTCGTATTTTCTTTGCAAAAGTCTCAAATACTTCATTTATTGTTTATTAAATTGCTTTGACTTTTTTTTAACATCAGCTGATTATCAACATTGTTGGAAAAAAAACAATCAAGTGCGCTCACAATCGGGTGCAAGTTTTACATTTCCTTTTTCTTTTCCACAAGATAGTGAGTTCCGCTTATATATTTAAATATTTTGGTCTTATTGGGACAATCAATATTTGTCTCATAACATGCTTTCTTTTCAAAAGCATTATAGCCTGTGCCAGTGTTTCGACGTTAACGTTCGCATGCCTTCTCTGCGACAAACATCTGATTTGGGTCGCACTAACACTCATCAAAACGACAAAGCGCAATCAATACGAACGAAAACGTAAGCATTTCAGTACTAAATAGGTGGCCAATAACTGTTAACCATGCGAATAGAAATGTCAAAAACGCGCACTTGTGTTTTCTCTGTCGTTTAGAAATAAAAGAAATAATGGAAAATAAAACGTAAGTAAATAAAAACCCTAACAATATTTAGTATTTTATTAAAAGGATGTACATATGTATATTAATTTTAGTGTAAAGAAGTCAACCTTGCTGCAGACATTGGTGCACTTTATGGAGGCAAAGAGTTTGCAATGGGAGTGCCAGTGTTTGGAAGTTCCAAACATTCCACCGAGGATCAGTGAAAAATCTGGTGCTCAAATTGAACTCACTTGGACCTCCATTACGTACTATTCATGAGTCAAATCTGCGAACATAACAGAAGTTTGCATGAAACTGGTGGCGGACTGTATCGTGCCAACTGTCAGTAAGAAATGAAGCAGGCGATCGACTGAACTCTGTTTCTGAGCAAAGCTGCAGTACCTAGTGGGGAGGTTTTTGGGTATGAGGAAGTGACAGTTTAGTAGTTAGACTACTTCACGTGTTTGTCAGGCTCTCTACCCAGGGGAAACAATGATGTTGCAGTTATAACACCAACAAGAAAATCAGCAGGGTTCTGTATAATTGCACACCAGTCAACAGCCACACACAACTCCAAAAACAGCAGCAGAACATGCACACACAAGCCAACATCCACACACCATCCAACTTCCATACACCAGCCAACTCCAAAATAGTAGCAGAGCAGCCTGGTACTTATCAGCGAACAGACACACACTACCCAACGGAAACACAACAGTCAAAAACCCCAAAAACAGCAGTAGAGTTGCCAGGTACAACAGACACTTGCCAGCCATAAACCACCAGATATACATAGCAGCCAACAGCAACTAAAAAAGGCCAACGAGAAGACATTTTAGATGAACTGTCTGCGTCTTCTTCGGCAAGAAAATGCGTCAATGAGCAAATTTTGCTTATTCGACGCCAACTAAGAGTGGTGAAGATACAGCTGGCATAGCCAAAGACCAGGCTGAAAATATAAAAACTTTGTTGGGAAGGACATAGCCGCAGCTGCACAAGCGGTAGCAGAATCTGCGAAAAGAACAGCAGATGTAATAGAACTCCCAACAGAACTCCCTATTGCCAGAATTTGTGTTGAGTTTAAAAAATAATAAAATAAAAAAATTTAAATGAAAAACTAAAGGATACACAAAATTGTTCTTTTTAATTATAAATTTATTGCAATGCCCCTCCGTATTGCAGCAGCCCTACTCTCTATTTCAACCCCGTATTCATCGTCGTTCGCCTGAATCTCTTCTCGAACTTAATTTTCAGCGATAAAGTCGCCGGGGCACTTATATTGTAAGCACATATTGTGCAAATCGAAACATGCGTTTATTATATGTGTTGCTCTCTCGGGGCTGTAGTGCAATCCTCAGGAGCCGAGACGGCAGCGAACCCTGAAACATCGTTCCACAACATTGCGAGCGTTGGTGTGCTTTTCGTTGTAGCGCCTTTCAGCAAGGTCCTTGGATTCCTAAAGGGCGTCATGAGAAATGACTTAAGTTTATAGCCGCATCTTCTAAAAAACGGAAAAGTATAAATGGATTCTGTTTCCAATAAAAATTAAATATTACCAAGAATGCAGGCTTTTCGTTTTCCCCTTCTAAAAAACCGAAAAGTATAAATGGATTCTGTTTCCAAAAATATTAAATATTACCAAGAATCCTGGCGTTTCATTTTCCCTTGTCGAAATCATCTTGTATATTTTTGTTGGGCACACTTTCTTTCCATATAAAAGAATCATGGTTGGAGCAGGGGGGCCTGGCATCAACAAACGTGATTTTTGTTTTGTGGTCGCAAATCTAGCAATGAAAAATATATGTATAAACATCTTAAAATATTTTAAGTGCAAGGCCAAATATGTATGTATGTACTTACCACCAGTACGTTTATACTACAATATCCCTTTCTATTATAGTATAAACGCTTTAGGTCATCTCCTGGGGATTTGATGCGGGCCATCGGCACATCCTATTACACCCGGAAATCCACTCGAGTTATAAAATTACTTCATTATAGCTCGCTCTTCTTCCGGACGAGGTTTCCGTATCCAATCGCGGCAAATCCAATCCTCGAACTGCAGACACTCACGAATAATGCGTCCGGTCGTTGATTTGCTTGTAGACGACACTAGTTTGTTGCCTTTGTCTGTTGCTAGTTCTTGCAGCCAAAAACCGTAGAAATGTTGCCTTTTCTTTTTCACAACAATTTTCGACAAAACTGTAACAAAACATTTACACGTATTAAGATGCAAAATATGTACATATTTTATACTTACAGGTTTGTGGGCATCTCAAGCACACTGGAAATGTATGTAACTGCCTCCTGGGAACTGGAATTTCACTCCTCCAAAAAATACAAGGCGAATGTGACATTCATGTTTAGCATAGAAAACAATTCCTAAATATTGTTTGTTTATATTTGTTTTAGCTGTCATTCACAGTTGAGCGACAGTGGCGTCAACTTTTGTCTTCATATGGTACAATTTAGATATTTCGAGTTTTTTTTTATAGTCATATTTGATTTTAATTTGTTGATCTGGTAACATTTTCAGTCACTCACATAACGTAAGGCTATGTGAACGAAGAGTCAAAAGATACTGGGTCGCTGTTTGATGCGAAAGTGAGTGACTGGCTTTCGTTCGCATAGATCGACATACTGGCCCTGGCTGCAAAAGTTCTATTGATGGTGCAAATTTGGTGTCCGTGCGCGAGTTTTTACTAAACAAGGTTTAAGCCTATTTTAACTCTGACTTTAATATTTAGTTTTTATAATTATATTAAATAATTCCACTTATTTTTACCACTACTAACTAATATTTCTGCAAACTTTATATGGACGTCTATTATATTGTTTCAATAGGGGTGGCACAAAATCGATTATTCTTTAATATTAATCGAGTTTAATTGTTTGGGACTGCCAGACCGCAGAGTTGGAGCGCACAAATATGCCCAAAATATTCACCCTTATTCTGATTGTCGTCGTCAACGTCGTCGTCAATTTAATATCAATCACCCCTACTCTGTAAGTCGTCGCCAAAGGCGTCGTCGTCTCAGAGTCGTTGTCACTCGTTGACGTCGGCGTTGTCACATGAATGCACAATTGGTACTTTGTAAGACGTCGCGGCCAGTGACGCCTGCGTATCGATAATTTACCACCAAAAAGTGTAATCCCTAACGAGTAAAGAAAATTTTCTTCTATTTGTTTGGTAAAATGTATTACACCACTAGATGACTCCGGCGGGCAGATGTTTTCTTCATCTTCAACGCGCTCGACCAACCACTCTTCCTCACATGCACTTATGTTGCCAGGCTGATGGTGGGTGAATGACTCATCTGTGGGAAAATATTCTTCGGCTTCAACATTTGAAGACCGAAGTGTAGACGCTGGTGTTGAGCGAATCTCCTCCTCACCCTCTACCACAGAAAATCCCTGGTCTTTTTTGGCGCCACACACAAAGCCATCAGGAGTTAATTGGCTGTAAAATTTCATTATACTCGCAACTGCTTCTTCCAACGGGGAAAGTTGCATCTGCTGGTATCTGCCTCCACCTGTTGCATTGCATTCTGCCTTGTTGAAGGCTACTTTCTTTTTAGATTTGAATTTTAGATCTCTCCAAACCTAAAACAAAACAAAGAAAGTTTAATTATTTGTGTACATATACTGTTATTCCTTACCTTCTGCCAACCATCACTGTCTCTTGCCGGAGGACCAAAAGCATTCAGTTTTGTAGTAATATCCTCCCAATTTTTTTTAAAATTGGATGGAAGAGAGCCTCTGCTGAACCCTTTCGCAAGGCTTGTGGTTTTCCCAAGTTCTTTTATTAAACAATCAAATTGTGTTCCATTTGTAATTTTTAATTTTTTCTCCATTTTGACTTTCCACCAACTTACAAATCAATAAAAACACAATTGTTTGTATCAAGGCGTCACAAGGCGTGCAGAAAAATCGTAACGCCCAAAAGTAAGTCGAGTCGACTCAACATGGTTGTATAAACGCCTTAGCGAGTACCAAGTACTCGTCGTCTGCTGTCGACACGACTTCAGAGGTGCCAAAATTAACACGGCGACACAAGGCGTCGACGTTAGCTGTCGACGACGTCTTACAGAGTAGGGGTGAATATCACTTCGTTTCAATATAATATCACATCAACGCATTTTTGGTATTCCGTATCATTATTGTCTTGACGTTGACTGTTTATCGATAAGTTCAATAAAAAAATCACATACCTAACATTTTTGCATCAGATTTTGTATCTATTCATCCAATTGTTGAAAAATGTTTTTTGTTTCTGATTCAAACTCTGATTCAAGTGATGAAGAAAATAAAAAGAAACTTATTTTACAGAGAAAGACACTGCGATATAGGTCTGATGTCATGAAACTACCAGACAACAAGTAAGTTTAAGGTTTAATTAATTTCCATTGGCAATCACAAAGTTTTCTTTCATTCAAGATTTCAGAAATACTTTCGTTTAAACAAAAATGCGTTTAATTATGTGTTGGAGGAAATTGCTCCTGAGATGGAAATTGGACCCAGGTCAAATTGTGTATCCAACAGAATAAAGTTAGCTTCTTCTAACGGGCTCAGTGTAATATATTTATTTACACCGCCACCTGTTGCTCTCATCTCCGATTTGTTTTCAACCATTTTCCTTTTGACTTTGAACTTTAAGTCTCTCCAAACCTTAACGAAAATATTTAATTTTATTAATCTACAAAAAACCAGGGATATAAGTTAGTAACCTTCTGTCAGCCATCACCATCTCTACTCGGTGGTCCGGAAGCATTCAAAACACTTGCAATGTTCTCCCATTGCTGGTTAAAATTTGTTGGCACTGTTCCTCTTTTGAAACCTTTTGCTAAGGATGGATTTTTCTCCAACTCTTCAACAAGTTTTTGGAACTGTTCATTATTTGTAATTTTCATATTTGCACTTTTACTTTTGGTTTTTTTTTTATTTTAACAGCAAACATCTTAGTCGTTACCAAAAACTACGACGACAAAAACAGAGTCGTATCAATTCAATAACAACGTCAATATCATTTAGAGAATACCGAGTTGTGTCAATAGTTCTCAATAGTTATCGAAAAACGACTACGCGAATACCAAGTATCAACAGTCGTCGCAAGATGTCGTTGTTTTGTCTTGACGACGACAATCAGAATAAGGGTGATTAACAAAATGCCACAAAACATCAAAGAAAATTCCCAGAAAACAAAAAAATTCCAGAATATGTCCAGAATATATGAATACATGAAAATCGTTATTTTCCCTCCCATTTTGCATCCAGAGATGGATCGCAGAATGGTTAGGTTTGTCGTGTGCTCCCTTAGGAGGGTTAAACGTAAAGTGAACGTAAGGGAAGAAAAAGAAACATGCAAGGAACTGCAACAATGCAAGTTGATATAATAAATCAGAAAGGGATAGTTTGCCCATTAACAGTGTAGTTGTTTTAAACTTAAAATAATAAAAAAAAGAGAACAAACAAAATTAATCTTACGAAGAAAATAAATTACTTGGAAACATACTTACATTTAGTCTAGAAGGACGACAAACTATTGGGGGGAAATCGCAAAGAGGGGTTTTAGACGATGCAATTGGTTGCATGCAATTTTTTGTATTCTCTTTTAAAGTTGCTTCTTAAAAACATCAGCATTTATACGGTGCAATTTTGCATGCAATACGCTTGAAATTTTTTGACGTTTATTCGCTCAATCTTCTTTAATTGGTAATTCGTAACAATAAAATACATAGTGAAAAATATTGTTTAAGCAATTGCAAAAATAAAAATGGAAGCTCCACTAGTTATTTATTCAACATTTTTTATTTTTCCTTTTTGCAAATATTTTGACAACACCACAACACGTATGTTTTCATATTTTTAAAACACCTCAACACGTTGAAAGCAGAATACAAATAAAGCAAATGAACAAGAGTACAAACGACAGTGAAGAGAAATGTCAAAAAATTGCAAGAGGAACGGAAAACGTGAAATTTTTTCTACCCCCTTTGCTTCTCTACACCGTTTGACTACAAACAAGAGTTGCATGCAATTATTGCACGAAGAAATTGCATCGTGTAAAAGGCCTCAAAGCCATCAGCAGCGACGTCCAGGAGACAGCAGCCCGCACACCAGTTCTCCAGTACCTAAAATATCCTGATGGAGTCAATTATTCAACCGTGGTAGTAGGGAAAACAAGTAGAGGCCAAGACATGGGATTCCGACCAAATCGTCAAGGTATAATGGAGGAATTGGCCTTTGAATGGATGAGGGTGGGAAATCCTTGGCAGAACATCAGCCAAGAGTGCATTTTAGTGAGTGTAAATGTCTTTTAGTGTGTGAGTTATCGTTGTTGTGTTGGGGTCGACTTGGGTAACTTCCTTTATTCTTTTAGATAGTGCAGTCGACAACCCCAAGCGCTTACAGACTTAAATGTAGTTTAATAACTACTCTCGGACAAGCACCAAATAGCAGCATCGATAGAACTTTTGATTCTAAGCTGAAAATGTAATACCGGTGGTCTCCCATAGTTTTCGAGATACGGCCCTCGAAAATTCAGACGAAAAATTCAGATATTAAGCCATATCTGTAAAACTTTTCCTTATTTATTAAGCAATATGGATATCGGGTCGGGTTTTTATTCATTTCGAATTATATTTTTATTTATTTTTGAAAATTAAAACGAGGCAGTCTATATTTTCTATATTTGTTCTCCTTTTTTCTCTTCAGTAGTGCCAGTCGACTCAACCCAAGCTTTGACATAAGCGATTGCCGTTTTATATACAAATACAGCCAGTACTACGATACGCCCTGGCGTCTTGCACGTCCTCGTGTAATCCATCTGAAATAAAAATCAAATCTTATACAGCATTTTGCTCAACCACTCGTCCAATTCTGACCAAAATAAAGTTTTCAGAAACATAACATAATTTTATTATCAAACTTAACGTCCATTACGATTTCCAATTACAAAAATTAAATCAATAACAGTCTTATCCTATGAAACGGTTCTCCATACGAATACCATCTGTCGCATTCCATATTCATAAAAACATTTTATAAAACAACAAAAACAAACATTTAATCGATTGCCAACATAATACACATTGCACGGTTCAGTGTTTTCTCTCCAATTACTTTCTCCAATAAAACAATAAGATTTACAATTTCGTCGTCACGCTGTTGTTCTGCAAAAGCCAATTACCAGACAGTTCAGTAATGTTAACGATTTTGGGCTTATCCCTTTCGTACGCTCTATCAGACGAAGGCAATGGATTCCTTAAAAAGAAGTCCACATGCTGTTCCCTTTTCTATACACAACCTCAAAAACGAATGCCTGTTAGAAAGCCCACCACCTATGCACCCGAGGAGTAAGATCAAGCTTCCTACGCGAAGCTTGTAAAGAATTGCAGTCAGTAACAACAACAAAGCTACGCCCGTGTAAATAGTGTCGAACATGCTTATTCGTATTGACAAAAGCAAGGGTTTCCAACTTGTAAGAGCATAGCACTTAGACTCAGCGACCAAAGTTCGCTTGCTAAAGTAGGCAACCACAAAACCTTTCGCATCTCTCCTCTGCATTAAAACAGCACCATATCCAATAGCACTAGCATCCGTGTGGAGTTCTATTGGACATGAAGGATCAAATATTGCCAAAACAGGCTCAGAGGTCAAAACTGTTATCATCTGCTTCTTAAAGCCTAATGCACGGGTTTCCAATCATTTTTACCCTAGACAGACGTTAAAGAATACAATGGGGCCATAATCTAGGCACAAACTTCCTAAAGTATGATGCAAGTCCTATAAATTGTCGTAATTGAGTAACAATCTCATGTGGAGGCAGAGCTGTCAAGGCCTCAATCTTCCTAGGGTTCGGTTTTACCCTTCCAGCGCTGACCTCGAAACCAAAGTATTGTAGTTTCTGCCTAAGAAAATAACATGTTCCCAGATTCAGTGAGAATCCCTTGTCGGTGAGCACCTGGAGTACAATACGGAGTCTCTCCAATGCTTCTTCAGCATTAGTAGCTACACTTAAGATATCGTCCATGTAGACGACAACAAACGAGTTAACTAAATCACTTAAAGCATTCACTACCGCACGTTGGAAAACAGATGGCGCATTTCTAAGTCCAAATGGCATTGTCAGAAACTCATATTGACCGTCAGGTGTTACGAAAGCTGTGTATTCAATCGAGTCAGAATGGATAGGTATTTGATTTAATTATGAAGCCATGTCTAAGCTCGTGAAAAAGTTAGAACCATGCAACTGATCAATTTGATCAGCGATCAGTGGCAACGGGAATCTGTCCGGAATGGTGTTGTCGTTAAAATCCCGATAATCTACACACATGCGGTCAGAACCGTCCTTCTTCTTCACAAGGAGTATGGGGCTTGCAAAAGGTTATGAGCTAGCACGAATAATACCACAATTTAGAAGTTTATTAACTCTGTCTCGAATAATACAGAGTTCTTCATTACGTCTAAAACCCGTCTTGTGAGGATCCTTTAAGCGTATTTGCATCGGTGTTGCGTTAGCACGAGAGTTAGGAATTCCGGTTACAAAATTTCGTCCAAAAGAATTCAAGATATCTATTAACCATGGCCTTAGGTCCTGGGAAATGCCAGTATCGATTAAATCTAAACTTATATACTGAGGCGCAACTGTTTTACAAGTCAAAACCAAATTCTGCTTACTAAAACTGAATTTGTCTGACGCCATATACACAGCAATACCTTGATGAAGAATTTCACGCCCAATCATTATCTTATAACGCATGTAGGAATATGGAAAAAAAACATAAAACAAAACTTAAAAAACGATTACATCGACTTCAATAACCGACAAAATTTGAAAAGTACTATTCCCCTCCAAGAAAAATAAACGTAACGCATTTTGCGAAGCGAAAACGAACTGCATACGGACCGCCATATCACTAACACTTGCATAGTTTTTCATATAAAAATACGACGAAATTAATTCTGCGTAAAACTCTTCGTAAACGTGCCGTTTTTTACGGTACGAAATGAAAGTGATTTTGCGTAATGGAAACGAACGTATTTAAACCAAAAAGTACCTAAAACAATCCGTTTACGTGCCGTTTTTGCGATACGAAAACGAACTGTTTTTTCTTAATGGTAACGGCATTAACTGTTTTTTCTTATTCGGGCAGCCATGTTGACAGAACACTTTAATTGTTTTAGTTGATGTTTGAAGTGTGATGATCTGATTGTAGTTAAACAAAATCAGCTTTTGTAAGTGTTAATATAGTAAGTATTTATAAAACGTTTGTAGTATATTTATATCTACATATCTATATTTTGTAATAGCCAAAGAATTCATAATCATTCACAATATATGCAACATTAATTCTTCAGTATAAAAAAGCTTATATTATTTCGATAGAGAAATAAATTTAGTACGGAAACAGAACGTTTTGCAGATTCAAAAACGTACCGCCTTAGTGTTACGTAAACGCAACACTCTGGTATTACGAAAACGGACCGCTTTAGTGTTACGTAAAAGTACTACTTTAGCTTAGCCTTGGCGTACTACCAATACATTCAAACTACTACTTTTTTTTTCTAATTCTCTTATTCCGAAATTAACGTTTACGGTGCATTTACGTATCGCAAAATCGGTTCGTTTTCGTAGTCTTGTATGAAAAAATGACTTCGCCAACGATTCGTTTTCGTGCCGGTTTTCTTAGAGGGTCACTACATTAAAAATACGTTTTCCGCGAAATAACTCATTCATTCTTGAATCAGCGAACATTCTGAGCCAGAATCATAAAAAACAAATTTCTCACCAGAATGATTCAATGTTCCAGCAGGTACACCGATAGAACATAAACACCTGTCGATCCTTTGAAGAAACATTAGCGCTTTCGCCAACTCTTTTGCGAACAATCTTGGGACAGGTTTATGCGTAGTGACCAGTATCTTGACAGTTGAAACAGGTTACAGCTGGCTTCGTTTGGGTTTTTTATATATGCTTTATTTGAATTATTGAATCTGCTCCAAAGGAGCCTAACAATACGTATACGAATCTTAAGTATAATTCAATAATGAATCCTAGTATGGATTTTTTGTTATGTGGATCTCTGCTTATTGGCAGGAACTTGTATTAATTTGGTCAAAATAGTATATAACGGGTATGGATCACATGTCTCAAAATTTTAAACCTGCCACGTGACGTGTGTTCGCGATTACTCATACGGCTGAAGCACAAGTATAGATAAGAAAACACGGCGTTCGTTTCTTCGAAGTCTTAAAGAGCTTGGACTACACAACAATTGTCTATGAAGTATGTTATCATGACGTTCGAGCTTCTTTTTGTGATTTATATTGATTTTTTGAATTGCCTCTTTAACAAGAGGTATTCTTAAGTCTCGGTGGAAGTTTTCGTTCCTCATGTACCAAGGGGCACCGGTAATGAGACGCAATGTCTTTGATTGGACTCTTTGGATTTTGTCGAGATTGCTCGAGCTTGCTTTGCCCCATAGCTGAGCACCGTATAACCAGATAGGTTCGATTGCCCTGTTGTATAGCAGGACTGACTTCTCCAGGTGAGTCGGCGATCCAGGTGGATTCCAAGGTATGTAACATTCTCGCTGTTCAAATGATTTTTCAATTGCTTGGGTCGGACGGTTTACTTGTTCGATCATTATCTTATAACGCATGTAGGAATCTGGAAAAAAAACATAAAACATAACTTAAAAAACGATTCCATCGACTTCAATAACCGACAAAATTTGAATAGTACTATTCACTACATTAAAAATACGTTTTCCGCGAAATAACTCATTGATTCTTGAATCAGCGAACATTCTAAGCCAGAATCATAAAAAACAAATTTCTCACCAGAATGATTCAATGTTCCAGCAGGTACACCGATAGAACATAAACACCTGTCGATCCTTTGAAGAAACATCAGCGCTTTCACCAACTCTTTTGCGAACAATCTTGGGGCAGGTTTATGCGTAGTGACCAGTATGTTGACAGTTGAAAGAGGTTACAGCTGGCTTCGTTTGGGTTTTTTATATATGCTTTATTTGAATTATTGAATCTGCTCCAAAGGAGCCTAACAATACGTATACGAATCTTAAGTATAATTCAATAATGAATCCTAGTATGGATTTTTTTGTTATGTGGATCTCTGCTTATTGGCAGGAACTTGTATTAATTTGGTCAAAATAGTATATAACGGGTATGGATCACATGTCTCAGAATTTTAAACCTGCCACGTGACGTGTGTTCGCGATTACTCATACGGCTGAAGCACAAGTGTAGATAAGAAAACACGGCGTTCGTTTCTCCGAAGTCTTAAAGAGCTTGGACTGCACAACAATTGTCTATGAAGTATGTTATCATGACGTTCGAGCTTCTTTTTGTGATTTATATTGATTTTTTGAATTGCCTCTTTAACAAGAGGTATTTTTAAGTCTCGGTGGAAGTTTTCGTTCCTCATGTACAAAGGGGCACCGGTAATGAGACGCAATGTCTTTGATGGGACTATTTGGATTTTGTCGAGATTGCTCGAGCTTGCTTTGCCCCATAGCTGAGCACCGTATAACCAGATAGGTTTGATTGCCCTGTTGTATAGCAGGACTGACTTCTCCAGGTGGATTCCAAGGTATGTAACATTCTCGCTGTTCAAATGATTTTTGAATTGCTTGGGTCGGACGGTTTACTTGTTCGATGGTGCTGTGACCTTCCCGAAATCCAAACTGATGGTCTGGTATTACGTTATTTGACTCGAGGAACGGTTTTATTTTCAATAAAACAACTTTTTCAAATAGTTCGGTTTATTTAATGGCATGCAGAACTTCATTTGCGGTAGTAAAGAATGGAATTACGGCAGACATTTTATTATCAGGTGGGTGGAGGTCGCTACGTATAGGATTTGGCGAAATACCTGGGACTGATGGTTTGCAAAAACATTTGCCTTTTCCTCTTCTGAGCCCACTCGCCATTTGCGTCGCGTATTGGAAATTGCGTTTTTGTGGGCATACTAGTATCTCTTAATGTTTTCCATAATGAGAATTTGGTTGAAGCTGTCGGAGTTAAACTTGCAATGAAACTAGCATGCTGTCTACTGTCTCCATTTCTAAATGCGCTTTGCAACCTTTTAGTAGCGTCAGTCAGTCTTAGTCGGGCCGCTGGTGACCTGTTTTGCTGCCATTCGCGAAGGAACCTCCTTTTTCACTTAGAAGGTGCTCTATTTCCCGGTTAGTATAAGTATTCAAACTATTTGTGGCGTTTATTTGTCTGTTTGTAGCGTGAATGGCCGCCTGTTCTAGGATCACGTTTAAGTTGGATACGTGTTATCGTTCTCTTCCGCGTTAGAAATTAGATGATTCGAATCTAAATGACTGCTAATGTACTTCCTGTGTTTTAACCAGTTAGTTGTGTATGAAGTAAGCCTAAGGCGCTCTTCTACAAGTACTGTCTTCACGTGAAGAAGAAATATAACTTACGAGTGGTCTGACGATAAGTCAAGGCAGGTACTAGCAGATAAGTTAGATTTACTAACTCCTCTTGTTATACCGAAGTCTATCATGTAAGGATTTTTGTTAATATCAGAAGCCCAATATGTAGGTTGACAGGGCGATATAAAGACCAATTTATTTTGACGTCGCATTAAACATTTATACAGCTGGTTTCCCCTAGGGTTTACTAAACGGGATCCCCAGTGCGTATGTTTGGCATTGCAGTCATCAGCAGCCTCGATCTAGCTTTGTAGCCAACAACTAAACTAGCATTTTTGGATTTTTTAATCTTTCTGGAACCGGAGAAAACACCCTATATTTTAAAAAAAAATATATTAAAAACCGCGCCATTTGTTTTAAATAATTGTACGTCTGCGGCGCTTTTCTTTGATATCACAAACCAGTTTCTTGAACAACTAATTGTTGTAAACGCTTTATTTAAAGAAATGAAAAATTGGCGCGATGTTTTTCAATTAGTTTTTCCCCAGCGGCGCTAATTTTCTATTGAAAAAACAACACTTCAAAATAATTCTTAATTCATCTATTATATTTTTACATTTTATTTCTATTTTCATACTCATTATCATGTATTTCTTACCTCCAAATCCATCTATCAGCAACATTTTTACGTGTAGCGAGCCTCAGAGGATGGATATTTGATCTTTTATAAATAAGCCCCAGTCCCTTAAAATATTTACTGTTCGGGCTAGAATGGCCTCTTTATCTTCATTGCTGAACAATTTTTGCAATTCCCGACTACTTTTTGTTTCTATTTTATGCTATGCTACGTTTTTTAAGAGTTTTCAAGAATGAAACTATTTTTCCGTTACTAGAAGGAATTTTACCACAGTGCAACTTCGTCTAAAAATTTTGCCATATGGTAAGAAAATGGCAAGATCGATAACACCATAACATCGAAAAAGGTCTATGATCCTTGTTGAAAATGTTTCAAAATTTTGTGCAAAAAAATTAACTCAAATGCCAATATATCCTCCATTTAAAGGGTTAAATTCTAAAACAAAGTTCCTCGTTGAACCATTATTGATAGCACATTAAGGATGAATGCCAATTGCTATCAATTTTTACATTAGGGCTTACAGACCGGTAGTTTGAAATACCGTGTTTCCTCACTCTTCGAAAATAATACTTCGCATATGCAAAATCAAGCAATGTTTCGTATATATAAGACCTTGTAGCCAGCACACATAATTGTATTTACTTTATAAGACGCCCACACCAACGGTGAAACGTGCTTATGAAATAAAGAAAATCGAAACATGTAATTTTTAACATTTAAATATATACCAAATAACAAACTTACTACTAAAACTTCCAACCGCCAACCCCGCCGCCACAACGAGGGACCTATCTTCAGAACCTGCCCGTAAATAGTTCTTGCCAACAAGCTTCCAGCCACCAGCGGGTCCAGCTTAACGCATCACCTCTTCATCAGCGGAAATAAACCCCCCCCCACCCTAGTGGTGCACAGGTACCACAAGCTTTAGGTTCGTAGGGTACATAGTACAGATTTCACTAGAAACTGAGACTGACGGACGGATAGAGAAAGATAAAAGGGATTTATTTATCGAGATTTTTATAAAGGGAAGATTTTCCAAACAGGCTTTTTTTAAATTACATTCTGTTTAGACATCATAAAACGAAGTATTAAGTTGAGCTCAGTACTATAGCCGTTAGGGTAATTTTGGAAAGGCTAAGCTTGCCGTAGCCTTAGATGCAGCGTTACCATACGTCCTTTCGGAGGACATGTCCTTTTTGACCACTGCCCTCCCTCCTTTTTCAAAAACATTTGTGCTCCTTTTGCTACTTATATTCCCTGTACTATAATTCAATACTTTTTAGGCTATTAAAATACTGGAAAATGCATTTTTGATAATTTCTAGCTGTATTTACGTGCGCCATGTGTCCCCATACACGGTGTGTTGCATGTGGAAAAAATTCCAATTGGTTCAATCGATATTGCAGTTAGAAAAATTACATTCCCTTCGGGGAAATTAATTTTAATCCTTAAAACTCGAACAGATGCTAAACTAGCAAAATCTAAATAGGGTTACGTAACTTTCGCACGAACTTCGGAAAACCTCACACGAGAAGCTGTTTGCATATTATGTGTTGCACTGTTTTCAAACTTTTTTTAAGAATAGTGGAATATTTGCTATGGACATGATCAAAATTTACACTATCCAGTCATAGTTATCGACGCCTAAGACACTGCAATTATTATTAATGTTGTTACATGTTTAATTCGCCCCTCGCCTGCTTATTTTCTTTAAAAAAAATTCTTGAATCTTTTTTAAACAAATTATATTGAACTGGTGATCATTTATATCTTTTCCAATTACTTCTATTTTTTTCGTTTTAAAATGTGTCCCTCGTAGGTTCTAAAGGCTCTCTGTAAATGTCCTATGTGTCGTCCTTTTTTGGCACAAATGTCCTCTTCGACTCATCTTTTGGTAACCCTAAATAGAAAAAACAGTGAAATTAATTTTCTTTTTATTTCTAAAATAAGAATAGACTTGACAAAGATACTGAGAAAGGCATAGAGAGACGACAATACGAAAGCCTACAAGCCACCACAGCGATCGAGCGCCATCTTAAGCGAAGAGCCATCTTAAAATGTATGATAGATCTATGCATATACTGTTTTTTTCTTCTATTTTACTTCACTAAATGTTTGAACTATTTTATTTCTGTAATTCAATATTTCTGACCTAATGATAACAGAAAGTATCGATTGTTTGAAAAAGAATTAATGTTAACGTAAAATTTCCTGTTTTGGTAAAAGATTGTGTAAAATGAAATAGCATTTTTAATCGTATTAATGGACAGAACTCTTTAATAATATACTATAGCTATAAAAAGTTCTAAATAAGAATGTTGTTTTAAAAAGAATGGCTATATTTTTCAAAGAATGGCGGAAACGTGTACCGTTTGCCTGAGACAGCCAGCACCCGGCAGTTCATTATCCACTCTAAAAAGCAGTGCCCTTGAAATAAGGGGCTCGACATACTATAACGTATGGAGACAAAATACTGATGTCCATGTAAACAAAATGTCGTTCGTCTATTTTATACAAAACAGTTTAGAATGAAACTAATCACTTTCGCTTTTACTATTCGTTTCTTATTGCGCTGGCCATTTTGTTCCAGCAAACAAGCTCTTTGCTTTTTTATTAGATGCTTTTGTTGTTGCTGGACCATGTCGACATCACAGTCCTTAATGAATTAAGAAGAATTGTATATATGTAATTAAAAAAAAGATTTAGTAAATCAATATGACATTGAAAAGAAACTACATTTTTAAATGGTTTAATGGATGCCTATATTTTCTCTTAGACAACACCGATCAAGTAAAACAAATCATTTTCTATTTTGCGGACCTTCTTGCGATCCTAGAAGTTTTGGATTCAAATACATTAGTAGTTTTTCTTTGTTACTCTTCTTAAATTTGTAATGCTCTTGCTCACTGTTCTAAATTTAGATCAATTGGTATGTCAAGTCAAAAAAAAATTAAATTTTTCATCCTATTTCCAATAGAGACTGTAAAATAGGGATTTCCCCCTATGTTAATAACTGGATGCATCAACAACAACACCAAGATGAAATAAATGTAAACTTGGTCGCATTGGATTTCAAAAAGTGCAGTATTGTAGCATATCTTGGACATAGCCTCGATAATACGAGTAAGACTGGATATTTATCCAGAGTTAGATTAAACCATAGAGTGTTAACCAAAAACACAACTAATATTAATTGTCTGTCTTCGCCTTCCATCTGTTATATTTAACTTTAGACTGTAGCTTACCCAATATCCGGCGTGTAATACTGGAAATAATCTCTTTATTTCCAGTTTATATCAAAGCTTCTACTAAAAAAACCTCGTTTACTAGAAGCCCGAAATTATTTAAACATTCATAAATATACCTCTTTTTCAGTGTACCGCGTTATTCTGGGAGGCTTCATGTCAGATAAGTAGCCAATAGATTGGCGATAGACCGGAAATTCCCCTTCTGATTAATCGCTACTCGTTTAGGTAAGTATATTTTTTTATTTCCGTTACCTTGAATTTTATTTGTTTGTCTTAGTGTTTTATTTAATTTTTTAAGTACCCACCGAATGCTTTTCTGTGCCTCCTGTGTGATGTAAATTTTCGGAATTCATCGCTTTGAGATCTCTCCATCTAATCTAGAATCTGGCCCAACAACTGCTGGATTATCTATAAACATATCATATACACTACAACTCAAGTAGCACCAAAAACACATTTCTAAGTAATTCCTAGTTTTTACCTTACATCAGATAGTACCTAAAAGTTTTTTCTTTTGTTTCTGGTTACTGTATTGGATTTTTAAATTTTTTCCTTTTTCCTTAAACTACTACATAACAATAACTTATAAACTTTTCTTTTATTTATACGCTTACTGCTTAGTTCGTTTTATTGATGCACAGTAAAATCCTTCGTGCAATCTTTATAACCCATCTTAAATACAAGAGTAAATTTTCTTTAAATTTTTTCTTAATTATGACTTTTCTTAATTTTCCAATAAATCATCACACTTCCCCATTTTTTTATCTTTTATTTAGGTTAGCCATTTCCCATTTGGAAATGCGCTATGATACAGGAAAGGTTTCCTAATGCCAACTAGATTCGATTTCATTCCTCCTCCAACCGGTCTGGTATCATCAGTACATCGATTGACGTTTCGTCCGTCCTTCTATGTGTGGTTTTCATGAATAAGTTCTTCTCACACACACTCAGCCGGTAAGAGCAATTATTGTTAATTTGTTTGGTTTATATTAATATTTCGCATCCTGCTTCAGATTTAATTTTTTCTAGCGGAATGGAGAAAAAATTTGCAATAACACCAGTTTAGTGCGTTAAAATAAAATTTTATACTTTCTTGGTATCATTGTTTTTGTTTGTAGGCGGTAAGTGCTAGTGTGCCTTGGAAAACAACGAAAAAACAGTAAAAAAACAAAATAGTTAGTCAACAAAATCAAAAAAAAATAATTATGTAATCTTTGCGATAATTTTATATAGTTTTAGTCATAAATTTCGTTGTATTCTTTATTCCAATTATTTTCACTTTCAGGATCGTTTGGGATCAGGAACACCTGTGCGTGATTACTACTATATGGGGCTCAACTACCCCACTTATTTAATTCACACAGCATCTCATTAAGGACAAAGATACTTCTCTTAGACACGTGAGCTGCGCACTATATGATGCTAATACCCACTGCCGAACCTACTGTTTAACAACGGCTCGGAACGGCTGATGCGTTTTATAGCGAAGTTTTAGATGGCATACAGATTAATCTCTTACCAGTACCGTCGCCGACATTTAAGAGCTGGAAACATTTCGCTGGAAAATTGTGTGAGATGTTCTTATCCAGAGTTGATCCAGAGTTTACTAGCTGTGCACACTTTCGGATGTGCGTGCTTTCGGTAAGTGGAATATTTGTAAAAAGCCTTGTTCTTTTGGTTTTTCTATATTTTCCAGTCATGGATACTGATTGGAGTGACGTTAAGTACGAGTATCTAAGGGTCTGCAATAGACTTGGTGAGAATTTATAAATAATATTTCGGGTTGTTTGTTGTCCCGTTAGGGTTTGGTACAGAGCCTTGACTACATAATAACGGATACATAACATAAAATAACCCATATTGCATTTGTCTTGCTTATTATTTTATGTTCTCTTCATAGCAAATTATTAAACATATTAGTTCCCACCGTCTTAACTATTCCACAGTTTAGAAATTTTCGTGCAAAGTTCGCATTCAAATTGTTGCTTCAGTCACTAAGGAAGTGATTTCTTCGGAAGACTTTTATTGCAGAGGCTAACTTTAAAATTCAAGCTTTCTCGCTGTAACGTTTTGCATTGCGTTCATATGACTCGTAATATTTTTGCGATTCCTTTCGCGAATTAAGTGGAGCCGATCCATATTCATAAGAATTACAATTTCATGATCGCTCAGGGATTTCAGTTTATGCGCTAATTTATAATCCGAGCCATTTGTATACATTTCATACCCAAACAGTGCAAAACACGAAGTCACTCCAATCGCTACATGGAATGAGGATCTTAAGGCACACTTTATTTCGCTCTAGTATAGATCCCATTTATTATTAGTCGTAGTCTTTTTCGTTGCTTTTAAGAACACGAATTTTGACAGATGGTCTACCACAATAAAAAGTAAACATTTCCGCTTTAGGATCGAGGATATTTTACCAAGAAATCCACATAATTTCCAATAGTCAGTTTCATGTTTTGGTTTTGTCTTCTTGCATATTCTAACATTGTGTATATATTGTCGGACTTGCGACGTCATGCCTGGCCAATAATACCTTCGTCGTAACAGACGTAGAGTCTCGGCTATTCTACCATGAGCTGATGTCGGTACATCATGGGCTTTTTCGATAAGAACTTGAGTAAGTGCCTGGTGGATCTATTGCTTTCACTATACCTCATCTTCAATTGGGTTACTTTCACATTTGGTTCTTTTAAAAATCACCTCGATTCTAATTCTTTATACCCACCCAAATTCCGTCGTTTTAATCCCGAAAACCTGCTAAATATCTTTTACTATAGGCATTCGAGAGAGCATATCAGTGACTACACTGTCTTTTCCTTTGCGGTACTCAATATCGAAATCGTATGTAGTTAAAGGGGCCATCTAGCTAATCCACACTTAGGTCTTTTAAACTCATCAACCGTTTGAGGATTGTGTGATCAGTGACGACGACCAACATCGCCGCAAGACTTTCTTTTTCAGTGATGCTAAAATTAGTAAACAACTGTTAAACTTCTGGAAGTAAAAAGCGAGACGATTTTCATTTGCTTCCATTTCTTTTGGAATAATACTGCTCATATCTCCACATCTGATGCGTTGCATTGAATATAGAATGGTTTTGAAAAGTCACAAAAGTTAAGTAACGGGGATGTAGTTAATGCTGTCTTAAAACTCAGAAAAGCTTACATTGCGCGAGGTGTTATCGTGAACCTGGTAACGTTTTTTAAGGTGTCGGTCAACGACGCTGATAGAGCTGCACAAAAAGAGTCTAACTTCTCTAGGGACTCGGGTACCTTGAATATTTTATATCGCAGCTACCTTCCCTGGATCGATTTTAAGATGTCACGTTCTATCAAAAACCTTAATTATTTAAAACAAACATGCTCTTACCGAGACCTATTGTAAAGTTCGCCTTGTTAAGGCAATATGCGACATGTTCCAAAATTGGCAGGTGTGTTTCGAATTTATCGGCTATAATTAGTAAATCATCCAAGTATTTAAAAATATTGGATTTTGGTCGTGCTAGTAATAGCTTGTGCATTAACCGACACAGACGCTGAGCTGCGTTGTACAGTCCGAATGACATATCCTTAACTGGGTTCGTACCTTCAACCAAATTTATGGAATATTTTTCGCACTTTGTTTGCCCTAAACCCTTTAACTTTAACTTTTTAGAATTCTGTTAAGGTGTATCTGCAGTTCCTGAGACAGGTCGTATCCCTCTTGACCGAATCATTATCCTTCGCGGAATGCATCTGTATTCGTTCCACATCTATTTCGTTTATATTCACGATTTCTTGTGCTATTTCAAAGGCTTTCCAAAAATATATCCCTTAATAGACTTTTTTCCCCAGATCTGGACATACAAAAGTGTCTTCGCCTTCTATCTGTTATATTTGACTTTAGACTGTAGCTTACCCAATAACCGGCGAGGTTGTTCCGAGGCTGTTGTAATATTGGAAACAATTTCTTTGTTTCCAAACCAAATTCCTCTTTAAATTCGCGACATCCTTATCCTATTGGGCTGACAAAAGTTCTGTCATTTCTTTGGCACTAACGTCGATGACTGCGTATGGCCTAGGGTAATTGTTCAACCCAAGGCTTTTAACGACTTAAATCAATTTTGTTTTGGAATTTTAAATCATGGAGGCGCTTTCTCATTTTAAAATTTTTTTTGCTATGTATTTTTGGGTTATGTAAGTTTTTATTTGAAATCTGTCTATGTTCATATTAAGGACAACGTTCTTCAAAAGGGTTTTCCGAGTTGTTAACGAATACTCTGGTTTTGATTACTACGTAATTTGCTTTCCGAATTTCTGTAGGTAGATAATATCAAATAATTTGGTAAATTGCGATTATACAATTTTTTGAATCGACTTTTAGTCGTGTTGTAGGGAAATGGCAGGATTGTTCGCAGAACGGTGATTTCCCACTGCCAGCACGTTCTTGCGTATGTTTACCGACTTGCATTTGGGGCATATGGTAGATGTGGCATTACGACCTACACATCAAAACAGGGCTCTTTTTGTTTCCGGGCAATCCATGGCGTTGTTTACGACAAGTCCAAAAGACGACTTAATTAATTTCCGCAACTTCCTCTTTGTCTGCTTCTTCATACCTCGAGTATACTTCCCCCTCTACGTTGGCTTCGTTTGTTCGGAACATGTTGTTTGCCTTTGGAGCTACTGGCCTCATATCTCGCCTAGGAAATCATGTTTCGACTTTAGACATTCGATTTTTAATTGCTTCATTTATGAAAATTATACTGAATGTACATTTAAAATTTAAATCGGCTGTAAAAACAAGTACCGGGAATTTTTATCAAATTTTCGGGGTTTATTGCTTCTGAGATTAGAATACCCAGTTTCTGAATTTAAAATGGTTCGGAAAAAATTGTCTTTTGATTCTTCTGACATTTACTTCCTTTCAACGAGATATCTAACCAACTAAATATTTGATAACTTAGCTCTATATTAACTGTACAATGCCTCCTTTAAAGATTCCCAGTCCCTGATTAAACGATTTCGCGGTCCCGATACCAAAATAAGGATGTTCCCTAATATTTCCTCCCAAGTAATGTGGTATTGGTTATTTAGGTGTTCCTACCAAAACACACGTACATTCTACCACGTACATTCCATAAGCCTTTCCATCAAACATTACTTCTGGCGTTTCCACACTTGTAATGTAAGGTTGTCCAGCAATATACCGGCCCCTGGTGTAGGAGTATTTCTACCTCTTGCCGCATAAATCGGTGGGGGATGGTTGACAGTGGAATAGAATTCTTAATTGATGGTTGATTGTTGTTACCGCGTTTTACCTTACCTCCGTATTGTGGTTAAAGGCCTTACTAAATGTCTCTATTGCGGCATACCTTTGTTTAATCTTAAATTTTGTCCAAAACTCCCCACTCTATCGTAAACGTCACATATTATTGGCAACCCTTCGGGTGCGTCTTATACGCTCCCTTTGTGCTTTTCTTTTGGCTCTATGCGGATTATCCATGAACTAAGTTACAATGTCACGAAAATACGAAGAACCCAGAAGGGCGACCTGCTTCTACAGCTTAAGGGAAAGGGCGAAAAAGCGGAGGTTTTCAGAGGAGCTCCTATTGCTCCTTTCTCGGAGACCAAGCAACCGTTAGAAACCTAAGGCAGAAAACTGTAATAGAAGTGAAAGATATAGATGAAGTAACGGAGAAAGAGGATATCTCTCAAGCCTTTGAGCTCGTTTTCGGCCAGAAAACCTTAGAGCAATCGGACACCATAAATCTAAGAGGATCGTATGGCGGGTCGCGGACAGCTGTAATAAGCTTACCCGCAGACTATGCAAACTCATTGCTTTAATCTGCTAGATTTAAAATAGGATGGGTTAACTGTCGCGTGATTTCGAGGATGAGCATCATAAAGTGCTTCAGATGCCTAGAATTTGGACACAGAGCGAGAGAATGCAGGAAGGAGTGGGGAAGAAGGCCACATAGTGAAAAATTGTTCCAAGGACCCACAATGTATGTTCTGTGCGCAAAATGGGACTAGAGACGCAGGCCACATAGCTGGAAGTGGCAAATGTCCGATATTTAAGAACGCTCTGAATCAATAAAGAAGAAAATGAGAGTGTTGCAATTAAATCTAAATCACTGCGATGCGGCTCAGGATCTTCTTAATCAAACTACGAGAGAAAGCGACATAGAAGTAGCAAAAATTAGCGAACCATATCGAATTCCACAAAACGGTAAATGGATGGGGTATGGACGTGTGGCCGTCATGTACTCCAGGAGACGCTACAATCCGAAGAATTCGTCAGAGCGAAAATTAAAGGTGTGTACTTTTACAGTTGCTACGCTCCCAAGTTGGTCGCACGGAGAATTTCAGAAGATGCTAGAAGAACTAATTGCCGATGCTAGGCTAAGATCTGCAGTGGTGATGGGCACTGGAATGGGCGCAGCCTGCTGGAAACTTTTGCCCAACTGGATATACACTTGGCAAACAAGGGACGGAAGAAAACCTTTAGAAAAGCAGGATACGGCTCAATCGTAGACATCCCTTTTGTCAGCAAGTCCCTTGCTAAGTCCACTAAATGGGGAGTTAGCTAGGAATACACGCACAGCGACCACCAGGCCATAATGTTCTATGTAACTTATCGGAGAGGTAGAGAAAACGTCCGCCCAAAGGACTGAAATGGAAGACAACCGCTTTCGACTGCGAAACCTGCGAAGAAATGATTTGCTCACATCAACTTGCAAACGGCACAGCAAATGAACTTTCACAGGATCTTAACACTATGATCACCAACGCTTGTGACGCATCAATGCCTAGAAGGACCACTGGTCTAAAAACAAGACGCCAGGTTCGACGATCCAGGGAAAAGCCTGAATTTCAGGAGATGCTGAAAGGATTTAAAAACCTAAGGATGCAACTGAAAAAAACGAGGTGTTTCAGAGAAATATGTAAGGAGGCAAACATTAACCCATGGAGCACAGCCTACAAAGCTGTTATGAAGAAACTAGGAGGTCAAAAATCGCCACAGGTAACGTGTCCTGATATGCTACGTAGAATAATAGAAACATTGTTTCCACAACGCTCATTGCCGCTGACTGATACATGGGCACCCGGAACAGAAGAACTGGCGAGAATAGGCGACAGCAGAGCCCCGGGCCCGGCGGAATACCTAATAAAGTACTTAAGGAGATAATACGTTGAAGACCGGAAGCCTTTGTCAGAACTTTTATAAATGTATTGACGATAGAGTGTTTCCAGACAGATGGAAAGGGCAGAGACTCGTACTCATTCCCAAGGGAGGCAAGCCGCCGGACGAGCCATCGTCGTATCGACCTATCTGTCTTCTTTATACCATGGGCAAAATACTTGATCGCATTCTGTACAACCGCTTACAAGGAATTGTTGAGGATAGAAGGGTGTTATCGGAACACCAGTACGGATTTAGGAAGTCACGTTCTACTATAGACGCGATCAAATCTGTAGTCGATATCGCAACGGACGCTATATCTGGCAAACGATGGAAAGGGGGCTCTAAGCAGTATTGTGCAATAGTTACACTCGATGTAAAGAATGCGTTAAATACGGCCGATTGGGGTAAAATAAAAGGTGCCCTTGCTGGAATGGAGGCACCTGGATACATTCAGGATCTGATAACGAGTTACTTCTCGAACCGAAGGCTGCTCTATATCAATGACGTAGGCAAAGCTGATTAACACATGACAGCTGGCGTTCCCCAAGGATCGGTTCTCGGCCCACTTCTGTGGAATATCATGTACGACGAGGTTCTAAGACTGCCACTCCAGCAAGGTACCATAATTATAGGCTTTGTTGGCGACATTAGCATTGTTACGGTCGCGAAGCATATCTATCAACTAGAAGAAAAGGCAAACAACGCTATACACCGAGTGCGTACGTGGCTAGAAGCTGCTGGCCTTAGTAGCAGGAAGAAGATGGAGTATGTGAGCATAAGAGTTGGAGACCATTACACTCGTTCTTCGCACTCTCTCAAAGAATTAGGGGTTATGTTAGATAACATGCTCAACTTTGAAGAGCATATAAACTACGAGAGCGAAAAGGCAGCACGAATCCTATCCGCACTAGCTAGGATGTTGCCCAATATTGGAGGCCCCAAACCAGTAGTTTAGCTGGTCGACATCAGTCGTTAACTCGGTGATCCTCTATGCAGCTCCTGTGTGGACAGACGCGATGTCGAGAAAGGAATCCAGAAGAAAGCTAACCTCAATTTACCGCCTGAGTGCCCTGCGAACAATAAGTGGATTCCGAACAGTTTCGGACGAAGCCGCTTGTGTTGTTGCAGGGATGATGCCGATCGACATTTTGGTAGACGAAATGAGACGCATATATGATAGGAGACCAGAAAACTCAACGGAAAGAAGAGATATGCTACATTCTGAAAGAGAAGTCTCAAAGGATATTTGGAAATCCAGGTGGGACAGCACGAAAGGCAGATGCACGCACCAGTTAACCCCCACTGTCTCTGACTGGATAAATCGGCCCTCGTAAACTGTTACCTGACACAATTTCTTACAGGGCCTGGTTGCTTTAGGAAATATTTTCACAGATTTGGACATGACAGCTCGCCTGTATGCTCAAACTGTGTGGAGGAAGAATAAACAGCAGAACACGCTGTATTTAACTGTCCCAGATTCAGCGCTTCACTAATGGACATCTTGGGCACTCAACACATTGTGGAATTTATGCTCTAGAGTGTTGATAATTGGGTAAAGGTAGATATGCACACAGCAATAGTGCTTAAGGAACTACGAAGGACGGAACGCATTCGAAACGTGGATCAAGATCTAACGATGAAACCACGATAGCTTAAATGCTAACCAGCCCCAGCGAAGTAATACCTTGCGGCAGTCCCTCGGGGGAGAGTGGTTGAAGTGTGAGGGTGTGGTTTAGTACGTAGGCGCCAGAGATTGTGAATCGTTCCTGCTTGTAGTGTGGGCTACTTGTATCGATGAAGATTCCACATCTCCGGTTCGTAACCTACATTACCTACATTCGGTTTGGAAGTGCACGCGTACTTGACATACACGCACACATACCATACGCACATATTAACGTACATTCGGTTTCTATTTCTACTTTCCTTTGTTTATCTCATTATTGTCTATTGCAGCCTATTGCCGTTGAATAAGTACGGCTTAGTTTTCGCTTGTGGGAAATTTTTAGAAAATATTCGAAATAATTTCGTGAATTTTGTTTTTGTACCGATTCTTACCGTGGTTCGCTACTGAGATTTTCGTTCGGTCCTATAAGACTACGGGTACCCTACAATCGGTCTCATAGGTATAAAACAATAAAATTATTCAATTTTATCAAAATTGTTGCTCGTTTTACGGTACAGTCGGTCTATTATACATATAGTTTTTTGTTTATATTGGGTAAAATTGTTTAAATAGAATAACGTCGTTTCGCATTCAATTTGCGTTTACCCTACAGCCGGCTATACAACAAATTTCTACATTTTTAATTGTTTTTTGATTCCTTTGCTTCAGTAACCGATTTCGAAAATAGAAACGACTACGAGTATCAGCACAAGCAAACTAAAGGTGTTGTCGTGCTCTCAACTAAATTCTAATAATTTTTCGAATCTTTTGCGACTTTTGAAATTTTCTTTACCCTGGGCAAGTATTTTAACTTTGTAGAAGATTTTCTCGCATTTACGGATATTTCATCAATATCTTACCGGGTTTTGTTAGTCTGCCCTGAATATGTTCAGGGCACTTCTTTATAAGAGCCTCTGATGCTCTAGTGAAATTTGATGCGAACTTCAGTACTCTACGAGATAAAGATCTCAACATCTATTCACTGGAAATACAGAGCTCAGAAGCGAGAGCCTTGTGCAGCAAAGTCAAGGACATGTATGACTCGTGTCTTACACATCTCCAACCTATTGAGGATGCGACTAAGGACGATGTACATGCGGATAGTAAATATGATGCCGCATATAAAGCATTCAAAAAATGCCCTGTCAGGTATTAATCGCAAACTTGGTCAGTTTCGAGCATCGTCAAAACTAACGCCTCCATTACGTTTGGCAAACCCGGTGTTGGTGAATTTTGTGGATTCTCCTCGCACAGTATGAAATCGAAATATATCTCCCTGTGAAGTATCAATATTGAACTATTCCGATAGATCCAATGCTCATAGTGAAGAAAAACAAAAAACAAATACTGCTTTGACTCATAAAGATCTCACTGGCATCTTTAAGGGCGATTTCTTTTCATTGCCAACGTCCCGTGATCTATTTACCGCAATATATACAGCTTGCGCTAAAGTGATATTGAAAGATTATGTCTTCTGGTGCGCAAAACCAATGGGGAAGCTAAGGAAATCGTTTCTAAATTTCCCTTGACCCATCGCAGCATTTCTCTCGCTTGGAAAGCTTTAAAGACTACTTACGATAACTTACGTATCCTTGTGAATAATCACTAAAAATTACTTTCTGATCTTCCGGGGATACGGCGTTATCACTGACTACTGGGACCCGATTTTAGTTTTCGTGTGAATGCGAAATTACCAAAGATCACCGAGGCTTTGTAGAAGCAAAGCGTAAAAGACAAGTCATATTTGTCGTCGTGGCGGGATTTGGATTCATTCCTTACGGAAATAATTCAAACATGGCTTGTCTTCGGGATCTGATATTGGTATTGATACTACGAAAAAGCCCACCAGCCAAAAAGTTAAAACGCATTATACAAATGCATACTCGTCGGAACGATTTCAGGCAAAATCGCGAGCTTGGTGCGTACTTGGCCCAGATCAGAATCATTTACTGCGAACGTGTCCTCACTTGAAAGCATTTTCTTTCGATGCTAAGTTGTCGGCCATTAAAAAACATAATTGTTGCTTAAATTGTTTATCGCATGGCCATGCTGTTAAAGACTGCCTGAGTAAAAACACCTACAATGAGTGTCATAAGAAGTATCACGCGCTTTTTCATCGTTCGCAGGCATAAATAAGTCGTTCTCATTACTTCTCGTAAAACTTGTTCGATTTGCATAGGCTCTCGGTTTGACCCATCCCTGTCTTTGGAAACAGTTGCGGTAGTGCTTTTGAAAATATCGGGTAATTAACCCTCATTTCCGACTAGCTCAGATATTGCCTCTCGTTCACCAAACCTTCGTTTAGCCGATTCTCAAGTTTATGATTATCGTCCTATTGATTTGCTACTTGGCGCAGATTTGTATCCTATTTTGTTTTGGTATCTTTGTTAGCGCAGAACACAGTGTTTGGCTGGATCATTACTGGTGCTAAACCGGCCTTACCTATTCAGGTATATACTACCACTCTAGAATTCGCAGAGAAAGGCAGTCTAAACAGTACTTTACTTCGATTTTGGGAAAAATTCTACGTTTAGGAAGCTCCAAAACGCAGATTAATCTTGTGAGGAAAACTATAGGGCCACAACGCGTCGCAATTCATAAGGCCGATACGTGGTGACCCTTCCATTTAAATCTGACTACCCTTATAGCTTAGAGTTAGGTGAGTCGCGGTGTAATTTCCTTAAGCAGTTTATTCGAAATGAAAGCTCGCTTCTACGCAAACCTTTGACTAAGGATGCCTATGATAGCGTTAATCGAGAATATTAACAGCTGGGTCACAAGCGGCTCATTCACACGCCGGTAATTCAAGTTCTTGCTATTTGCTTCGTCATCCAGTCATAAATCCGGACAAACAGACATCCAAGTTGCGTGTTGTGTTTAATGTGTCCAATAAGACGTCGAATGGAACTAGCCTTAATGACATTCTTCATGTCGGTCCGACTCTTCAATCGGTTTTGGTTTTATTGATTTTGCGCTAGCGTCTTTTTCAATTTGTGTTTAACTGTGACATCACTCAAATATAAAGGCAAATTCGGGTAGACTCCGCTCAAGCTCCCTTTCGACGTACTTTGTTCAGGGACGACGTACTTTGTTTAGGGAGTTACATACCGTCACTTTCGGCTTTAACTGTGCCCCATTACTTGCATTCGAACGTTACTCCAGCTAGCGGATGACATGGTTGCAAAATATCCACTCGCAGCGCATATACTTCGCAAGGACATGCCGCATGACGTACTAGCGGATCTAAATGTAGCTCTGATCGCTCGCGATCAAGTTATTTCATGTCTGTCTGCGGCCAAGTTTGAATTAAGAAAATGGACTTCTAATCATAAGTCAATTCTAGCCGGCTTTCCTTCGGAATATCTTGCCTTGCCCAGCTTTTGTCTTATCTAGTTGTTCTAAACCTTTGGGTATTAGGTGAAACGCTCAGCTGTAGACTTTCTCCATCTGTGTTGAGCCAATACAAAGAAAGTCCAGTTATTCGAATAGGGAAGTACTTTTCACGATCGCCAAACTTTTTACCTTGTAGGCTGGCTAGCTCCGGTCATTGTCGTCGCGAAAATCATTATTCTGAAGGCCTGTTTGGATAATATCATCTGGGACGATTTGCTTCCACCTGGGACAAAAAACTCGTGGGAAACATTTGTCGAACTATACTGGTGTAAATATCTTACGGATCCCGCGATGGATTCACTATTCTCCTGCCAGTTTAGCTGAACTGCATGTTTTTTCCGATGCCTCGAAAAAGGTATGCGCGGGGGTGATATATATTCCAATCTGGAAGTTGTCTCACTCATTTGCTATCGAGCAAGACGAGAGTAGCGCCTTGAAATCTGATTCACTACCTCGATTGGAACTTTGTGGAGCAGTGTTAGCCTCAGATCTTCTAAATCAGTGTTAGGAGAAATCGGCATTCCCATTCAAAAGGTATATTGCTGGACTGATTCAACAATTTTCCTTTTGTGGCTGAAAAAACACCTTCGACATGGACAACATCTGTCGCGAACCGTTTATTTCGTATTAAGAAGAACGTGGGGAACTATAATTGGTATAACGTGAGGTCAGAGGACAATCCTGCCGATTTGGGTAGTCGCAGAACTTCGCCCGCAGAACTTGCTTCCTCGGATCTCTGGTGGCACGGCCCTCAGTGGCAGTGCTCAGAGTCCCCTCACTGGATCACTCCAATCCTATCGATACTGATCTTGAGATGCGTACAGAAAAAACTCACGTCACATTCTTTGCTAGGTATGAAGATGTTCTGGAAAGATTTTCCTCACTTGATAGGGCTCTACATGTTCTATCATATGTCTATCGTTTCTTTTATCGTACTTGTCCTGTCAATAAATGAAGTCGTAGTTTCGCATCTACTACCCTCGAAACCATGGAAACTAAAAAGGCCAGGCTACGCCTATCTCCGGCTATCTTAGGGCAAAAGGCTCACTTCGCCGAGGAGTACAAATGTCTATTAGATAGATCACCTTCACCTTCTGCAAGTTCCCTATAACCTTTAAACCCATTTCTTGTCTCTACGGATGTTTGTCAAAGTCACCTACGCTTTCGCCGCCCGCGAAATTAATTTCAAAGGGTTTCTTCGCGATAGTCGTGGGAGGGTATGTTCTTCATTAGGTTATCAACATCTCACTTGGCAGTTCATTCCTGCAGGTGCACCCTACATGGGAGGCCTTTGGGAAGCAGCAGTAAAAAGCTTCAAGCTTCACTGTTCTGGTTTGTAGTGAGTTATGTTTAAACTCGTGCCCTCTTTGCTTTATGAATGATAGTCCTCATGAAATAGTCACTATTACGCCTGCTCATTTTCTGATCGGCGCCCTCCGGAACTTGTTTCTGAGGATTTGCGTTTGACTTTAGTTAATCGCCATCGTAAAACGAAAACATTGACCCGACAGTTTTGCATTCGATGGAAGGAATAATATTTGCATAGCCTTCAAAAATGGTATAAATGGAAAATCCCACAACGCGATGTGCAGGTGAACGATTTAATCTTCATTCGTCATGAGCAGCTACAGCCCACGTCGAGGAGATTAGGTCGGGTCGTTCGCATCTATCCGAGAGATGACGGTCACGTTCGGGTCGTTGAAATTCGAACTGCACTTAGAATAGACGACCTGTTACTAAATTGATCATACTGACTGATTATTTTTCTTAGTTTATCGCGCCCTTTCCGTTATGTTTTGGTTCCGTTTAGTCATGATTTCCACTGAGTTGTTCCCTAAAGTGTGTCTTCCTGACGCTTATGAGTTGAAATCTCCTGCCGTTAGTATGGAAACTTCGGAAGCCCCTTATTAGGATCCCAAAACGGCGCAAAAATATGAGCATCCATCAACCGTTGGCGATCCAGCCACTCGGCAGCAGCAACTGACCGTAGTGAAAGTGGTCTTTGTCAGGCGACAAAATCGCATACTCTGTCCTTTCGTCTATGTAGTCGGAACTACTTGCTCTATCGATGCCCTGATTTCAAGCCGTTGGTGGTCGATAAGCGGTGGCATACGGTGGTCATGTATCGCTATTGTTTAAACTGTGTTGGTGGAGATCATCCGGGGAGCGCTTGCTCGAATAAAAACCGTAGTAACTCATGCGGGCAAGTCCATCATACGCTTCTGCAATCTCGATCTCGCGCTTCGAAACCAAAAATCGAAAAATATATTGCTTCTATTCGGTCGCCAGTGCCTAGTACGTCGGTACGCGCTGCGGTAACGCTCACGATCGCCATAAGCCGGCTGATTACCCTGGCCCCTGCATTACTTGTTCGACTTTGCCTTCCCGAAAAAATTATTATGATGCGGGCCCTGTTGGACCCGTGCGCGTGTTGAGGGTGCCCCGTACTGCCACTTTAAAATAACTTCGTGTCGGGCCACTCCCGTGATGCCCCTTCCTGAGACAGTGAAGGACAATTTTATAGGCTTCAAGCTGGCGGATCCTTCGTTTTCCCGATCCGAGACAGTGGCGCTGGTATTGAGACTGGAAGTTTACGCGAAGCTTATTGTCGGTCGCGTCTTCGCACAGCCTCGGCCCCGTTAGCCGAATATACGAAGTTCGGGAGGGTTCTCTCGGGACCTGCTCATTAGTCGCGGTACACCCTACACCTACACATTGTTTAATTTGGAATATAATAGAATATAATATATATGAATTACGCTCACTGAAAGGGAATTGCGTTCCTTAGTCCTAGATTATTAATATAAACAAAATTATCGCTCGTCTTAAGTTTAACATAAGTTTCAACACAGTCCAATGTTGCAAGGCGCCGGCAATGTTTAATCCTAAATGTTGTCCACAACTCCCCACTCTAGCGTATACGGCACATATTGATTTGCAACCCTTTCGGATTAATCTTATACTCTTCTTTGTGCTTTCCTTTTGGCTCTATGCGGACTATCCGCATAAAAGCACAACGAGTAGTGGGGGTTGCTAAAAAGCCCTTGCGACATCCATGATTCGTTCTATGCGATCAATCGCTATTGAATTGCCGAATCGATCGTATCGCTATCTGCCTATTTGCAAAAGAGGTAAACATATCGCTCAATAAAGCAACACACATTTATTTAAGAACAAAAATCTAAATACGTTTTTTCATTTCTTTGGCGCCTTGTTTTTCTCGCACACAAACGCACTTCTTCCAACTTCATAACCATTGGCTAAGTGAGTTTAATGGTATGCGACAAACGATTCCGTTTACTTCGTATTTGCTCTCATGATTCTCAATCATTAGAAATTATTTTTTGACTTAAAGCTCTAGACGACTAAGTCCGAAGAATATGCAGAATATGCAAAATAGAAATTTATTTATTTCCCTAAAATTGCACCCAAGGAATGAAAACAAGATTTGTACGATTATTTTACTTCAAAAAAAAAATAGTTCCCAATACATAACAATTTAAAGAGGTTTTCAAATGTGATTTCAGTGACGTAGAGGATTAGGTGTGGAATTTTTGTTTTTATATCATTCTTGCCCAACATAAGGTTCATACGACTGTAATTATGATACAGTGAAACTTCGATATAACGAATCTGAAGGGGATCGAAAAATGCTTCGTTATAGCCATTGATTCGTTATATGTACAATTTATCAGTGAAACCTTGGTACAACGAAATATAAAGAAATACAAAAAAAATCGTTATAACTATAGTTATTTTATTCAAATTCAATTTTGAACGAAAATACAAAAAAAACTCACTATTCTACAGGTTAATAAAAAAATTAAAGACTTTTCTGTTTTTTAATTTTACATATTATGTACATTTTAGGTTTTAATAAAATATTGTGTTATTTTTGTTTGTTTACTCAAGTTTCGAATGCAATCATCAACATTTTTTTCGATAGATGCTAAGCTATTGAATGTATTTTGCGGTGTAGAATCCTGTGCCTCAAGAAATATTTGCAGTTTTCCGACGATTATTTTAGCTTCTCTAGCGGTTACAACGTTTTCGATTTCTTCAGTTTCTTCTTCCTCCTGCTCATCATTGTCTTGTGGTTTCGTTACACTTGTAATAATGTCATCATCAGTATGGGGCCCCGTAAAAGTAATGTTTTCATCGAAATTCACAAAATCATCAAACTGTTCTGTTAAATTAAAATGGTTTTTTAAAATAAGCCATTCTTCGTTATCTTGGAGGCAAACATTTTCTGTAATCAAAATATTTGGGCGTTCGACAAATCCACATGTAGCAAAACAGTTAATAATTGTTGATTTTTGTACACTTTCCCACGCCTTGTGGGCCATTCGTATTCCTTGTAAAACGTTAATAGAGCTTTTGCGTCCTTCTTCCAGATCGTTGATTAAAATTTTGACCACTTCTTTTCGATAAAAGTGTTTGAAATTTTTGATTATTCCCAGATCTAGAGGTTGTAGTTTCGATGTTGATTTTGGCGGTAAAAATTGTAATTTGATGGATTTAAGTGATGGAGCGTTTTTATGTGCCGTGCAGTTATCCACAAACAATAAAACTTTACGATTGGCTTTAGTCATATCGTTGTCGAAATTTTGTAAGTAATCCATCCATATATCGGTGGTCATCCAAGCTTTTTTGTTCGCAGTGTAGTCCACTGGTAAACTTTTTATGTTTTTAAAACATCTTGGATTAGTCGATTTTCCAATTACGAGCAATTTTCTCTTTTCAGAGCCTGTACTGTTAACAGTATATAAAATAGATAATCTTTCTTTACTATGTTTTCCACCGTGGCATTTCTCGGATTTAAACGCCATTGTGCGGTCTGGTGCGCATTTAAAAAACAACCCAGTTTCGTCTGCATTAAAAATATTGTGCGGCTGATATTCTGCCAACAAACTTGGTAGCAACGTTTTCCATTCAGAACAAACATGGTCACTTACAGCGGCACTTTCTACACTAACTTTTCGAAATCCGATATCATGGCGCTTTTTAAAATTATCAAGCCAACCATTGCTAGCTTTAAAATCTTTATGTCCCAATCGTGCTGCAAACTGTTCAGCTTTAGTTTTTACCATCGGACCTCCTAAAGGAATGTTTTGAATTCGACATTGTGTAAACCATTTAGATAAACATTGCTCAACGTCTTCATATTCAGCAAGACGCATTCTTTTGCACTTTAAAGTTTTGGTGCTGCAAATAGTCTCCCGATTTTTTAAATACTGGGTGGTATATTAAATTGCATAGCAATTTCTTGCTTAGATTTGTCAGCACGATCAACGGCATCAATTATAGCAAGTTTTTCACGCATGGAAATCGATTTACGCTTTAATACACTCATCATGACAAGAATCAAAACAAGAATGACTTTCTACGATTGGTGGCGAAGGTGGTAAAGAAGCAGGAGCAAATGACTAATGTGACGCGTCACATACATATGTCTGTATGTAACATTAAGAAACCGTTGTTTTGCTTTATTATGACTTCGTTGTATAGAGGCTATTGAATCAACACTTCGTTATGTAGAGGCTTTTGATAACGGGACTTTAACGACTTTTTTTTTGCTTTTTTCTAATTTCGTTGTATAGAGGCTTTGAATGAATACTTCGCTATATAGAGGCTCTATAGCTCAAAATTTCTTCGCTATAGCTATAGTGCATTTTTGTATAAAAAACTTTGCAATACAGAGGTTTTTTCAAGGGACTCAGCAAAAAATTCGTTATAGTGAGTTTCACTGTATTAGTACAATTTAGACATGAGGTCTCTTGTTTGACATGTTCTGATGCTGATTATGAGGAGAAATTAATTCGCAACATTGCGAGATATTTACAATACGGCAGGCGTGTGTTCTTAATTGCCATCAGGTTGGTTATTGAAACTTTCCCACAAATATATCCCATACACTATTGACACTTATCTTACAACAAAACAAAAACTTACAAAATTAACAGATCTTTAACAATACAAGCATTGTTACACTTAATCGACCAAATTATTGCATTGACCCTTATGTACTAGGAGCGGCATATAATTATTTCAATTCGCACACGAAATAAATTCGTCATCCATGGTTGCAATATTAGTCAAGGCACTAAGAATGCGGTATTTATATTTAAACCATTGAATTCCTACAGACTATTGCATTTGTGCGCTGTTACTCGTTACTAAATTTCAATACTCCAACCTTTGTCGCCATTTAACCTTTAGATGCTGCTCGAGTGGTTTCTCGCTATTTCCTGGCGATAAAGGCACTGAGTTGATTGTGGCAAGTCAGTGATAAAGAACTACGACAAAACAAACACACTTAACCTAATTTCCAAAAAAAAAAAACAGACGCGAACTCTTGTTATGCCTTCTTATTGAATTTACAGTTATTTTTTGTTTTACTTTAGGTTTATATCAAAGCTTCTACTAAAAAAAACCTCATCCACTGCATATGCTGGGATTCCGGCTTAACGAGGCTCCATGGACGCATAAAGGGGATAAATTCCCCTTCTTATTATTGCTTCTCGTTAAGGTAAGTCTGTTTGTTATTATGTTTATTTTATCGTTTTATTTTTAATGTTTTTAGGTGCCACCATATGATTTTCTATGCCTCCTGTTGATTGTACATTTTTGGAATACACTGCCTTTGAGATGACTCCGGCACTCACACCAACTGTGGAATCTGGCCAGTCGACAACTGAATTATCTATAAACATAGCAAACAAACGACAACTCAAGGAGCACAAGTAACACATTTCTAATTAATACCTAGTTTTTACCTCATATCAGCTGGTAAGAGCAATAATTGTTAATTTGTTGCTCCGATTTAATTTCTTCCAGCGGGATGGAGAAGACATTTGCAATAACACCAGTGCGTTGTAATAAAATTTATAGTTGCTTTGTATCATTGTTTTTGTTTGTAGGCAGTCTCGTCAGTTCCAGAGTTGACTGCTACCCCCATACATTCGATGTATCTCTAGAGTCAAGCTCAGGCGAAATAGGTCTGTACTGCACAGAATGGTGTAACAGGAAAGCAAGCCCCCACCTCCACAAGCTGCAGGTGGCATTCATTTCTTGGATCGCAGCGACCACAATGTTTCTCCGACTCATAAATTCTATTACCTCACTGATTTTTTTGCGTAGGCCATTGCAATTAAATCGCAAAATTGATGCACTGTCAGGAGTGGCAACAGCAATCTGTGGTGTGAGATGCTGTATATGTTGATGCTGATGCGAGGGCGACTGCGGGGGAGTCTCGTAGTTGGATGATGATGACGACGACGAAAATGCAGACGGCGATGATAACACCAAATCCAGAGACCCACTGCAAACTTCGTTGATACAGCATGAGGGAGCAATGTCCGCTTCGATATACTCCCTGATGTTGTTCAGACCAGAACAGCTCCTGAAGTGCACCCACTCCATGCAACGATTACACCTTACAGACGTAGCATGCTGGTGTATACGATTCTGATGATAGTCCTCATGAAATAGTCACTATTACGCCTGCTCATTTTCTGATCGGCGCCCTCCGGAACTTGTTTCTGAGGATTTGCGTTTGATTTTAGTTAATCGCCATCGTAAAACGAAAACATTGACCCGACAGTTTTGCATTCGATGGAAGGAATAATATTTGCATAGCATAGCCAGGTGTACGATTTAATCTTCATTCGTCATGAGCAGCTACAGCCCACGTCGAGGAGATTAGGTCGGGTCGTTCGCATCTATCCGAGAGATGACGGTCACGTTCGGGTCGTTGATATTCGAACTGCACTTAGAATTGACGACCTGTTACTAAATTGATCATACTGACTGATTATTTTTCTTAGTTTATCGCGCCCTTTCCGTTATGTTTTGGTTCCGTTTAGTCATGATTTCCACTGAGTTGTTCCCTAAAGTGTGTCTTCCTGACTTTGATGACGCAATGTTGTCGGACGAGGTTCGCTTATGAGTTGAAATCTCCTGCCGTTAGTATGGAAACTTCGGGAGCCCCTTGTAAGGATCCCAAAACGGCGCTAAAATATGAGCATCCATCAACCGTTGGGGATCCAGCTACCACCGACTGCTCGGCAGCAGCAACTGACCGTAGTGAAAGTGGTCTTTGTCAGGCGACAAAATCGCAAACTCTGTCCTTTCGTCTATGTAGTCGGAACTACTTGCTCTATCGATGCCCTGATTTCAAGCCGTTGGTGGTCGATAAGCGGTGGCATACGGTGGTCATGTATCGCTATTGTTTAAACTGTGTTGGTGGAGATCATCCGGGGAGCGCTTGCTCGAATAAAAACCGTAGTAACTCATGCGGGCAAGTCCATCATACGCTTCTGCAATCTCGATCTCGCGCTTCGAAACCAAAAATCGAAAAATATATTGCTTCTATTCGGTCGCCAGTGCCTAGTACGTCGGTACGCGCTGCGGTAACGCTCACGATCGCCATAAGCCGGCTGATTACCCTGGCCCCTGCATTACTTGTTCGACTTTGCCTTCCCGAAAAAATTATTATGATGCGGGCCCTGTTGGACCCGTGCGCGTGTTGAGGGTGCACCGTACTGCCACTTTAAAATAACTTCGTGTCGGGCCACTCCCGTGATGCCCCTTCCTGAGACAGTGAAGGACAATTTTAAAGGCTTCAAGCTGGCGGATCCTTCGTTTTCCCGATCCGAGACAGTGTCGCTGGTATTGAGACTAGAAGTTTACGCGAAGCTTATTGTCGGTCGCGTCTTCGCACAGCCTCGGCCCCGTTAGCCGAATATACGAAGTTCGGGAGGGTTCTCTCGGGACCTGCTCATTAGTCGCGGTACACCCTACACCTACACATTGTTTAATTTGGAATATAATAGAATATAATATATATGAATTACGCTCACTGAAAGGGAATTGCGTTCCTTAGTCCTAGATTATTAATATAAATAAAATTATCGCTCGTCTTAAGTTTAACATAAGTTTCAACACAGTCCAATGTTGCAAGGCGCCGGCAATGTTTAATCCTAAATGTTGTCCACAACTCCCCACTCTAGCGTATACGGCACATATTGATTGGCAACCCTTTCGGATTAATCTTATACTCTCCTTTGTGCTTTCCTTTTGGCTCTATGCGGACTATCCGCATAAAAGCATAAAGAGACTGGTTTACAACGAGTAGCGAGGGTTGCTGAAAAGCCCTTGCGACATCCATGATTCGGTCTATGCGATCAATCGCTATTGAATTGCCGAATCGATCGTATCGCTATCTGCCTATTTGCAAAAGAGGTAAACATATCGCTCAATAAAGCAACACACATTTATTTAAGAACAAAAATCTATATACGTTTTTTCATTTCTTTCTCGCACACAAACGCACTTCTTCCAACTTCATAACCATTGGCTAAGTGAGTTTAATGGTATGCGACAAACGATTCCGTTTACTTCGTATTTGCTCTCATGATTCTCAATCATTAGAAATTATTTTTTGACTTAAAGCTCTAGACGACTAAGTCCGAAGAATATGCAGAATATGCAAAATAGAAATTTATTTATTTCCCTAAAATTGCACCCAAGGAATGAAAACAAGATTTGTACGATTATTTTTCTTCTAAAATAATAGTTCCCTATACATAACAATTTAAAGAGGTTTTTAAATGTGTTTTCAGTGACGTAGAGGATTAGGTGTGGAATTTTTGTTTTTATATCATTCTTGCCCAACATAAGGTTGCTTGCAGATGCGTTCATACGACTGTAATTATGATATTAGTACAATTTAGACATGAGGTCTCTTGTTTGACATGTTCTGAAGCTGATTATGAGGAGAAATTAATTCGCAACATTGCGAGATATTTACAATACGGCAGACGTGTGTTCTTAATTGCCATCAGGTTGGTTATTGAAACTTTCCCACAAATATATCCCATACACTATTGACACTTATCTTACAACAAAACAAAAACTTACAAAATTAACAGATCTTTAACAATACAAGCATTGTTACACTTAATCGACCAAATTATTGCATTGACCCTTATGTACTAGGAGCGGCATATAATTATTTCAATTCGTACACGAAATAAATTCGTCATCCATGGTTGCAATATTAGTCAAGGCACTAAGAATGCGGTATTTATATTTAAACCATTGAATTCCTACAGACTATTGCATTTGTGCGCTGTTACTCGTTACTAAATTTCAATACTCCAACCTTTGTCGCCATTTAACCTTTAGATGCTGCTCGAGTGGTTTCTCGCTTTTTCCTGGCGATAAAGATTATTCAACATATCTCTGTTACATGCCGCCAAAGGCACTGAGTTGATTGTGGCAAGTCAGTGATAAAGAACTACGACAAAACAAACACACTTAACCTAATTTCCAAAGGAAAAAAACAGACGCGAACTCTTGTTATGCCTTCTTTTTGAATTTACAGTTATTTTTTTGTTTTACTTTAGGTTTATATCAAAGCTTCTACTAAAAAAAACCTCATCCACTGCATATGCTGGGATTCCGGCTTAACGAGGCTCCATGGACGCATAAAGGGGATAAATTCCCCTTCTTTTTATTGCTTCTCGTTTAGGTAAGTCTGTTTGTTATTATGTTTATTTTTTTTTTATTTTTAATGTTTTAGGTGCCACCATATGATTTTCTATGCCTCCTGTTGATTGTACATTTTCGGAATACACTGCCTTTGAGATGACTCCGGCACTCACACCAACTGTGGAATCTGGCCAGTCGACAACTGAATTATCTATAAACATAGCAAACAAACGACAACTCAAGGAGTACTAGTAACACATTTCTAATTAATACCTAGTTTTTACCTCATATCAGCTAGTAAGAGCAATAATTGTTAATTTTTGCTCCGATTTAATTTCTTCCAGCGGGATGGAGAAGACATTTGCAATAACACCAGTGCGTTGTAATAAAATTTATAGTTTCTTTGTATCATAGTTTTTGTTTGTAGGCAGTCTCGGCAATTCCAGGCTTGACTGCGACCATAATGTTTCTCCGACTCATAAATTCTATTACCTCACTGATTTTTTTGCGTAGGCCATTGCAATTAAATCGCAAAATTGATGCACTGTCAGGAGTGGCAACAGCAATCTGTGGTGTGAGATGCTGTATATGTTGATGCTGTTGCGAGGGCGACTGCGGGGGAGTCTCGTAGTTGGATGATGATGAAGACGACGAAAATGCAGACGGCGATGATAACACCAAATCCAGAGACCCACTGCAAACTTCGTTGATACAGCATGAGGGAGCAAAGTCCGCTTCGATATACTCCCTGATGTGGTTCAGACCAGAACAGCTCCTGAAGTGCACCCACTCCATGCAACGATTACACCTTACAGACGTAGCATGCTGGTGTATACGATTCTGGCAAACCGAGCAGATCCAAGGCCCGGGGTTTTGTTCGATCCCGGCTCGGACCAGTAGTATTCGAAGCAAGCATTCCGGAAAGTGCTGCTCCCACAACGAAAAAATGGACGAACAAAAAATACATATTGTTGAGGTGACTGCCCCTGGCCGAAGAGTGTTTGTTTCGGGTCAATCCGGTACATAGGTCAATTGAATACATAATAACGGATACATAAAATAAAAAAAAAACCCATATTGCATTTGTCTTGCTTATTGTTTTATGTTCTTTACATAGCAAATTATTAAACATATCAGTTCCCAAAGGCTTTACTATCCCACAGCTTCGTGCAAAGTTCGCATTCAAATTTTTGCTTCAGTCACGAACCTACTAATTAACGACGTCTCGGAACGGCTGATGCGTTTATACGAGTAATGAAGTTTAAGATGGCTTAGAGGTGAATCTTTTCTTTTTATTTTTTTCCAGTCATGGACACCGGTTGGAGTGACGTTAAGGATCGTCACTGCAACCGACGTTTTATAGCGAAGTTTTAGATGGCTTAGAGGTAAATCTGTTCTTTTTTCCAGTCATGGACACCGGTTGGAGTGGCGTTAAGGATCTAAGGGTCTATAATAGATTAAGTAAGAATTTATAAATATCGTATCGGGCTGTTTGTTGTCCTGTTAGGCTTTGGTAGAGAGCCAACTTCAATTGAATACATAATAACGGATACATAAAATAAAAAAAAACCCATATTGCATTTGTCTTGCTTATTGTTTTATGTTCTTTACATAGCAAATTATTAAACATATCAGTTCCCAAAGGCTTTACTATCCCACAGCTTCGTGCAAAGTTCGCATTCAAATTTTTGCTTCAGTCACTAAGGAAGTGATTTCTTCGGAAGACTTCTAGGGGTCGAGACTAACTTTAAAATTCAGGCTTTCTCGCTGTAACGTTCATATGACTCGTGCATATTTTTGCGATTCCTTTAACGAATGGATTTCTTAGGGATTTCAGTTAAGGCGCTAATTTATAATCCGAGCCATTTGTGTACATATCGTACCCAAACAGTGCAATCGCTACATGGAATGCGGATCTTAAGGCGCACTTTATTTCCCTCAAGTATAGATCCCAGTTATTATTAGTCGTAGCCTTTTCCATTGCTTTTAAGAACACGAATTTTGACAGATGGTCTACCACAAAAAAATATAAATATTTTCGCTTTGGGATCGGGGATATTTTCCCAAGAAATCTACATAAAGTGAAGGACGCTGTGTTATCACCTCATTTCCAATAGTCAGTTTCATGTTTTGGTTTTGTCTCCTTGCCTATTCTTAATACCTTAATAATAATCTTAGAAAACATACGCTGGGCAATGATGTCATTTCGAATGTCATATTCTTAACTGGGTTCGTATCATCAACCAATGTTATACAATGTTTCTCGATCCCTAAACCCTTTAATTTCAAAACAGGGAATTTTTTACAAATCTGTTAAGGTTTCTCTGCGTATCCCTCTTGGCCGAAACATTATCTTTCGCGAAATGCTACAGTATTCGTTCCACATCTATTTCGTTAATATTCACGACTTCTGGTGCTATTTCAAAGACTTTCAAAAAACCCATCCCTTAATAGACTTCCTGCTCCAGATCTGGGCATAAAAAGAAACATTTATTTGCCTTCCTTCTTTTTTAATTCACGTTAGACTTAAGCTTACCCAATATCCGTTGTGGCTGTTCCTCTTTTAATGCGTGATATCCTTTTTCTTATACACTGACAGATGCTCTTGAGTGTAATAATCCTGTCATTTTTTTGCTACTAACGTCGATAACGTCGATGGCGTATGACGACTTTCAATACAATTTTGTTTTGCATTTTAAAAATTAGGGCCGTTTTCTCCTTTCTAACATATTTTTGCTAGATGTTTTCGGGTTATGTAAATCGCTCTTTGAAAAATGGCTCTGTTCATATTCATGTCGAATATTCTGGTTTTGAATTCTTCGTTGTTAGCTTTCCGAATTTCTATTGGTAGATAATGTCGTATATATTGGTGAGTTGGGATCATAAACAAGATTGGAATCTACTTATAGTAGTGTTTTAGGGAAGTGACTGGATTGTACGCTGAACGGTGATTTCCCATTGCCATCACGTTCTTGCGTACGTTTCCCGACTTGCAATTGCGACATCTTGGAAATGTGGGATTAGGATGTCCACATTAATAGCAAATTTATGTTTCTGGGCAGTCTATGACCCTGTTTACGACAATACCAACAGACGTATCAATTAATTACCGCAACTTCTTTTTTTCTACTTTTTCATACCTCAAGTATTCTTTCCCCTCTATATTCGCTTCTCTGAAACGCAACATTTTGTTAGCCATTAGAGCTACTGGCCTCATACCTCGCCTCTAAAAACTTCTTTCGACCTCTATACAGTAGTCTTAGTTGCTACATTATTAGCGAATATATTGGAGGTGGCCAGTTGTCTGCTGGATTATCAACAATCAAAGTATATACTCGTACACAACAACTCAAGTAGCACTAGTAACAAATTTCTAATTAATTCCTTGTTTTAACTTCACTTCAGTTAGAATATGAAAGTTTTTCGTTTGTTTCTTGGTTGTACTCTATATTAACTCTATTTTAACTAACTATAATTCTTTCTTTAAAGATTCCCGGTCACTAAATACCATTCGTTAGCCGGTCACAATACTTAAAAGTTCCCTAATATTTCCTCCAAGGAAATATATTGTGGTATTGGTTCTTTAGGGTTTCCAACAGAAACACAAGGTCTTCCAAGCCCATTATTTTAGCCTTCCATACTCCAAACATTACTACCAGCTTTTCCACTCTCGTTATGCCAGGTACACCCGAGATATGAAAGACCACTTGATATAGGAGTAATTCTATCACTTGCTGCATAAATCGGTGCTCAAAATAAGGTTGTTTGTTTTATATGTTTATATTACGTAATTACCACATTGGTACCATTTAAACATAGAATATCCTATTCGATATTTACTGTTGCGAACTTTGACCAAAAAAAAATTGCATCGTTGCGAGATAATCACTATACGGCCGACGTGTGGCATTACTTACTATTGACAGTACTCTAACAACAAAATTAAACTGATAAAACGAACAGATCTTTGGCAATACAAGCATTGTTACACTTAAAGGAATAAGTTATTGCCTTGACCAGGAGAGGCATATTATTATTGCACTTTATATACGAAATTAGTCAGTCATCCGTGGTTGCAATAGTAATCAAGACACTAAGAAAGCGGTATGTATCTTTAAACTATCGAATGTCTACAGACTAGTGCTTTTGTGCACGTTACTATAGTTTGTCACCATTTATACATTACATGCGGCTCGCGTGTTTTCGCGCTATTTCCTGGTGATAAGGATTATTTGATTGAGCGAATTTATGTTACGTGCCGCCAAAGACATTAAATTGATTGTGGCTGAGAAGCGCAGTGGGCCTTACAGAAATATTCCAACCCTCAATTCAGTCCAGGGACAAGAACATCAAAATTGTACAGTAAAATACACTTAACAGAAACACAAAAGAAATAAAATTTCCCGAAACGTATCTACTTTCGCAAGAGAGCTCTATGGTTACTCTTTAACAGAGCCCTTCATCCAATGGTCCTTATTCGTCTAAAATAAACTATCCAAGGACCCCAATTTCCACATAACTTACCCGCTAAGACCTCCCATTATAAGTATATTCGCCGTCAGACAAAACAAAGACTTATCACTTTATTTTTCTGCTTATATTTTTTTTTTGGACGAACGTTCCCACTCCACTCACACCCGCCCCTGCCGACCGAGGGGGCCCGTCCCCATGACGTAGAGACAACGTACACATTATGGACCGATCCATAATGGAGAGATGACAAGAAACGTCATAGTATATGTAACTTAGCTACAGATATTTATCAACAGCCAATCGGTAAAAAAAATTATAAAAATCACTAGAAAATGTACACAAACTTTAATATAACCGCCACCTTAACTTAGTAAAATATAAGAAACCAAAACCTGTTAAAAAATTTGAAAAACTGTAAGTATACGAAACAAACTTAAAGTATAACCACCAATATTAGAAACAATTAAATTATAAGAAACACTATAAGTAAAAAATTACGAGTATGTAATTTCTACAAATAGTTTAAACTGTTATGAAGACTATGAGTTTAAATAAAAAATAATTATAGTTTTTAATGCATCAAAACTTAAGATGAAGTTAATTAAATGATATACGAGTTAAAGTCATTAAAAATAGTTTTTGCACGTATTCAATTTTGTTCACATAATAATCGTATTAGGGACCACTGATCCATATTCTAAAATTCTCCTGACTAGAGAAATATAGAGCTGTTTCGTAGTATATGGATCAGTAAACTCTTTTGCCCAGCGTATCATAAAATAAAAGATACCATACGCTTTATTTACCACAGTAATGATATTGTTATTAATATTTAACTTTCAGTCCATCATAAAACCAAAATCAATAAATGAATCAACCGATGTCAATTCAGAGCCAAAAATCTACTTCTAGAGAAGCACATATGCTTACTCTTTTTTGTGTTCAATTCCATAATATTAAATTCACACCAGGAACTAAATCTGTCCAAATCATCCTGCAGTTTGTGACAGTCCACAAGGCTATAATAAGAAGAATATAATTTTACTTCGTCTGCAAACATAAGTAAATTAGAGTTGATAATAAAATGAGGCAAGTCGTTAATGGATAGTAAAAATAGAATGGGTCCAAGGTGGCTACCCTGTGGGACACCAGAGGATACACGAATTAGTCTGGAGAGACTTTTCTCAAATAAAACTACTTGTTTCCTTCCAATGAGATAAGAGGAAAGCCAACTTGTTATTAAGTCCAGTTATGTTTAGCTTGAATAGTAAGAGTCTGTGATTTACCTTATTTAACGCCTTACTAAAATCAGTATATATAACGTCTGTTTGCTTTCGACAAACAAAAGCATTCATAACTTCAAAGGAAAAGTGAAGTAGATTAGTAATAGTAGAATTACCCTTACGTTTTACGTGTTGGCATGGACCAAATTTCTTACAATCCTTTCAAAGGAATTGCGTTTAATTTAGCAATCCGTTTATAGTTCGAAATATCCAACAGAATACCAGCTTTATGAAGTGGATACAAGTAGGACCTTTTCCATAAATCAGGAAAGTATCCCAATTTCAATGATGAATAACATAATTAGGATAAGGGCAAGACAAGGGATTCAGAGCAGCCTTTCAATAATATATTCGGAATACCATCGGGTCCAGAAGTACTAGTGGGTATAAAACGATTTAATAAGTGAAAAATATAAAATAGGAGGAACTATCTGATTTACTGAAGAAATTCTGAAAGGGTACGGAATTGCAGGGTTAAATGAACGTAATGAATATGTATTTTCGAAAAACTATGTATTTTCGCTTGAGAACTCAACACCATTAAATCTTATTCTCGATAGAAGATGTTCGACGTTTTAAATTAACAAAACTATAAAATGATATTTTTAAAATTTTTCCTAACTTTTGACAAGTACGACCTATAGCATCGACGAGACTTGATATGTCCAAGGCATAGATTTTTCTACTACAATGGGTTCCATAGGCACTGTTTAAGATACAAATTTATTGAATATGTCACAAAATTTCTTAACGGCAAAATCAAATTCGGCAGTAGTACTACAACTGCAGATAGCCTTCGACAGATAATAAGAGAGAATTAAGTCTACGAAAGTCACAACGTTTGAAGCAAAATCTAAAAGAATCACCAGAAGGACGTGGAGATGGAGATTGGCGAGGCAATGTTACAGAAAATGGAATACATATACTTAGTAGGGACATAAATACTGTTACAACATTGAACACACCCATTTCAATAGTATAACTGAACATACCCTGTTAATGTCATATGGGTTTTGAAAGCTAACCTCAATAGCGTTAGTCTGTAACGGGATTTTAAAATTGTTTCAACTTTCATGATGGAGTGGTCAGAAAATGAGAACCGTATCGCTGTAATAGCGCTTTTCAAGTGTGAAATGAAAAAAGCGACATTTTCAAAACGCTCTGGCCACTAGGTATTAGCCGCATGTTCGTCTACTGATGCATAAATCTGTTTGAGGAGACTGGAGATGTAAAAGACCGCCACGGGTCGGGCCGCCCACGTTCTGTTCGAACACCGCATGTCATCAAATCCGTTAAATCAAGAATTCACAGAAATCCGCTCCGAAAACAGAAAATCATAGCCTGTGAGATGAATATCACGCAAAAATCCATGAGTCGAATCATTAAAAAAGACTTGGGACTTTCAAACGACGTACCGGACATTAATTGACTGCAACTTTAAAAAATAGGATAGAAAAATGCAAACGTCTTTTGGAGAAACACGCTGATAACACAGACAAATTTTGTTTACCGATGAAAAAATTTTTACCGTTCAGGAAAAATTTAACAATCAAAATGATAGAGTGTATGCGCGGTCAGCTAAGGAAGCATCTGAACTGATCCCAAGGGAGGAAAAGGGTCATCACCCAGCTTCAGTCATGGTTTGGTGGGGTGTCTCTTACGATTGGGTCACTGACCTGCATTTCTGCGAACAAGGAGTCAAAACATCGGCCTCTTAACAATTCCCTGTTCCAAGACCAGCCATGGACTTTCCAGCAGGATTCTGCGCCGGCCCATTAGGCTAAAACGTCCCAGGCCTGGCTTCGAAACAATTTGCCAGCGTTTATTTCCTTTGAAGAATGGTCCTCTGGTTCCAGATTTGAGCCCATTGGATTACAAATTGTGGACGGTTTTAGCGGACAAGGTTTGTCACAAAAGATACCCCAACATTGGATTTCTTAAGACTGCTGTGGTTCGAACTGTAACCCATTTTCTAATGAACGAGGTTCGTGCAGCTATTGGCGATTGGCCAGTGCGACTTAAGGCGTGTGTAAAGGCAAAAGGCGGACATTTCGAATAAGTAGATTATTTTTGGATACAATATACATCAATGAATATATTAAAAAATATTTGGTCCAAAAACATTTAGTACTTTTTTTTTTACAGCATAAAACGTGTGTAACAGTATTTATGTCCCTACTAAGTAGTAGGATGCTGGTTATACTTCGGAGTAGAATTAGGATGCATTCTCTTAACTTGAAATGAACGTGTTTCATTGTTCAAAATCAAATCAAGAATCCTCCCATTCAGGTTGAGAATATTATTAATCTGAGACAAATTCATTTTTGCCAATAGACTAACTAGCAACATCAGTGGACCAATCGCTGTTAGTTAGAGGAGTAAGTGCTTCAGAATCCGGAAACATATGCCATGATACAGAAGATAGTTAAAGTCGCCCAATGTTAAAATAATATCAGACTCATTCATGCTTAGAATTATCTTTTTAACGGCAGTCAAATGTTCATTATAAACCTTAAAATCGGCCGAAGGAGGAATGTAAGAACAGTTAATAAAAAGTTTTTGAGTTCCCAATACAACACAAACTGTAATAAATTCCAAATTATTAAATTCATCGGAAAAAATGCGCTCAGAAGGTAGACAACAGGAAACCACAATTAAGACACCACCACCGATTCTCTCAATTCTATCTTTCCTTTAAATCATATAATTATTACACAGAACCTCAGAGTTCAAAATATTACCTTTTCGCCATGCCTCAGAAAAAACAACAATAATAAAATCAAAGTCACAGCTATCAACAAATAAACGGCTTAATTTAGTATTTAAACTTCTTACATTTTGATAAGCTATGCTATATAACTTTCCTAGTTTTTTAAAGAGTTTTGAGACTTGAGTCTGGCAATTTGGCTAAGTTTGATCATTCTCTTCTGCTATTTCTTTGCACAAACTCCTTTACTAGCGCCCTATCTGGCCAAAATTTTGGGTCACAACCTTAGAGAAGATATCTTCTGACACATTTATCTTGAATGGAGATAAATGAATAGAAGATGATTTAAATTTAAAAATATTCAAGTCAAGGTCACCTTCCAACTTCGACTTTATATAACATTCAATTTCGTCAGTTGTGGTGTCTGGGGCAAACCGAGAAATAAAGACATGGAATGATAGACAATTTCCTGGGCCCACCTTTACTTGACGAACAGCCCACATCAACCGTTTGAATAAACGGTCTTTCCCTGATCTGTACGTCAATAAACACCTCACTGGCATTAGCAGGACAACTAGAAACCGGTGTGTGAAGGTTCACATTCAATGCTGAAATTTAATTCAGATGTCCTTCCGGTTTATTAGAAGTGGTATCAACCACTTTTTAAACTTCACTAGGAATAGTTTCTTCTCCGCCAGAAGACGGCCCTACATCCATAGGCAAAAAAATGTTCTTGTTCCATTATAGGAACCGCAGATAAAGTTCTACCAGAAGATTTTTTCCGTCGACTTGGGAGAATTTTTCTTTGACGATTTCTTTCGTTTTGGTGTCGGTGTCGTAGTCTGTGATACGACAAACTTATCCAAGTCCGGATATGTATTAAATAATTCAGAAATTAAACCGGCTCAAGACCTCTTGCTTCTATATTTAAATAGAAGACAAGTTTTTAACAAAATGGCAAAGTGACATTGATTTTCGTGGCTGCACACTACTTTTATCATGATTTCGGGTCCGTGACAACCCTCTTCAGAAAGCCTTGCTGCAATTGTTGAAAGTAAAACCGAACTCTATAAGGCCAGGCTCTCCACAAACGAATGAGAACTACTGTTGTAAACCTTACTTTTCAAGTTTTCTTCACACAATTGCCCACGAAAATACAACTCACTCTTGCCAGCTCTAAAGAGACTCCACATCGAGAGCCATCAATAGATTTCTTTTACAACAACGTGTGTGTTGTAAAAAGAGTTTAGTTGACTATGTCAACTTGTGTGCCGTGCCGTGCATGTACGAATGTTTAGCTCGTTTGTTTTATTTCGGTCTGTTGCTTTTACACATTGAACAGGGATTAAACCGGCTCAAGACCTCTTGCTTCTATATTTAAATAGAATACAAGTTTTTAAAAAACTGGCAAAGTGACATTGATTTTCGTGGCTGCACACTACTTTTATCATGATTTCGGGTCCGTGACAACCCTCTTCAGAAAGCCTTGCTGCAATTGTTGAAAGTAAAACCGAACTCTATAAGGCCAGGCTCTCCACAAACGAATGAGAACTACTGTTGTAAACCTTACTTTTCAAGTTTTCTTCACACAATTGCCCACGAAAATACAACTCACTCTTGCCAGCTCTAAAGAGACTCCACATCGAGAGCCATCAATAGATTTCTTTTACAACAACGTGTGTGTGTTGTAAAAAGAGTTTAGTTGACTATGTCAACTTGTGTGCCGTGCCGTGCATGTACGTATGTTTAGCTCGTTTGTTTTATTTCGGTCTGTTGCTTTTACACATTGAACAGGGATTAAACCGGCTCAAGACCTCTTGCTTCTATATTTAAATAGAAGACAAGTTTTTAACAAAATGGCAAAGTGACATTGATTTTCGTGGCTGCACACTACTTTTATCATGATTTCGGGTCCGTGACAACCCTCTTCAGAAAGCCTTGCTGCAATTGTTGAAAGTAAAACCGAACTCTATAAGGCCAGGCTCTCCACAAACGAATGAGAACTACTGTTGTAAACCTTACTTTTCAAGTTTTCTTCACACAATTGCCCACGAAAATACAACTCACTCTTGCCAGCTCTAAAGAGACTCCACATCGAGAGCCATCAATAGATTTATTTTACAACCCTTCTGAAGAGGGTTGTCACGGACCCGAAATCATGATAAAAGTAGTGTGCAGCCACGAAAATCAATGTCATTTTGCCATTTTGTTAAAAACTTGTCTTCTATTTAAATATAGAAGCAAGAGGTCTTGAGCCGGTTTAATCCCTGTTCAATGTGTAAAAGCAACAGACCGAAATAAAACAAACGAGCTAAACATACGTACATGCACGGCACGGCACACAAGTTGACATAGTCAACTAAACTCTTTTTACAACACACACACACACACACGTTGTTGTAAAAGAAATCTATTGATGGCTCTCGATGTGGAGTCTCTTTAGAGCTGGCAAGAGTGAGTTGAATTAGTCTTTCTGAAGAGGGTTGTCACGGACCCGAAATCATGATAAAAGTAGAGTGCAGCCACGAAAATCAATGTCACTTTGCCATTTTGTTAAAAACTTGTCTTCTATTTAAATATAGAAGCAAGAGGTCTTGAGCCGGTTTAATCCCTGTTCAATGTGTAAAAGCAACAGACCGAAATAAAACAAACGAGCTAAACATACGTACATGCACGGCACGGCACACAAGTTGACATAGTCAACTAAACTCTTTTTACAACACACACACACACACACGTTGTTGTAAAAGAAATCTATTGATGGCTCTCGATGTGGAGTCTCTTTAGAGCTGGCAAGAGTGAGTTGTATTTTCGTGGGCAATTGTGTGAAGAAAACTTGAAAAGTAAGGTTTACAACAGTAGTTCTCATTCGTTTGTGGAGAGCCTGGCCTTATAGAGTTCGGTTTTACTTTCAACAATTGCAGCAAGGCTTTCTGAAGAGGATTGTCACGGACCCGAAATCATGATAAAAGTAGTGTGCAGCCACGAAAATCAATGTCACTTTGCCATTTTGTTAAAAACTTGTCTTCTATTTAAATATAGAAGCAAGAGGTCTTGAGCCGGTTTAATCCCTGTTCAATGTAATTCAGAAAATTTAAGAATTTATTCTGAATATTTAGCAACTCCAATCTCATCTTGGACACTTCCGCCAATGTATCCTTGAAGAATTTGTAAAACTAAATATCAATTCTTTTACACCTCGGGCAACACCATCTGATGCCATTATTCTGGCCTTAAGGTCCAATTAGTCTTGACGGTGGACGGTTGACGGTAGGCAATAAGCTGCTTGAGTTGGGGTTGCATTTTGCAGGTTGCCGTCAAGACTAATTGGACCTTAAGGCATCACAGGCACGAGCAAAAACGCCGGCAAATTTGGCATGAACTAACATACCTCAAACCCAGCAACCAATCAATCTCTCGTTTGATGTTAAATTACAACCGATGAAAGAGCAACTCATAATTAAAAAGTTGTATGCTAAGGATATTACTAATAATAGGAGAAAAAGATGTATTTTGTATACTTCACAAGAGTTTATATATTAGTAGATTAGTATAATTTATATTAGTAGACGGGGAAAAACCAAAAGAGTGGCAACACTCTAATCCAGAAAACAAATGAGGATGATAAAAAATGCACTTAAACAAGCTACCAACAATTGAAGCTTAAATTTACACAGACGTTGTTGTTGTAAAAATATGCAGCACAAATTCAACAATAAAAAGATATTTATACAGCCACTAGATAGCACTTTATCACTAAACTAAATATTGTATAACTTATTAAATTAAATATTAAAAATTTAATAGCGCGGAGCACTGAAACAGGGTTGCCAAAATATGTCTCGGTAAATAAATCGTTAATAAATGTAATCCAACGAAAGTTGTTCGTGGAAGAAGCACTTCGAAGCAAATGGTCGCCTGTTTCTTCGGCAAAACTGATTATGTGGCGTGTTCAACGAGAGAACTTCCTTCGTCTTTGAGCGAGCGTCGGTCACGCATAAAATTTACTAAACCAGTTTTTCACAGTGCTACAGGATGGTGCTTCATCGCCAAAACTGATCATGTGGCGTGGTCAACGAGAGAACTTCCTTCGTCTTTGAGCGAGCGTCGGTCACGAATAAAATTTACTAAACCAGTTTTTCACAGTGCTACAGGATGGTGCTTCATCGTCATACAAAAATTTAAGTTCATCGATGCACTATTGTTGTGATAATCCACGTCGATAGTTGTAAAAAACGATCGCACGAATATGTTAAAAATGATCGCACGAGTTAATTACATTTTTTTGCCAAATTGTTTTTCCAAGTCACTGGAAACAACACAAACGATGGTCGTACGTCAAAACATTCTGAGTACGTTTATGCTAAAAATGTCAAACTTTCCAATGGAAATGGCAGATGGCGCCAGGGAACACAGCGTTGCCTAGGCCAGAAATATATATAGCAGCTTTTATTTTTTCTTTGTTTTAAATATCAATATATAAATTTTTATTATGGCTACAAACAATAATTATTTTTTCAATATTAATTTATTGAATATCCATAATTTAGAACAAAATCATTTTAACATATTGTCTGTAAACATTCGAAGCATTTCTTCAGTAATAATGTTTATAAATTTAAGAACCTAATTTCGAATGTTAAAATTCTGCCTAGCTGACCAAGAGACGTGGATTGACACAAAGTTAAACGGAATTTATAAGTGTAATCTGATATTTTTTTAATTTTTTGAGAATTCAATAGAAATTTGGTTACGCAGGCCCAGTATTTTTTGTCGGAGATTCAAACATAGACCTACTGGATAATTTATCAACTTCTGATCTCTTTAATGTTTTATTTCACTATGATTTAACAGGCTATCACTTCTCGTCCACAGAGTGGAGAGGCTATTGATCATATTTTAGTAACGTCCCGATTTAATTGTCTGGCAGTTAAATATAATGAAATATTTATGATCATTATTTACTCTGGAGTACAATTCGGTGCAACTTGGTATGGCAGGACTATACGAGGAAATGTTATAAACAGTGTAACTATAGTATTTTATGGTCAGATTTACAGGGTTTACAGTTGGGTTTATTAGAATCTTGTAGGAATGCATCGAACGATACATCTGAATTTTTACGAATATTGTGTAATTGCATTGGAAATTCGACGAAAGTGGTAACTAAGGAAGTTTGATAAAACAACAGATAAGCCCAAGGATAACTAGAAATTTACAGTGTATTATCAATTTTTAGAATAAGGCACTTTTAAAGAAAAGGATTTTGCAAGATAATAAAGAGGGCAAGTAGAATAAATATGAATCATTCGTACTATATCAGTATAAGAAAACTTAAGGAAGACCCTAGAAAATGTTGGATATTTTTGAATGAGAACCTTGGAAGGAATACTAAGCCAAAAACGGAAATCAGAAGTGAAGAAAATTCCCTGATCGACTTCTGAAAAATTATTCGCACTATAATCCTAAGGTCTCGCGACATACTGTTCCTACTGCAGATTGAGGAATTCACGTGGGAGATTCATAAAATCCCGAATGGTCCTAGAATACTCATCATTCAATATCTGTTCGGGATTTTCTGGTTGGGCATTCTGTTTAGAATTCTATTCTTACTTCTGTCCCTCCCTTGGGGTTAAGTTTATTACTTTTTCCATCTTACCTAGTCAGGATGCAACACTTTTTTTAAACTTAAATTAGCCTTTGTTTTTGTTTCTGAATTTGAAAGGATAAATGAATTAGTTATATTTGATGTAGCCCAATGTAAGGCATATTCTACATTTTTAATGTTGTGATTGTTGATTAAAACACGCGTATTATATACTAAATATAATTTATTATGAAAATGTGTGTGTTAAGACTAATATGAACAAAAGTACAAAAATGGTTGTTATCAACGTGACTGCTACAACCTCACTGCCTTCGCTCCGTCATTACTGTCATAGCTTTGACAGAGTTGTATCCTTTCAGTGACGTACAATATTTGATAATCGGTACTGCAACATTTAAGATCTTTGACCATTCCCAACTTAAATATAATTTGTAGAGCGACGGCCATTCTTATGCTATCGGCGGATTTCACAAATTTTAGTTGCTCATCATTTCTTTTTACTTTTCAAAACTTAGTTTATTAATTACCATCTAGATATTATTATTCTCCAATAAGCCTTCGATATTAAAGCTAATTATTTCCAAATCATTGTGATCAGGAGTTCCAGAAATCAACTTGAATGCAGTGCGTATGAAATCGCTGCTCTCTTATTGAAATTCCGTGGTTGCAATCTGACAATCAAGTTACGGATCTGAGATATCTCATATATCAAATATAAATAAAGTGGGTGTTTTTTTCAGTGGCTGCTATATCAACATTTACCTCTATCTCATCGGTTAATCTCTTATATTCCAGGAGGTTTATTGTGTACACTTTTTTAAATATTCCGTCTTGTATCAGTCCTATTTCACCGTCTATTGTGACCCATTCAGACTTTAAGTAGTCCAAACTTTGAGTGTTATCAAACACCGGGAGCAGAGGTTCTAATATTATTTTTGTGCATTATCCGTCTTGATCTAGTCATAGCGGTCATTGCGAAATTCTGGTCAACTATTTCCATTTTGTATCTAGGGGTCAGGTTCGATCCAGTTCTCTTTTTAATCTTCACAAATACAATATCTCCTGGTGCAAAATTTCTTGTGTACCTCTCCTTTTTGAGATACTTCTAATCGATCTCCTATTTTCTTCTGAAAAGCTCGTCTAAATTCATCTAATCGTTGAGGATCAGTAAAAACTATTAACATAAATGGTCTCGATTGGTGTGTTTGTAATAGACACCAATTGGTGTCTTTGAAATAGCAGAATGAATAGTCAATTATATTCCTTAGCAGCTTTGTTCAAAAGGTCTTCGAAAGATTCCTAATTATATACTCTTAGGCATCTCATAATCATAGAGAGAGTGGAGTGGGATCTTTCACCTAAACCATTAACAGTGCTAGCATATGAGGATGTCGTGAAGATATCGATGTTCTTTTCATCCCTGAAAAGGAATGAAATGGAAGCAGAATTTAAAGGCTTTTCATTGTCTTTAACTGCATGTTTTGGTATAACAAAGACAATCATTATTTCTATTAAAGGATCTTAAATGTGTTCTATTGCACGAGATGGAATTATTCGAAACTGTGCAGACTTTGAAAATGTATCTAATGCTGTCAGTACCAGTTTCTTTCCCATTTTGAAAATATCCCCATGCACTATTTCTCCAGGAAACTCCGGTATCGGGATAGCCTTCAGTTCTGATCTCGGAGGATGTCTGTCACATTTCAGTTCTCTACAAACCGAACAGAGTTCAATAATTCCCTCTTTTGTAGAAAGCATTCGAGGGAAATAGTATTTTCGCAGAAGTTGGGCCCTATTTTCCCGATTACTTCTATAAACCCTCCTATAAAATTAGTTCGTCTTGAATTCTTTTCGAAATAACATTGTAAAGTTAATATGCGTGAAGCAATTCCTAATGTTGATCAAATGAAGTTTAGATTTACTTTTACAGTTGGAATTCTAGATACTGCATCGGCCGCGACGTTCGATTTTCTGCAGTTCATAGTCATATTCCTCCAGTTGTATTTCCACTTCCTGAATCTAGCATTATTATTCTCGTTATGCAATGTAAGGTGTTGGAAATCACTTTGGCAGTATTATATAAGTAACATATCAAAACATCCAATTCATAAGTAATCGCCAACATTTCCCTCTCCTTCGTGGAGTACTTTTCATCTGCTTTACTTAAGGATCTAGACAGATCCCTGATTATTCTTGTACCGCACCGAGTGCCACGTTCGATGCATCTGTCATTAAATGAAACTCATTCGGAGGGTCAGGGTAAGCTAGCTCTACATCCTGTCTAATAGAATACATTTTTAGTATTACGAAAGCATACAAAACCTCTCTGTCAAGAGAAATTTACTTCGTACTTGAGTCCTTTTCGCAGTGCGAACATTTATCCATTTAGATACGCCGTGAATGGTCTTGCTAACTTAGCATAGTCTTTAATAAAACGTATGTAGATACCCAACATTCAAACAAAAACATCAAATTTCTTAAGCTCTGTGGTGTAGGAAACTTTCGAACAGCTTCCACTTTCGAAGGATTTGTTGTTATTCCATTAGAAAAATAGCAAAACCAAAGAAATCAACACTAGGCTCAAAAATTCGTGTTTTTCGAAATCTCCACTACTAAATTTGTAGTAAATGTTAATGTTTTATCTAGTTCAGAAAATAATGACGCATGTCGTCATGTCATATACTGAGATGGAGTCATATACTGTGCTCATATCTCTATGGTGTTCACAGCAGGATATAATCTGTGCCTTTATTTCACCTTAACGTTATTCTTAATATATAGTATATTATTTCTAGTATCCATTGTAGCGGATAATTCCTTTTAACTTTCGTTTCCGATTATCTCTTTAAAGAGGGTAAAATACAAAGTTTAAAAGAAAAATCTCTTGTCTACATGTCCAGCAATTGAACTTGCTTTAAAGGGTCATACATTCCTTATTGGCTTCTCAACAAACTTGGGAGGAACCTAGATTAAAAAGTTAACTTCAACATTTTCAGCGGGTAAACTAAGTCTAGAACCCGCAACTCGTTAAAAGTTTGTTGCGTATCAGATAAAATAATAGCATTTTGATGTTCTTCCCAATTAATTTGTTCATACGATTAATTATGTCCGTCACCTGCCTGCTCCTGTTCAGGTATCAACCGATTCTCAATATGGAAATTTCTCTGTAATTTCTTTGGGTTCTGATTTATAAAATTAGACTGTCTGTTTTCATGCAATTTGGGGAATTGTGAACGATCCATGTAATTCAAATTATTGGTCTCATAGAAGAGCCAACGTCCATTGATTCGGGCCAGACAAAGCATTCTGTTGATTATTCCACTGTGGACTCCCGTTGGGATTCTGTGAGGAGCAAATATCGCCTGGTTCTCCGGTACTTCAGCAAGATACAATGCGTGTGGGAGATTAGTTGGTGGAGTCACTCCCAATAAACAAGGCATATCATAAATAAAGCCTGTATCATTGACCCAAATAGTTTATCGACAGAGCACTTTCTGGAAGATTCAAAATTCATGTAGGGTCTGTCGTCCTTCAGTCATTGAGTTCAACTGTTTCTCCAATGTCCTTTGATCCTGTTGTTCAGCACAATGCCATGCAAAGCATGCACAAATAGCTTCCCATTTCAACGGAATGCTGTATGATTCTAAATATTTTGGTGTTCCCCTCAAATTAGAGCAAAAATAAATCAATCGTTCCACACTATTTTTCCAGGCGCTAAATTCGGTCTGAATTCCGGAAAATTCCCAGGTTTTCGTCAGATCTCTCGACTGTTCCTCCTGCTGATTGAGGAATTCATAAAATCCTAAAGAATCCAAGGACACTCATCACTCAATATCTGTATCGTAATCCTTCGGATCAATTGTTCCGTGATCTGATTATGGGTCTCTTGGGTTTTTTGGTTGGAAGTTCTGTTGAAGATTCTATTGCTGATTCTGTCCCTCCCTTGGGGGTAAGTTTATAATTGCAGGTCTTTTTAAATTTCTATCCATCTTACATGATCAGGTTGCAACATTTTCCTTTTTATTAAATTAAGGCTTTAGTTAAAATGTAATCAGTGGAGAAAATTTTTCAGTTTTCTCTAACTTTTAAATTATGTTTAGCTCGTTTGTTTTATTTTTGACTTTTGCTTTAACACACTGAACTGGGATTAACTGGCTCGGGTCCTCTTGTATCTATATTTAATATAGAAGCCAAGTTTTTAAAAAAAATGGCTGCACACTGCTTTTATCGCGATTTCGGGTCCATGACGACCTTCAACAGAAAGCTTCGCAGCTATTGTTGAAAGAAAAACCAAACTCATGAAGACCAGACTCTCACTAAACGAATGAGAATTACTGTAGTAAATCTCTCTTTTCAAGTTTTCTTCACAGTATTTCCCACGTAAATACAATATACACAACTCCCACTCAACAGTTTCCTTTAACAACGTGTGTTGTGAAAAGATATATGTTTTCCTCGTTCTTTTTTGTCTTCCTTGTTGATTCGGATATGAGTTAAAATCAAGAATTAGAAACAACTAAAAAAGGGAATACGACCGTTTCACTAGCAAAAAAAGAAAATGAACCCAAAATTATAATTCACAACGTAACCTCCGAGAAGTCATCAAAATAATGGTGTGATTGTTACCTAACAAAACCCCCTCACCCTCGTAGTAGAGCAAATAACAACTACAAGTAGGCTGGTGTCAGAATGGTATATTAATTCATATTACGAACATATTTTCTAACACGGTTTGTACTTATATAAACACTACCTGCACATTTAATATTCTTCAATGAGATGGGTTCAAAAAGAACGGGGGAGTAAAGAGAAATAGACTCTTAATAATAAAAATCTAACTATTTACAACAACACCAACTTAAGCACTCAAAATGTACACCAATCAATGAAACAACCCAAAGTAAGAGAAGGGAAATGTCAAAAAAAAATAATTAAAATATTAGAATTTCTCCCTAACGTCATCCTAGCCACGCTCCAATGAAAAGGGTTTAGGAAACGTGGGAGGAAAGAGAATATTCTTTCCGAAAAAACAATTAAGTTTTCAATAACATACTGCAAAATACAATTTAATAAGAAGGGTTCAGAAAACGGGGTAAAGAGAATAGACTCTTTACAATAAAAATGTAACTTCACAAAAAAGGGTAATTTCCACAAATAACTTAAATTTTCCTGAGCCACACAAAATCCCACGCTCAAATGAATTTAACCCAAAGTACGAGAGTGTAAATATCTAAAGAAACAATTTATATAACAGAATGTCTCCCAAGCGCCAACCTAGCCACGCTCCAATGAAAGGGATTTAGGAAAAGGAAGAGGAAAGAGAATAATCGGCATCTAAACTTAATAATCCAACTACAAGTCGCAATAAATGTCTGATTTGCATGAAATTTGACAGAAGTAAGTTCTTTGAACCAAGGATTCCATTTAATGTCTGTATGTCCGTCTTAAAGATTGTAATGAAACTGCTGGTCGCAATTTTTGTCCGATCTTCATTTAATTTGGTAGAAGTACGTTTTTTGGACCAAGGCCGTACACTATGGAAATTCTAGAAAATCAGATTTATATAGAGCTACCACATATATGTTAATTCGATTTTACTGTTTTTAGATCAAGAAGATGCATCTAACATCCAATTTTGATAAAAGTCAGCACGAGTAGGTTTTTTGACTATTGGATGGCCTTCGTTTCGGATTTAGATACAGACCTCACTCAAACGTTCGTCCGATTTTTATGTTTTTAGCTCTCGACGCCACATCTTACAGCCAATATTGATGAAATTTTGTACTACTTATTTTTTGGAGCCCGGAAGGACGTTATTGAACTTGAAGAAAATCGGTTCAGATTTGAATATAGGTACAAGCACATATGTTTACACTACTCAATGTTTTTAGCTCTAGTACTTATACATCCAATCATAATGAAACTTGTTTGTTTTTTGGACCAAGGAACGTTCTTTAAATTGAAGATAATCTGTTTAGATTTAGATATAGTTCCCACACAAGGGGAACATAAACCTATTTTTAGTTGGTTATTCTGAACATCCAGAATTGGGTACTATTATAATATTGTCGGCCATACCCGACTTAAGCTTTTTTACTCGTTTTTAAAAAGTCTAGTGAAATCTAAGCTACGTTCTATATAAAAATGTAGATGTTAGAAAAACCGTTCACAAAAAAAATTAAGTCTCCGTCTATTTTTTAGAATACAGTTCAGCATAATTTTATTTATTTAATAAAGTTTACTCACTGGGAGCTAATTAGCTTCTTAAGTTATTACGACATTTATCTAGGATATCTTTGCGTATAATAGTATAATATGGATGCAATTTTACCACTTGTAGACATATCTCTATTGCATCAGCAAAATGTTTACTTTTCATAAAGTTGTATGCCAATTTATACCCGATATGTGGTTTAGACCGCCCATAACAGTTCCAAGCATTGCTGTAATTTTTGGCTGCATCTCGGTACAGTTGAGATTTTTCGGCTATGTAGCCAGCTAGTTCAAATGCCTTTGCGCTTGACTTGTTATGCTCCAGAACTTTCACAACCAAAGCCTCAGCGACATCCCATTTGTTTGCATTTATATAAATATCTGCCAATAGCAACCAGCTGCGTTCTAGGTATTCAGCTTCTTCGAAACTCCAAGGTACACGTGTTAAACGTTTTAAATTGTTTTTTGCGCGTTGTGTTTGTTTAAGTTGTATCAATGCGGTTGCCATTCCTAGAGTTGGGCCCACGCTGCCTTGAAGATCTTCCCGGCTTGCCAATTCAGTAAAATCTTGAAGGGCTGCTTCAATTTGAAATTTCTGCTTGGATGCACATTTAAGAAAATTTTTAAGTAGTCGGTGATTTATTGCCTCGTTGTTCATTATGATCGGACAAGGGCGTAACTGTGTAAGTAATCGATCGGCAGTTCTCAACGCTATAGCACGCGCATCCCCAAATTCGCTGCTATCTTCTCCCTCCAATAAATCGTTTGCATTTGGAATGTCTCCATCCGGATTAATACAAATTTCAATCATATTAAATATAGCTTGAGGACCCCACTCGCAATCTCTCCGAGCTGCATTAAAGTTTCTTAAAGCTCCATTTGGATTGCCACGATACCACTCATAAAGTCCACGACAGTAGTTTAGACCAGAAGTAAGATCTGGATTCGGAATTGCCTGTTCGGCTCTTTGCAGAAACGGTACAGAATCTGGTAATGATCCCGAGCGTCTCATTACTTCAATTAACCTAGCTAATGCAGTCCAATAATAAGGCTTCGCAAGCAATAATTGCGAGAAATGGTATGCAGCATTTCCAAAGTCCATCTAAAAAAATTAAAGATATTTTATGTTAATAATAAATGTTTTTAATTTTCAAGCAAAAATTTATAAGGCCAAGTCGTATTGTATGCATGCACCTTCACACCGTGAGTACAACAAATACTGACACTACAACAACAGGAATTTTTTGAAGTTAAAATGTATACATTTTATTTTGTTGTTTTTTCCTTTAGCATCAGCCAATGAAAAAATAGGAAATAATAGAAATTTTTTTAAAAAAAAAATAGAAATTTGGTAGGTATTTGATACTTACATGTATGTATATTAGTGTGGGTCGATTTCGTTATCTATATTGTGCCATCGATTTTTTTAAAGCTTTTGGCAAAAGTTCCAGTACAACATTTAAAAAAAATCATTTTCGAGGTGCCGAAATTTTAAATTTTTGACTTTATCTTACGGTTTTTTTAGTAGGTTATAGAAATATTTTTTTTAATATTACCTTTCCAAGGTACAATACAAACAAATATACATTGCCACATACAATACAACATATTAGTGCGTGAAAATAGATCTGAGAGAATCGAGTCAGTCGTAGTTAGGCATCCCGAAAATGAGTTTTTTAATATGTCGCAATGGAACTTTTTCTCTCGTGCCAAACGCTATCAAAAAATCGATGACACAATATCGAAAAATTGTTGTTTTTACAAGTCGACCCCCTTAATGTATATCTATGTCTACTGGAAGCCGTTTTATGTGGAGGCCATATCAAAAATGGGCTCACATGGTAAAAATTAGTGTTAGATTGGTTCATTGTCCATGGTTATATACTTGTACCATAAAGTTATATTAAAATCGGTGTTCTATATCAAGACAATCATCAAGATTGTAGAAAATATGTAGCTACATAAAGCCAGATGAACTTATGTATGTGTGGATGCTGAACCTATTTCTTCAATTTTGTCTATCCTTTGCCCACAAAACTCGAAACTGCATCAAGATTGGATGTGATATGTGGCATCCAGAGCTTATAACCTTGATAGACGACAGACTTAATATACACTAACAGACTTTTAATGAAAATTAACTCCTCCCAAACTGCATTAGCTCTGACGTAAATACACAAAATCGAATTGCATTTATTACAATCTGCACCATGTCATCAGCTGTTATGTTGTTTATGAAGAAGAGGAAGAAAAAGAGTATTTTAGAACAGGAAAAGTACAACATTTTTATACCCTATACTATTCTGTGGTAGGGTATTATGTTATAGTGCTGATGTTTGTAACCCCAAAATACAAGGAGGTAGACTCGAATCTATTCAGAACCATTATCTTATTTCATTGAGAGAACCCTATAAAAATTGATCAATGTTGGGTCATGTCATGATAGCTTACTAAGGCCTTTCTGGATTCTAAGCCAATTTTGTACAGAGCGTGACGAGTTCCTATGGTTCCTAAAGATACGTGTCCTGTCAGTATAACCATTGCATGGTTTGTTGGATCATATCGTCCAATGTACCATACACCCATGCAAAGATCTCTCCAAGTTCGAGGTCCTGCCATTTTTACAAGCCACATTTAACATTTGATCTTCGTCAAATTTAGTATAGTGCAATATGAAAGATCTATTATCAATCTTAGTAATATTGGAAAATATCGGTTCGTTTTCATGAAGCCCCCATATATAGGTAAATGCTGAGGCCCGGTCTACAAGTCCTATATTATATCCGATCTCACTCAAATTTAGAATAGGGCGTTACGAGTAACTTAAACCAAACCTACAGAAGCTCGACCATATTATTCCATCTTTTGAAATAGCCCTGCCGGCTTTTTTACGACTTTTCTATTTCAATTATGTATATTCAAAGAATTTTTTGTTGGCTTAAGCATTTATTTAAGCAATAAGAAATACTTAGTACCTAAAAAATAAAAGCACAATTTACTACTCGGGATACTGAAAAGGGTTTTAAATGAGTTGCGAGGTACCACGGTGCTTTTCCAAGTCAAAAAGTATCAAAAATGTACCAAAGTATCAACTTTATCATCCCTGGTTGGCAGTGCATGTAAAATTTTTACATTGTGGGAAAATTTCAGCAAATGTAATTTCCGCTTTCTTTAAAATAAATTGTTGTTTTTTGCCAACAGTTTTTTGCCAACATTTTATATAGAAGTAAATGACAAAAAAATTTTTCAGAAACAGTTGTTTACAATCAAGCTTCTGTTTACTAAAGGGTGATCCATCTTGAGCAACAATAAGTGGTACAAAAGGTTCGATTATACCCAGGGAAAACCACGGTTTGGTGCAGTTTATAAGCTAGTGGAATCATCGGTGCATATTTTTTCAAAAATAATGATGGCCGGAACTTAACCGTGAATGGTGCTCGCTATCGCGCCATGATATCGATCCGTAAGCCCTAATCTTGACGACACTTGGTTTCAACAGGACAGTGCATTAGTAAATTTTTAAATCACATTACTTCTCCCAAACTTCATAGAGATTGGACAACTAGCGTAAGATGAACAGCTGACGGACAGACAGGCAGACAAACATCGTTAAATGAAGTCACTGGTGATTATACGTCGATCGGTTTACTTAACGGTAGGTCTAGCTAAACATTTTTGGTTGTTACAAACAGTGTAAATTCTGACAATTTTCAAAAAGTATCGCGAAAAAGGGGATTTCTTCAAAAACAAGTTGGGTTTGTTTTTGAAAATTGGCGCAATAGGCGGCACACTTTATTAGTGTTTGTTTAAAAAAAAACTTCAACACCGTGCAAGGTGGAAAAATATAAAATGTTTTGATCAAATATTGGCATGCAGTTTTCAAATACTTTGGGTTTTGAAATGGAAGACCCAACCTTTTTCAACTGTACGAACGGCACTTTTTGATTCAAAATTGAACACGTTTTTGATTGCAGTGTAGTTTACATTGATATAGTTCGTCTACATATATTACAATCTGTCAGATAAGTGGTGAACGCACATGTAGATCGTGGTACCGCCCACTTTTAAATAAGTATGGATACCAAAAAAAGTTAAAAAATGGGCGACCATAGAGTGCTTTTTAGACAAAAAGTAGTGGATCGTGGCCCTTGGGTGCCCAAAACAATTGCATACGTAAATAATACAGAATTATTTAAGAATTCCAGTATGCAAAATGGATGTGAGTGAATTACTCTGTAAAATTGCGTGGAGCCGCCCACATACTGAAATTAAAGACAATTAAAAACTTTAAAAAAAAAATACTTTTCCAGATGTGAAGAATTTAACCAACATTTTAGTGACAGTATTCAATAGCCGAAGGCTATAAAGTCCCAAATCCCTAGATAGGGCATGTCCATGGCTGAAAGTATTCAAGACCGGCCGAAGGTCAGCCACGCAAGAGTATGTTTCAATTTGAAATCTCCTTCAATGCCCTGACTCGAGCGCCCTTATTAATTACTTTTCCCGAATTACCCGCCATATAATGGAGGGCGTGGCACATTTGTTTTCGTGTCAAGCCCCATAATAAGGTCGTCCAAGCGATTATCGTAAATGATGTTAGTTATCGCGAAATGATAACGAACTTCTTGTGGCCAAAAATTGAAGATATGGATCTGGACGATACGTTATTTCAACAGTATGGTGCCACTTGTTACACAGCCAACGAAAAAATGTTTTTTTGTTCCAGAAATTGCTATCTCACGTCGTGACGATTTAACACTGTTGGACTTTTTTCAATTCAAGAGCTAAAGGATAAGCTACTTCGGAACATTAACGATATTTTATTTCACACATAATTTTCATAAATCCTTCTATCATAATAAAAAAAATATGATAATTCTCTGAAACCTTTTTCTTTTATTTACAATTAACATCGTTTTAGTTGGATGCACCCTTTACAAAGCATAATATCAATTCCACCAATTCTGTTTTCCATGGGTATTGATCGAAAACCATAGATGCAAAAGCTCAGCGTCCTTTTTTTTTTGAGTACATGTTCCCATACGTGCGTTGCACATTGGGTCGTGCGAATCTTTATTAAATAATTTCTCGTTTTGATTTGCGGCCGAAGTAGTTGCTTCGGAAAAAATATCAAAGATCTCCAACCATAATAAAAAAACTGTTCAATTAATAAAAAAAAGGTACGAAAAAAGACAAAGACAAATAGTAACCACAAGTCCAATTCCTATGTGGAAAGTTTGCACAATAAATGAATGATCACGTATGACTTCGTAGACATAACGAAACGAACAAAGACGAGACCATAGAAAAAAATATAATTAAAATCATTGCATTCTATAATATTATAGTGCGCAGCACTACTATTACTCCCATAGATTTTGGTAGTGGCAAAATACGAGGACAGGTAAGATAAGATCTATAGTAGAATAGTTGTGAAAAAGGACGACTGCATTAAAAGACTTTATAGATTAGTTGAGAGAGACAACTCTATTTTCCGCCAACACAGGAAAATAGATCATTTTAAGATATATCTCGATCATTAAGGCTAATAAATGATATTTTATATGACGACATATATCTTTATAAAATTCTTCTGAACGACTTTGACAGTTATATGAACATCAAAGTGGACGTTGGTCTTGACAATAATAATGTAGTACTAGATTGTTTCTTAGTGGAACAGTTAAATCGGAGTTTTCTCCCATTAACTGTTGTGGATTTTTGAGTGTTAAAAACAAGTGATAACGAGATGTTATTTCATTAAGTACTTACGGTTTTATTATATTTTTTTCTTTTCAAGTGAATCAAGTGAATTAATGTTACGTCAGCAATACATTTGGTAATGGCATTGGCCACTAAATTTATGCTGACCAGGTCAATTTACATGTTCAGCATGAGCCGCTAACTGCAGTCAAAAAACCAATGTATTGACGTTGTTATTATCTGATTCTTTCGTTTTGTTATTGACCTACAGCTATTCGAACTCATGGTCAGAACACTTAATTTGGAGTGTGCAAAATAGTCTTAGCGTAAGTAATCATAAACATACTACCCTCGTTGACCAAACGTCAACAACGTGTGAAAGTAGTTTCAAACTGCTGTTTCTTATCTATTCCTCCCATGACTGTTCTTGGCATATGCTTTGGTGCCGATCTCCTGGATTCTTTGTATTTTTTGAGCGCAAACGCTACCATGAGGGCCACATATAATGCCTGCACTGCATATGAGGTAATCTAACCATGAAGGTCTGACAGGTCTGGAATGTTCATAGAGCAAACTCCCCTCTAAGAAAACCGGCACGAAAACGAAACGTTGGCGAAGTCATTTTTTCATACAAGACTACGAAAACGAACCGATTTTGCGATACGTAAATGCACCGTAAACGTTAATTTCGGAATAAGAGAATTAGAAAATAAAAAGTAGTAGTTTGAATGTATGGGTAGTACGCCAAGGCTAAGCTAAAGTAGTACTTTTACGTAACACTAAAGCGGTCCGTTTTCGTAATACCAGAGTGTTGCGTTTACGTAACACTGAAGCGGTACGTTTTTGTATCTGCAAAACGTTCTGTTTCCGTACTGAATTTCTTTATCTATCGAAATAATATAAGCTTTTTTATACTGAAGAATTAATGTTGCATATTTTGTGAATGATTATGAATTCTTTGGCTATTACAAAATATAGATATGTAGATATAAATATACTACAAACGTTTTATAAATACCTATTATATTAACACTTACAAGAGCTGATTTTGTTTAACAACAATCAGATCATCACACTTCAAACATCAACTAAAACAATTAAAGTGTTCTGTCAACATGGCTGCCCGAATAAGAAAAAACAGTTAATGCCGTTACCATTAAGAAAAAACAGTTCGTTTTCGTATCGCAAAAACGGCACGTAAACGGATTGTTTTAGGTACTTTTTGGTTTAAATACGTTCTTTTCCATTACGCAAAATCACTTCCATTTCGTACCGTAAAAAACGGCACGTTTACGAAGAGTTTTACACAGAATTAATTTCGTCGTATTTTTATATGAAAAACTATGCAAGTGTTAGTGATATGGCGGTCCGTATGCAGTTCGTTTTCGCTCCGCAAAATGCGTTACGTTTATTTTTCTTGGAGGGTCCGTTGTAGTGCAGAGAGTTCTTCTAGCTGATTTCCATACACATCTAACGTGTATTGTTTATCTACTGCAATAGATTTAGATTAATCGGGATATTATATCTCTAATACATCACCAAATCCCGTATAAAAGCTCCTCGTGGTAGATGCCCAGATTTTGTTGCTCATGATGGTGGGTTTCTCGTGTTTTATCACACAGTCCCGTTGTATGTGTATGAAACGTGAACCATATAATGATATTTAGGATACTTGTTCTCCACATATCGCTGTGACTTGCGTTGATCCTATTAGAGCGAAAATCCACTTATTTTTTCGGTGGCCTGGATATATGTTTGCCTTTGAACTTTGTTAAATTGACAGAGTGGCCGAGTTTCGTTGTTGTAGATTTATTTTTCAGGCACTATCCGATGCTCCTTTATTGTAAATTGGCTGCGTTTTTGAACAAATGTATTTCTTACCTTCCAGAATCATGCATAATTGAACAGTTTCCAAACTGGTTAAAAAGTACCTGTCTCCGTGAAGTGTGACGGCGAAATGAATGGTTGAGAGTTTAATGGATTGCATGGTGTTATTTACTGTGGTCGGAATTGGAATTAATCGGTAGGTATGGAAATCATAAGGGCCGCTAAAAGGAAGTGTAGGTTTGAAGATGACATGGGTTGAGGTTATTCCAGATTTCACTGTCATAATTTTGTATAAAGAATGGAAATCTCCATAATATCCTAGAACTCGCAAGTTTGAAGATATATGGGCCATTGTTTTGGTGATCTCATCATTCAGCCGTTTGGGAGAGAGAAGCAGTGGACTAATCTATCCTTGCTGAATGTTGGTCGTTACACCGATCAGTGATTATTGAATCCGCTGAATGTTTAGGGTCATTATTTTGAGTTGCAGGTACACAGTAAAGAATATGTGTGATAGTTTTTCATCTTCTTCCGTTGTGGGTATTCGATTAGAGATTTCTGATACGGTATATCTAAAGCTCGAAATCATTTTCATTGTTATAAGTTGACTGGTTTTAACTATATTGACGGTGGAGTCAATGAAGGACGTTTGGTTTCTCATGAAAGACGCTAACTGTTGTTAATTTTTTTCTAATCGCTAAGATGGTGTTCGACATCTGTTCTGCATAATTGGAGTCCAAGACTTCGAATAGAGAATTAGCTATATTTCCAAAAAAAAATTTAGTACTCCTCGTTTTAAACGATGTGGGGCAAGTAGGCTGTTGTCCATTGACAGTTCAGTGTGTAGATGTTAAAACTGTGTTACCAGGTCTTCACATCCCCATTTTTGACGCATTTGTTGACAAATATAATGTAGAGCCATTGTTCTATTTAAAAGGGCCTGTATTTCTGCTTTTAGGGAATTTAACTTATCAGAGATTACAAGCGTCCATTTACTAGCAGCTGTGTTACATTTGCCTATTTGTTCGAAATGAATGCCAGCCGTCTAAGGAAATCTTTCTATTTTCACAGGATTGCATAGAATTATTGGTAGCTGATAGCCATGCAATTAAGATTGTGATGGTTAACTTGGACTCTGTCTTGTCTTTATCGGAGTACTGATATGATTTTTACTGTCATCAGTGTTTTCAGCATTATTTTCATCGTGTACCTGGAGTAGAGCTAGGCGATGTATAGGTCTTTGACTGATGCATGCGGCTCTCTAAATGTTAGCTACACGAACAATGTTGTGTGGGCCCTTGTATGTTTTTATGATTCTTCCCAATGGCCATTGAAGTGGTGCTGTGTTGTCTTCTTTAATGACGACCAATGTTCCAGGTGTAAAATTTTTTGTTTGTTGTCGATACTTTTGCCTGTACTGCAACTCATTTAGATAATCACGAGACCACTGCTTCCAAAATTGATGCTTTATGTGCGACAACAATTTCTATCTAGTTAGTAGTTAAGCCTTGATCGGGTCTGCTGTCGGGTCAATTCGAGAAGTTAATGGTTCGCCTATTCGACAATGAACTGGAGTTAAGTCCGTGATGTCATTTGGATCGGCTGACATCGGAGATAACGGCCTGGAATTTAGTACGGCTTCTATTTCTATCATCACTGTTTTCAATTAGTCGTACGTCAATGATGAGCTGGATACACTACTGATGAATTTCACTGCGGCTTCCCCAAATTCACCAAAGTGTTGTGCTCGAGGTGCAATGAAATTATAACTAATTCGCTTACTGCTGCAAATCCTTGTTAGAGTGATTTTGGCCTGATTAGTATACATTATTGTCTTTAAGTTCTGAAGTTGATTGCTTGCTTCAACAAAGTTAGTTCCATTGTCGCAATATAGGTTTTTGCAGCGTCCTCGCCGTTGAATCTTTTCAAGTATCCGATAAATGCCTCTGTGCCAAGATCACTTTCGATTTCCCGATGAACTGCTTTAGTAAAAAATCTACAAAACACTGCTATTTACGCTTTATGTGGTATTCTTCCTCGGCCTTTAAAGTGAATCCAAAGTGGACCACAGAAATCTACTCCGGTGTTGATAAATGGTGTTGGAGGCACTCGTCTTGCAGGCAATTTGTCCAATTATTGTTGTAACAATGGTTTTACTCTAGTGCATCAGATACAACCTTGCACAATGGAGCGTACTAATGATTTCCCTTTAATGGGCCAATAGCGTTGATCAGCCAAGATCGTTTGTGGTCCAGAATGAAATTTTTCTTGATCAACTTCATCGCTGGTATTTCGTTATAACATCATTATATGGAAGAATAATTGGGAATTTGGCGTCATAGTATAGGTTTGATAATTCCGTGTAAAATTGTCTAAAATTCAGCTCATGGAGATTAACTGGCTACTGCTACAAACTGATTTGTTGTTATTGAGTGCGCTAGCTTCGTCAGTAAAAAAAAGTGCTGTAGTTTGCGAAGCGTGCTCGTTGAATTTCCAAGGGGGTGAGATTAACATCCCTTGGGGCTTTGTCGCGAATGTAGTTGCCAAATCTAAGAATGTATTTAACCACACGAACCAAACTTGAGAATGAAATCCTGTGGTTAATATTGCTTAACACTTTTTCTGCTTCTACAGTTATCGTTGACAAACGGTTAGGGATTTTTTGCTCAGGGAAAATCTCATTCTTAACTATCTGTCTTGATTTTGGCCAACTTTCAATCGTCTACTGAAAGAAGGAAGGCCAACATATTTTGTTCGTCATAAGCTCTGATAGTTGCAATATTCTAGACAGGAGATCAGCTGAATTTTCCGTTGGTTTAACGTATTGCTATTGAGTAGGTGATGATAATTCCTGAATGTCTGCAATTTTATTGTCCAAAAATGTATGAAAATAACTTGAAGCTGAATGTATCCAGGCCAGAATCACTTGCGAGTCAGTTCATAGGAAGGCTGGTATTTCGACCAATTGTAGGTCTCGTTGAACTCGCGATAACAGTTGGGCACCGAGCTTATAAGCCCAGAACTCAAGACGTGGAATGGTTTGGGTTTTGAGTGGAGCTACTCGTGTTTTTGCGAAAATTGGTTTAACACTGCCCATACCTTTGTACGTTATCCTGGTGTTGACTGCTATTCCTTAAACCTTCTCTGAAGAGAAGGGATATCCCTGGGGACTTCCTTATTTGTGAGTTGCTCGAGGCTATTTTGGAAATTCAGCCACTCACTGCACAGTTCATTGGGTACTTCACCATCCCAGCTTAGTTCTATCAACCATAATTTCTGGATCAAATTTTTGATGTAACAACGAATGGTGAGAGAAGTCCTAGCAATAATGCATTGATGGTTAGTGAGCTTCACCTTGATGCATAGCATATCGGTTTTAGGTGACCATGGCATCATTAGCATCATCCAAGTTGACCTCTTGATCATCTGCTGCAATGGCCTAAAGTAATTTTGGATGATTGGCTCTCCATTTTCGTAGCCAGAAGCGTCCATCAAGTAGAATCTTTGTGAGTTGTTGTTGTCCTTCAATGTCAGTCGTAAGATCGTCAGCACCAGTTCGACAGTCGTCGACATAAATGTCATTCATTATGATATTAGAGGTAATCTTGAGGCGTATTCAATCGCTAAGTGTTGCTAAATAATGCGCAGATCCCGTCGCATAGATTACAGTTTTAAAGCAAGGTCATCCTCCGAATGTTTACTCCACACGATTAGCTAATAGTTGCGACAGTCTGGGCCGACAAGAATTTGTCTGTACTTTTTTTCAATATCAGCGGTAAACATAAATTTCGGGAATCGAAAGCTCAGGAGTAGTGTAAAAAGCTCATCTTGAATTGTGAACCTGTTTACATGAGGTCTTTAAGTGCCAAACCCGTGGACGTTTTGTGATGCATCGATGAAGACTCTCAATTTTGTCGTACTGCTCTCCGGCCTACTGATAAAATGCTGAGGAATGAAATAATGAGGAGTTTTTAGGATTTGTTTGTCCAATCTATTCGTACTAGTACATAAATTACGCGTATTGTACCTGTAAGTCAAAATGGCTCGCCAAGTCTTTCCTGAGAATAAAAGCGATTAGTTGCGGTTTGTCTTGATTCACCCAAAAGCAAAAAAACTTTATGCCGTTCTGGAGTGGGTTTCATAGTTCTTTTCCGTCAGGGTTTGAATCTTGCTTCCTGGTTGCATCTCTTTCAGTTGCCAAAATCGCTCAATATTTTGATTTTAGGTGGAAACTTCGAAGATACCCATGGCGCATATTACTGAATTGTCCAGATTGGATACCTTGCCAGCCTGCACCCATCCAAAAGCTGTGTTTTGAAAGGAGGGCAAACCTGTGTCTAACATAATATGCCCTCTCGTTAAGAATTCAGAATACTGCTCTGCCCCGAGTAGAATACCAATTGTACCTGAACGGTTGAAATGTGGATCTGCTATAAATTGATATGCAGACACCATTTGGTAATGCCCAGTTCCTGCGGCGCTTGCTGAAAGACAATTAATGGTAATATAAAGGCTTCAATGGGTGTTGGATAGTTTCCGATACAGGATTGAATATTAAGGTTTACACGACTGTTGGTTTCTCTTCTTCCTATACGATCCTTCAATTTGTAGGTGTGATGGTCTCAATGATAGTCCCAACTGCCTTGCTAACTTTTCTGTAATTAGGTTAACCTGAGATCCTGAGTCTAGTAAAGCTCTGCATTCCTCCATCCTGTTAGTCTTAGAAATGAGTTTGACCCGTGCTGTACTGAGTAGAACATATCCTTGGTGAAGATTCTGGTTTGCTGGTGGCGTCGATTGTTGCCGTAATCTGTTGCAAAACGCCGCAAGATTAATGTTCTTTTGCATGATAGATGCATTTTGCTAACCGTTCTCCTCAAGATGTACCAAAGTGTGGTGCTTAAAACTGCATTTCGTGCAGTCTCGTGAATAGCAGTCATTTGCATTATGTTCATGATTCATGCAATTGACGCAAAGTTTGATTGATTTCAGAAATTGTAGACATTTGTCAACTGGAACTTTTAAACTCTAGACATACGTACAAGGAATGTGTGCCCCTGTAGCCAGCTGCCTCCAATGACTGGAATTTTGACTCAAGAAATTGAGGGAAACTGTTGAGCGATTTCTTTTTTAAATAACCAACACTCAGGGGATGCCCCCTATACATGCGGTGCATTACGTTGGGGGGAAAGGGGACTAATGTTAATTGACACTCGCCTTGAACTTCTGGATGTCGCAATTAGTGGGAAATACAGTTGCCGGAAGTCGATTCCACATACGGACTGTACGAGAGAAAAACGAATTCGATCTGTAGTGTATAGTGCGGTCAACTGGCCAATCGATAACAAACGGGTATGAATTCCTGGAAAGTCGCGTATCCCTGCCAAACATCCTTGCGTCAGAATCAGGCGACAGATGTCTGATGAACATGCACCATGAAAGTAACGATAAAACAGCGTGCCGCAACCCACATTCCGACGATGCTCAAGGGAAAAATTAGAGTTAGATACCCTACTGTCACTCATCAGCACCATCGCTTTCCGTTGAACACGGTCAAGTAGCTCCAAGGATGATTTTGGAGCACCTGCCCATATATGGGAGTTGTAATCCATCTTCGTCCTGATGTAAGTTGTATAGATATTGAAGATATCAGAAGGAGTGAAATATTTCTTGCACCGCTTTAAAAAGCCTATGCACTTGAGTGCTTCTTTCGACACTTCGAATACATGTCTCGCCCAACGAGCGCCACATTGTATTTTCATGCCCAGAACATCAAGAGCTCCTGATTATTCAATATCCGTACCATCGATAGAAATTGACGATATTATTGGGTCAGCTAATCGCTTGTAAGACAACAAGAAGCACAGTGTCTTATAGCCTTTTCACATTTACTGTGTTTCAGCTGAAACGCCGGCGTTTCAGTCTCTTTCGAGGAATTCCGCGAAACACACTTAAATTTCCATACAAAACAAAACGCAGGCATTATGCTTTTTTTGCTGTAGTTTGTTTGAAACCACAGTAAAAATGAGAGAAAGCCCAGTGTTGTACTCCAATAGTAGTTAAAAAAAGCAGTAAAATGAAAAAATTTGCATTGCTGGTTCAAAGCAAATGTCAGAAAAATGAGGGAAAAAAACATCTGTTTGTTTACATTTCTAGTTTGCTTTGTGGTGGTAAGTACTTATTGCAATGGGATCTATGACTATAAATTAAAATTTTTCTTTTTTAATAATTACAGCGCAGGAAAATGGAGTCAACGCCGAATATAATGTGAGTATTATTAATTGTATATTGAGTTCTCATTATTATTGTGATTTGTAATTCAAGGAATCCAAAACAGAAGACAGAAGTACAAAAAAAGAACCCCATGGACGGACACGACTGAGGAAATGCTGCTGGAAATGCTTGTATTAGTGAAACAATCATTTATTTCTTTAAATGCATTCGCTGCGTTATCATAAAATGATATAAACTCTAATATTGTACAAATTAAATTCTTTTTTAATATTATTTTATCTTTGTTTGTTTGTTTTGTTTACACTCAGTACAGAAAACACAAAAGAGAAATGAGAAATGTCACATAAAACCACAGTAGTTTAAAAAAGCATAATGTGAACACCATGGTTTCAAACGATTTCAAGAGAGCGAAACGCCGGCGTTTCAGCTGAAACACAGTAAATGTGAAAAGGCTATTACGCGCATTAAAGTCTACTCTATTCACTCGAATGTGTGTGAAGTTAAATTCCGAATTTAACAACAAAGGCAAAAACCATCACCGTTAGCAGTTCGCTGTAAACGGATCAACTATACTATAAGTATATAAAGACGATTTCTGAGATATCAGTAAAGATCAACATTTCATAAAATAAGTAAGATCTATACAAAATAAAAATAATATAAGAAAAATAGGGTGTTTCCTGCTATAGAAGGTGCATTTTTGATTAGCAAAACGCATGTTGTGTTCAATTCTTTTTTTGGATATGCCCCCACTGGGGGCAAACGGGGAGGTTTGCTGGAATGAAATTTATACCAGGAGTAGCTCCTGGGCTTCTCTCCTTATTGCTGTAATCAGAATAACCAAAAACAATTTAGTATATTGAAAATTTTGGATATAAAGTTAAATTCCATTTTCGGATACCGCCCAATAGGGGGCAAACGGGGAGGTATGCTGGAATGACGTTTATACCAGGAGTACCTCCTGGGCTGCTCTCCTTATTGCTGTAATCAGAATATCCAAAAACAATTTAGTATTGTTTACATTTTGGATATAACGTTAAATTCCATTTTTGGATACCGCCCCATAGGGTGCAAATGGGGAGGTATGCTGAAAGGACATTTATACCAGGAGTAGCTCCTGGGCTGCTCTCCTTATTGCTGTAATCAGAATATCCAAAAACAATTTAGTATTTTGAAAATTTTGGATATAAAGTTAAATTCCATTTTTGGATACCGCCCCATAGAGGGCAAACGGGGAGGTATGCTGGAATGACATTTATACCAGGAGTAGCTCCTGGGCTGCTCTCCTTATTGCTGTAATCAGAATATCCAAAAACAATTTAGTATTGTTTACATTTTGGATATAAAGCTAAATTCCATTTTTGGATACCGCCCCATAGGGGGCAAACGGGGAGGTATGCTGGAATGACATTTATACCAGGAGTAGCTCCTGGGCTGCTCTCCTTATTGCTGTAATCAGAATATCCAAAAACAATTTAGTATTTTGAAAATTTTGGATATAAAGTTAAATTCCATTTTTGGATACCGCCCCATAGAGGGCAAACGGGGAGGTATGCTGGAATGACATTTATACCAGGAGTAGCTCCTGGGCTGCTCTCCTTATTGCTGTAATCAGAATATCCAAAAACAATTTAGTATTTTGAAAATTTTGGATATAAAGTTAAATTCCATTTTTGGATACCGCCCATAGAGGGCAAACGGGGAGTTATGCTGGAATGACATTTATACCAGGAGTAGCTCCTGGGCTGCTCTCCTTATTGCTGTAATCAGAATATCCAAAAACAATTTAGTATTTTGAAAATTTTGGATATAAAGTTAAATTCCATTTTTGGATACCGCCCCATAGGGGGCAAACGGGGAGGTATGCTGGAATGACATTTATACCAGGAGTAGCTCCTGTGCTGCTCTCCTTATTGCTGTAATCAGAATATCCAAAAACAATTTAGTATTTTGAAAATTTTGGATATAAAGTTAAATTCCATTTTTTAATACCGCCCACAGGTGACAAACGGGGAAGTATGCTGGAATGACATTTATACCAGGAGTAGCTCCTGGACTGCACTCCTTACTGCTGTAATCAGAATATCCAAAAACAATTTAGTATTTTGAAAATTTTGGATATAAAGTTAAATTCCATTTTTGGATACCGCCCCATAGAGAGCAAACGGGGAGGTATGCTGGAATGACATTTATACCAGGAGTAGCTCCTGGGCTGCTCTCCTTATTGCTGTAATCAGAATATCCAAAAACAATTTAGTATTTTGAAAATTTTGGATATAAAGTTAAATTCCATTTTTTGATACCGCCCCATAGGGGGCAAACGGGGAGGTATGCTGGAATGACATTTATACCAGGAGTATCTCCTGTGCTGCTCTCCTTATTGCTGTAATCAGAATATCCAAAAACAATTTAGTATTTTGAAAATTTTGGATATAAAGTTAAATTCCATTTTTGAATACCGCCCACAGGTGACAAACGGGGAAGTATGCTGGAATGACATTTATACCAGGAGTAGCTCCTGGACTGCACTCCTTACTGCTGTAATCAGAATATCCAAAAACAATTAATATTTTGAAAATTTTGGATATAAAGTTAAATTCCATTTTCGGATACCGCCTCATAGGGGGCAAACGGGGAGGTATGGAATGACGTTTATACCAGGAGTAGCTCCTGGGCTGCTCTCTTTATTGCTGTAATCATAATATTCAAAAACAATTTAGTATTCTTTAAGTTTTGGATATAAAGTTAAATTCCATTTTTGGATACCGCACCATAGGGGGCAAACGGGGAGATATGCTGGAATGACATATATACCAGGAGAAGCTTCTGGGCTGCTCTCCTTATTGCTGTAATCAGAATATCCAAAAACAATTTAGTATTTTGAAAATTTTGAATATAAAGTTAAATTCCATTTTTGTATACCGCCCCATAGGGGGCAAACGGGGAGGTATGCTGAAATGACATTTATACCAGGAGTAGCTCCTGGGCTGCTCTCCTTATTGCTGTAATCAGATTATCAAAAAAACAATTTAGTATTTTGAAAATTTTGGATATAAAGATAAATTCCATTTTTGGATACCGCCCCATAGGGGGCAAACGGGGAGGTATGCTGGAATGACATTTATACCAGGAGTAGCTCCTGGACTGCTCTCCTTATTGCTGTAATCAGAATATCCAAAAACAATTTAGTTTTGTTTAAATTTTGGGTATAAAGTTAAATTCCATTTTTGGATACCGCCCACAGGGGGCAAACGGGGAGGTATGCCGGAATGACATTTATACCAGGAGTAGCTCCTGCGCTGCTCGGCTTATTTCTGTAAAACAATTTAATATTTTTTTTAATTTTTTTATTACAACAATTACTAAAAGCTTTGTCTGGTGTATATTTAATTCACATAACATTTGGTACAATAATGACGCTGTATTGGTGCATTTCAATGTAAATGTTTTGAAATTCCTTCACTGGCTGCTTAAACTCTAATCGCCTCATATCTACATTTGAACGGCAATGACAATATTACCGAATGGTTATAAATCCTAAGAAGAGCGCAATTTTTAAATTTTAAATAAAACACAGATATTTAAGAAAAAATCGTGAAACTTTATTATATCGTAAAGTAGACAGAATGAGGTTATGTATGGAACAATATACCGTGCAGATGGCCGCCGCGGCTTTGCTGGCATGCACGCGATCTTTTAATGAAATTTTCAATGACCGTTTTGCATGAATGCTGCGGTATTTCATTAATGCAGCGTCCAATTTCGTCTTTTAAGGCTTGAGTCGTTGTCGGCTTATTCGCGTAAACCATCGACTTCAAAAAACCCCAAAGAAAAAAATCTAATGGTGTTAAATCGCACGATCTAGACGGCCAATTCTGATCTCCAAAACGCGAAATAACACGACCGGGAAATGACTGATGCAGCAATTGAATTGTTTCTCTGGCTGTATGACATGTGGCGCCGTCTTGTTGGAACCACATGCCCTCCACATTCATTTCTTCAATTCTAGGCAAGAAAAAACTGATTATCATTTCACGATACCAAACACCATTGACTGTTTGCGCTTGACCTGCGTCATTTTCATAAAAAAAGGTCCAATGATTCCTCCAGCCCAAAAACCACACCACACAGTGACACGTTGAGGATGCATTTGCTTCTCGTTAATCACTCGAGGATTTTCCGCACCCCAAATGCGACAATTCTGCCTATTGACGAAGCCATCAAGATGAAAATGGGCCTCGTCAATTTGCGAACTGTAGCCGCAAAACTTTCACCATTTTGGTAAAACAATTTCACAATGAGAATGCGTTGTTCATTCGTGTAGCGCTCCATTTTTACTAACCTCGTACCTTCTACTAACAAACAATAACAATTGTTCAAATGTCAAACAATGACACTTCGAATGTTGCCAGATTTAAAAATTGCGTTCTTCTTGGGACACCCTTATTTTGTTGTGTGTGTGTTAGAATTCTACGAATTAGTGTTAATGGAGTTTACTGTTTTAAATTCTCTTTCTCTCAGGAATGAAATTCACTCTGATTTCTCTCCTTGATTTTGCACAAAGCAGGGATGATAAATTTATACTTTGGTACTTTTTGACATGGAAAAGTACCGTGCTACACGCGCAACTCATTTGATACCTTTTTCTGTATCCCAAAAAAAAGTTAATTCTGCGCAATTAAATAGTTAATTTTCTACTTACAAAGTAATTTTTTGTTGTTTAAACAATAAAACCCATTAAATAGAGTAGAAATAGGAAGTAAGTAAATAAAAATCGATACTAGGAAATGAAGAACATATTTCTTGGATGAAAATATAAAAAATATATAAAAAAAGTATTTATTTTATCAACCCTGCTCTGTGCAAAATTCAAGGAGAGAAATCAGAGTGAATTTCTATATTTTGGGATACAGAAAAATGTATCAAATGAGTTGCAGGGGTACCATGGTACTTTTCCATGTCAAAAAGTACCAACGTATTAATTTGATCATCCCTTCTATGTGCAAAATTCAAGAGGATTCAAACACCAGACAAAGCTTTTAATAAATGGTGTAATAAAAAAATTAAAAAAATATATTAAATTGTTTTACAGAAATAAGCAGAGCAGCGCAGGAGCTACTCCTGGTATAAATGTCATTCCAGCATGACTCCCCGTTTGCACCCTATGGGGCGGTATCTAAAAATGGAATTTAACTTTATATCCAAAATTTAAACAATACTAAATTGTTTTTGGATATTCTGATTACAGCAATAAGGAGAGCAGCCCAGGAGCTACTCCTGTTATAAATGTAATTCCAGCATACCTCCCCGTTTGTCCCCTGTGGAGCGGTATCCAAACATGGAATTTAACTTTATATCCAAAATTTCAACAATACTAAATTGTTTTTGGATATTCTGATTACAGCAATAAGGAGAGCAGCCCAGGAGCTACTCCTGGTATAAATGCCATTCCAGCATACCTCCCCGTTCGCCCCCTGTGGGGCGGTAACCAAAGATGGAATTTAACTTTTTATCCAAAATTTTCAAAATACTAAATTGTTTTTTGATAATTTGATTACAGCAATAAGGAGAGCAGCCCAGGAGCTACTCCTGGTATAAATGTCATTCCAGCATACCTCCCCGTTTGCCCCCTGTGGGGCGGTATCCAAAAATGAAATTTAACTTTATATCTAAAATTTAAACAATACTAAATTGTTTTTGGATATTCTGATTACAGCAATTAGGAGAGCAGCCCAGGAGCTACTCCTGGTATAAATGTCATTCCAGCATACCTCCCCGTTTGCCCCCTGTGGGGCGGTATCCAAAAATGGAATTTAACTTTATATCCAAAATTTAAAAAATACTAAACTGTTTTTGGATATTCTGATTACAGCAATAAGGAGAGCAGCCCAGGAGCTACTCCTGGTGTAAATGCCAATCCAGCATACCTCCCCGTTTGCCCCCTGTGGGGCGTTATCCAAAAATGGAATTTAACTTTATATCCAAAATTTAAACAATACTAAATTGTTTTTGGATATTCTGATTACAGCAATAAGGAGAGCAGTCCAGGACCTACTCCTGGTATAAATATCATTCCAGCATACCTCCCCGTTTGCCCCCTGTGGGGCGGTATCCAAAAATGGAATTTAACTTTATATCCAAAATTTAAACAATACTAAATTGTTTTTGGATATTCTGGTTACAGTAATAAGGAGAGCAGCCCAGGAGCTACTCCTGGTATAAATTTCATTCCAGCATACCTTCCCGTTCGCCCCCAGTGGGGGCATATCCGAAAAAAGGATTTTACCCAACATACGCTTTGCTAATCCAAAAAATGCACCTTCTATAGCAGGAAACACTCCCTATTTCTTTTATATTATCTTAATTTTGTATAGATCTTACTTATTTTATGAAAATTTATACTTTTTTCTTTACTGATATCTCAGAAATCGTCTTTATATACTTGTAGTAAGAGTAACTATTTAACATTATTCTGTTGATCCGTTTACAGCGAACTGCTAACGGTGCTGGTTTTTGTCTTTGCTAGTTAAATTCGGAATTCAACTTCACACACATTTCACTCGACCCCATTCGGAAATGGCCAGTAGATCCCGGCCAAGTGTCTCATCCATAATTCTCCCTTTGTCTTCAATATCTTGAAGACTCGGCCTACCGTCGAATGAATATGATGAATGACAGCGGTTGCTGTCATCTGCGAAAGAGTAGATTGAATTCACGGTCTGACCCAAAAGATCATCAATGAAAATAAGAAATAAAGAAGGAGAAAAAACAGAGCCCTGTGGTACACCTGCGGTCAGCCTACGTGTGTTGGATGAGAACCCATCTACAACAAATGTAACAGCGCGATCTCTAAGAAACCTCGATATAAATCGAGCAAACGTATTACCGACACCAAAAACGATCAGCTTTGATATGAGTGAACCGTGCCAGACTTTATCAAAGGCCTTAGAGATATCCAGAGCCACGACTCAACTCTCACCAAACTGGTGGATAGACCGCCTCCAACGCTCCGACAAAAACGCCATCAGGTCTCCGTTAGCGCGATTTCTACGGAAGCCATACTGTCGATCACTTAGCAGGTCGTTGATCTCTAAATACCTTACAAGATGGTGGTTTACAATGGTCTCCATTACCTTGGAGAGCGCAGAGGAAATCGCAATTGGTCGATAATTATTACTATTGGCATCACCCTATTTAGGGATTGGCTGGACGTTTGCAACCTTCCAACACGCTGGGAAGACCCCCGCACGGTCAGCAAGGTTGAAAAGGTTGCGTTATTGGCGGGCTAGCGTCGAAGAGCTCTTACATAGGACAAGTGCCGAAATACCATCCGGGACCGGGGATTTATTTACATTGACGTTCGCAAGAACCATTCTAACTCCACGTGTTCGAAAAAATATATCAGACATGGAACTTGATTCGATCGCGGGGAGGGTTGATTGCTTTTCGGCAAAGAAGAATTTCCTGCAAATATTTCAGCCAAAAGGTTAGCTTTATCAACCGGGTCAGTGAATGCCTGGTCGTCTTTACAAGAGTTGGGATAGATGAAGAACTATTCTTTAATCTTGGGGGAAGCAAGAACCTTTGTACGTAGACGTTGTTATATATTATATTTAGGATCATTTCAGTCGCAGCATTTAAGTCGTTATCAAGAAAGCAAAGTTTCCAATTGAAATGCTGGAAAAAGTGGTTGAGCTCATCCCAACGTGCCTTTTCGTACAAAAAACTGTCCGCCTTGGAGCTGGCGGATTCAAACACCAGACAAAGCTTTTAATAAATGGTGTAATAAAAAAATTAAAAAAATATATTAAATTGTTTTACAGAAATAAGCAGAGCAGCGCAGGAGCTACTCCTGGTATAAATGTCATTCCAGCATGACTCCCCGTTTGCACCCTATGGGGCGGTATCTAAAAATGGAATTTAACTTTATATCCAAAATTTAAACAATACTAAATTGTTTTTGGATATTCTGATTACAGCAATAAGGAGAGCAGCCCAGGAGCTACTCCTGTTATAAATGTAATTCCAGCATACCTCCCCGTTTGTCCCCTGTGGAGCGGTATCCAAACATGGAATTTAACTTTATATCCAAAATTTCAACAATACTAAATTGTTTTTGGATATTCTGATTACAGCAATAAGGAGAGCAGCCCAGGAGCTACTCCTGGTATAAATGCCATTCCAGCATACCTCCCCGTTCGCCCCCTGTGGGGCGGTAACCAAAGATGGAATTTAACTTTTTATCCAAAATTTTCAAAATACTAAATTGTTTTTTGATAATTTGATTACAGCAATAAGGAGAGCAGCCCAGGAGCTACTCCTGGTATAAATGTCATTCCAGCATACCTCCCCGTTTGCCCCCTGTGGGGCGGTATCCAAAAATGAAATTTAACTTTATATCTAAAATTTAAACAATACTAAATTGTTTTTGGATATTCTGATTACAGCAATTAGGAGAGCAGCCCAGGAGCTACTCCTGGTATAAATGTCATTCCAGCATACCTCCCCGTTTGCCCCCTGTGGGGCGGTATCCAAAAATGGAATTTAACTTTATATCCAAAATTTAAAAAATACTAAACTGTTTTTGGATATTCTGATTACAGCAATAAGGAGAGCAGCCCAGGAGCTACTCCTGGTGTAAATGCCAATCCAGCATACCTCCCCGTTTGCCCCCTGTGGGGCGTTATCCAAAAATGGAATTTAACTTTATATCCAAAATTTAAACAATACTAAATTGTTTTTGGATATTCTGATTACAGCAATAAGGAGAGCAGTCCAGGACCTACTCCTGGTATAAATATCATTCCAGCATACCTCCCCGTTTGCCCCCTGTGGGGCGGTATCCAAAAATGGAATTTAACTTTATATCCAAAATTTAAACAATACTAAATTGTTTTTGGATATTCTGGTTACAGTAATAAGGAGAGCAGCCCAGGAGCTACTCCTGGTATAAATTTCATTCCAGCATACCTTCCCGTTCGCCCCCAGTGGGGGCATATCCGAAAAAAGGATTTTACCCAACATACGCTTTGCTAATCCAAAAAATGCACCTTCTATAGCAGGAAACACTCCCTATTTCTTTTATATTATCTTAATTTTGTATAGATCTTACTTATTTTATGAAAATTTATACTTTTTTCTTTACTGATATCTCAGAAATCGTCTTTATATACTTGTAGTAAGAGTAACTATTTAACATTATTCTGTTGATCCGTTTACAGCGAACTGCTAACGGTGCTGGTTTTTGTCTTTGCTAGTTAAATTCGGAATTCAACTTCACACACATTTCACTCGACCCCATTCGGAAATGGCCAGTAGATCCCGGCCAAGTGTCTCATCCATAATTCTCCCTTTGTCTTCAATATCTTGAAGACTCGGCCTACCGTCGAATGAATATGATGAATGACAGCGGTTGCTGTCATCTGCGAAAGAGTAGATTGAATTCACGGTCTGACCCAAAAGATCATCAATGAAAATAAGAAATAAAGAAGGAGAAAAAACAGAGCCCTGTGGTACACCTGCGGTCAGCCTACGTGTGTTGGATGAGAACCCATCTACAACAAATGTAACAGCGCGATCTCTAAGAAACCTCGATATAAATCGAGCAAACGTATTACCGACACCAAAAACGATCAGCTTTGATATGAGTGAACCGTGCCAGACTTTATCAAAGGCCTTAGAGATATCCAGAGCCACGACTCAACTCTCACCAAACTGGTGGATAGACCGCCTCCAACGCTCCGACAAAAACGCCATCAGGTCTCCGTTAGCGCGATTTCTACGGAAGCCATACTGTCGATCACTTAGCAGGTCGTTGATCTCTAAATACCTTACAAGATGGTGGTTTACAATGGTCTCCATTACCTTGGAGAGCGCAGAGGAAATCGCAATTGGTCGATAATTATTACTATTGGCATCACCCTATTTAGGGATTGGCTGGACGTTTGCAACCTTCCAACACGCTGGGAAGACCCCCGCACGGTCAGCAAGGTTGAAAAGGTTGCGTTATTGGCGGGCTAGCGTCGAAGAGCTCTTACATAGGACAAGTGCCGAAATACCATCCGGGACCGGGGATTTATTTACATTGACGTTCGCAAGAACCATTCTAACTCCACGTGTTCGAAAAAATATATCAGACATGGAACTTGATTCGATCGCGGGGAGGGTTGATTGCTTTTCGGCAAAGAAGAATTTCCTGCAAATATTTCAGCCAAAAGGTTAGCTTTATCAACCGGGTCAGTGAATGCCTGGTCGTCTTTACAAGAGTTGGGATAGATGAAGAACTATTCTTTAATCTTGGGGGAAGCAAGAACCTTTGTACGTAGACGTTGTTATATATTATATTTAGGATCATTTCAGTCGCAGCATTTAAGTCGTTATCAAGAAAGCAAAGTTTCCAATTGAAATGCTGGAAAAAGTGGTTGAGCTCATCCCAACGTGCCTTTTCGTACAAAAAACTGTCCGCCTTGGAGCTGGTATCGAAGCGACACGAAGAGCGGAATACGGAAAGGATGCTGAAACAATGCAGTGATCGGCGTTACCAAGAGGTGCAAGTACATTAACTTTGTACTTTTCATGGTGCGAAGGTAAGTAAGGGTCAAAAATGTTATGACTTGACGCAACTAGTGAATGGATTTACACATATTCCGTGTGTAGAAGGGCACCAATTCTACACACGGAATATGTGTGAATTCATTCACTAGTTGCGTCAAGTCATTTTGCGCGGCGAAGAGCAATTGAAATTCTTGTGGATTTTCGACAGATTGTTCGTACTGCATATGAGTTTCCTTATCCAGAGTATGTAAAGAACTATTGGATTCCATGATGATGTATCTACTCTCTAGTATATCGTGCATTTGTTTAATGGCTCCTGCTGTTGGATTGTCCGTTGGCAACTTGTGTTGACCGAGCAGTTTGTCCAGTAACGTAGTTGTGAGAATTCGAGAGTTATTGTACCTTTTCCTGAAGCATGGTCCAAGCACTTGAATAGTTATTTTCTGTAAGAGAAAGATGTCGAATCAGTTGCTCTGCTTAACCTGTTAAGATGTTTTTCAAGAACCACATCTTTTGGATGACCGGAAGTAGTTTCTTGAACCATTTCGTTGTATAGGTCATAGAACTGCCGTCATTGTAAATATTTTCCGTGGAAAGTGTTAATTTTGATAAATGCTGTAGCTTGAACATTCTAAGGTGAGGCCTGCCGGTTTATCCTGGACCTTTAGAATCATGTCGTCAATGCAACGGTGTATGTCAAGATATTGACTAATGCCATATTCCATCTTTTCCATACATGCAATTGATGCACTGTTGTCAAGTGGTGCTGGAGTTGGTGAGGACAGGTAGGATAAAATCCATAGCAAAATAGCCGTGAAAAGGGACGACTGCATTAAAATAAACGAAATTAGAGTTGAAAACCCACCACCAACACAGGAAAATATATCTTTTAAAATAAGACGCTGAACACATCCCAAACAAGAAATGATATAAATACAGTAAGACATACGTTAGATCATACGTTGGGCTACTATTAAGGCCAGTGCTGCATATAAGGTGACCAAACTATGATAATCACTCTTATTAAGGTCTGGAATGTTCATAGAGCTTAAACTTCGTAATAGTGCAGAGAGTTCTTGTAGTTGATTTGCATACATATCTGACGTGTATTGCTTATTTGCTGCAATAGATTTAGATTGATCGGGACACTATATCCCTAATTCACCACAAAATCCCTTATAAAGTCTCCTCGTGATAGATGCCCAGATGTTGTTGATCATGATGGTGAGTTTCTCGTGTTTTATCACACAGTCCCGTTGTGAGATTTGGGATACTTGTTCTCCACATATCGCTGTGACTTGCATTGATTCTAGTAGAGCGAAAATCCTCTTATTTTTTTCGGTGGACTGGACAAGTGTTTGCCTTTGAACATTGTTAAATTTTATCGCAGGTACTGTTCGATGCTCCTTTATTGTATATTGACTGCGTTTTTGAACAAATGTATGTCTTATCTTCCAAAGTCATGCATAAAGTGTGAAGTGTGACGGCGAGAAGAATGATTTAGAGTTTAATGGATTGCATGGTAGATATGGAATTATCAGGGCCGCTAAGAGGAAATGTCAGTTTGAAGGTGGCATGGGTTAAGGTTATTCCAGATTTCACTGTCATAATTTTGTAAGTATAAAGAATGGAAGTCTTAATATCCTAGAACTCGCAAGTTTGATTATAAATGGGCCATTGTTTGCGTGATCTCATCATTCAGCAGTTTGGAGAAAGAAGTAGTAGACTAATCTATCATTGATGAACGGTGGTCATTACACCGATCAGTGATGATTAAATCCGCTGAATGTTTAGGGTCATTATTTTGAGTTTCAGGCACACAGTAAAGAATATATGTAGTTTTTGATAGTTTTTCATCTTCTTCCGTTTTGTGTATTCGATTAGAGACTTTTGATACGGTATGTTCAAATCTCGAAATCCTTTTCATTGTTTTATTGGCGGTCAAGTCTATGAAGGAGGTTTGGTTTCTCATGAAAGATTACAAGAGTCCATTCACTAGCAGCTTTGTTTTATTTTCCCAATGGCTATTGAAGTGGTGCTGTGTTGTCTTCTTAAATGACGACCAATGTTCCAGGTGCAATGTTTTCTGTTTGTTGTCGCCATTTTCGCCTTACTGCAACTCATTTAGATAATCACGAGACCACTGCTTCCAAAATTGATGCTTTATGTGCGACAACAATTCCTATCTAGTTAGTAGTGAAGCCTTGATCGGGTTTGCTGTCGGGTCAATTCGACAATGGACTTGAGTTAAGTCCGTGATGTCATTTGGATCGGCCGACATCGAAGATAACGGCCTGTAATTTAGTACGGCTTATATTTCTATCATCACTGTTTCCAATTAGTCGTACGTCAATGATGAGCTGGATACACTTCTGATGAATTTCACTGCGGCTTCCCCAAATTCACCAAAGTGTGGTGCTCGAGGCGGAATGAAATTATAACTAATTCGCTTACTGCTGCATATCCTTGTTAGAGTGATTTTGGCCTGATTAGTATAAATTATTGTCTTTAAGTTCTGAAGTTGATTGTTTGCTCCAACAAAGTTAGTTCCATGATTGATTGTTTGCTCCTACAAAGTTAGTTCCATTGCCGCAGCATAGATTTTGGCAGCGTCCTCGCCGTTGAATCTTTTTCCTCTGTGCCAAGGTCACTTACGATTTCCAGTAAAGAAGCTACACTGCTAAATACGCTTTATGTGGTCTTCTTCCTTGGCCTTTAAAGTGCATCCAAAGTGGACCACAGAAATCTACTCCGGTGTTGATAAACGGTCGTGTTGGTGGCACTCGTCTTGCGGGCATGTTGCCCATTAATTGTTGTAACAGTATTGGTTTTACTCTAGTGTATCTGATACAACGTTGCACAGTAGAGCGTGCCAATGATTTCCCTTTAGTGGGCCAATAGCGTTGTTGTAGATCAGCCAAGAGTGTTTGTGGTCCACAATGAAGTTTTTCTTGATGAACTCTATCGCTGGTAATTTCGTTATAACATTTGGGTGATTTGCGTCATAGGATAGGTTTGTTAATTCCAAGCGTCCTCCTACTCCAATTAGACCTTTATCGTCTAAAATTCGGCTCAAGGAGATTAACTGGCTGCTGCTTACTGGTTTGTTATTATTGAGTGCGCTAACTTCGTCGGTAAAATAAAAGTGCGGTAGTTTGAGAATTATGACGAAGCGTGCTCGTTGCATTTCCAAGGGGGTGAGATTCACATCCCTTGTGGCTTTGTCTCGAATGTAGTTGCCAAATATAAGAATGTATGTAACCACACGAACCGAAGTTGAGAATGAATACCAGTGGTTAATATTGCTTAACCCTTCTTTTGCTTCTACAGATATGTTTAACAAACTGTTAGGAATTTTTTGCTCAGGGAGAATCTAAATCTTAACTATCAGTCTTGATTTTGACCAACTTTCAATGGTCTACTGAAGGAAGGAGGCCCATGAATGATCTGATGGTTGCAATACTCTAGACAGAATATCAGCTGAATTTTCCGTTGATTTTACGTATTGCCATAGAGTAGGTGATGATAATTCCTGAATATCTGCAATTTTATTGTCCACAAAAGTATAAAAATAACTTGAAGCTGAATGTATCCAGGCCAGAATCACTTGCGAGTCAGTCCACAGGAAAGCTGGTATTTCGACCAATTGTAGGTCTGGTTAAACTCGCGATAATAGTTGGGCACCGAGTTCAGAAGCGCTCAGAACTCAAGACGTGGAATTGTTTGGGTTTTGAGTGGAACTACTCGTGTTTTTGCGCAAAGTGGTTAAACGCTGACCATACCTTTGTACGTTATGCTTATGTAGACTGCTATTACATAAGCCTTCTCTGAACCATCATTGAAGGTATTTAATTGCATAGTGTTTCGGGTATCTTGTTGCGGGATATCCCTGGGCAATTCCTTATTTGTGAATTGCTCAAAGCTGTTATGGAAATACCGCAACTCACTGCAAAGTTCATTGGGCACTTCATCATCCCAGCTTAGTTCTATCAACCATAATTTCTAGATCAGATTTTTGCTCTAACAACGAATGGTTAGACTAGCCCTAGCGGTAATGCATGGATGGTTAATGAGCTTCACCTTGATGCATAGCATATCGGTTTGGGGTAACCATGTCAGGCCCAATGTTTTGATTGTCAGGTTGACATCTTTATCGAGATCCAAGTTGACCTCTTGATATTCTGCTGCAGTGGCCTAAAGTAGTTTTCATGATTGGCGCACCATTTTGTGAGCCTTTAATGGCAGTCGTAAGATCGTTAGTACCAGTTAGACAGTCGTCGACATAAAAGTCATTCATTTTAATTCTGGATACCAGAGGTAATCTTGAGGCGTATTCAATCGCTAAGTGTTGCCAAATAAGGCGCAGATCTCGTCCCATAGAGTAAGAGTATTTAAAGCAAAATACTACAGGCCATCCTCCGAATTTTCTCTCCACACGATAAGCTAATAGTTGCGACCATCTTGGTCGACAAGAATATGTCTGTACATTTTTTGCAATATCAGCCGTTATCAAAAAAAATATTTCGGGAATCGGAAGCGCAGCAGTATTGTGAAAAGCTCGTCAAGTGAATTAATGTTACGTCAGCAATACATTTGATAATGACAGTGGCCACTAAATTTATGCTGACCAAGTCAATTTATAAGTACATGTTCAGCATGAGCCGCTAATTGCAGTCAACAAACCAATGTACGAGTATTGTGAGATGTTGTTATTGTCTGGTTCTTTCGTTTGGTTATAGACCTGCAGCTAATCGGCCTCATGATTACTAACTGTAAGTAATCATAAGCAGTAATAATTCTTTTAATTCCACAATATTCAGAGAATGTCCTATCCTATCGACACGACGCTATTTATGATTCCAGCATCAACGCTTTTCTGAGGAAAACACGTGGTTAGAATAAAAGTTAAACAAAGATACTTATTTTTAAGAAAACATGTTGTAAAATGAAAATTTCAAATCAAACAATTGTAACGGAAATTCTTCCTGGTATACTTATATTTTAAAACGTTTTCAATGAAATGTCACAAGAAACTTTCTGTTAAAATTTGAAAATTGTGAATTAAATACAGCAAAATTGTGAAATAAATACCTAAAATTGTATTAAATAGGTCAGAGTTATCCCCTAAAATTGTATTAAATTGTCGTATATTTTAATTTATATTCCTGTAATAAACAAGGTGTGAATATTTTTTTTCCTATCGCCAAGAACAAAGAAAGAAATCCCGTTCTAGTTTCAACTACAGCTTTAAACTCACTAGCTATTTCAAGTACAACTACGCAAATAAATTGCAAGGTTAAAATGTTACGGGCAAAACTACCCCATAACATGTTGTAAAATGAAAATTTCAAATCAAACAATTGTAACGGAAATTCTTCCTGGTATACTTATATTTTAAAACGTTTTCAATGAAATGTCACAAGAAACTTTCTGTTAAAATTTGAAAATTGTGAATTAAATACAGCAAAATTGTGAAATAAATACCTAAAATTGTATTAAATAGGTCAGAGTTATCCCCTAAAATTGTATTAAATTGTCCTATATTTTAATTTATATTCCTGTAATAAACAAGGTGTGAATATTTTTTTTCCTATCGCCAAGAACAAAGAAGGTTGTCACTCAAGAAATCCCGTTCTAGTTTCAACTACAGCTTTAAACTCACTAGCTATTTCAAGTACAACTACGCAAGTAAATTGCAAGGTTAAAATGTTACGGGCAAAACTACCCCATAACATGCACCAGATATATGTTCCTATGGGTTAAAAAGCGGTACGATTTATTCCCCAGGCTTCCGATTTGAAACGCAAACAACCCTACACGACTTATCAAATTTTGCTGCCGAATAAAAGCATTTCGGTCTACACTTTTAAATTGCTCCTTAGAAATTGTTGGAATTAATGGATTTGTATGCAATGTCGTTTAAGAGGTTTAAGTACTTTAAACTTTAGAATCTGTACTTGATATGTAGGGGTGTGTAGGCTCTATTACACTTCAAAAAGCACCTTTTCAAACATAAAATTCAAAGCAAATTGTAAGTTAACATTATCAAATTTTAAGAAAATAAAGGACAAATCTAGGTTAGTGGCAAATTTAAAATTAGAATTGTTATAAGTTAAACAAATACAACACGAAGAAACCATTAGAAAAAAATATCAGAGTAACAATTTAAATGTAATAAGCATAGATTTATAATTGTAATGACTATCAGAATATTAACAAAAATCGTTAGTGGTGTTTTTGGTTAATCCTCGATAATAAGACAGGAAAACAAAACGGCAATAATAAAGTTATTAGTTAACAAATAACTTTATAAATAAAGGAATTGTTCAAAAGTAATAGTCTTCAAAAAAAAAAGAAATGTTGTTAAACTAATTTGTTGTAGCCATTTTTGTACTAAGCCTGGGTAATTATCGAGTATAAGCCTCTATCCAGGCTAAGCACTTGTCAAAACAGATAAATACGAAATAGGTTGTGAAACAAATGAATTTACACCTTTCTTTCTTCGCTTAGCTTTGGAATGAATACATCCATTTTTTTTTACAAATTTAGTTGCAGTAATGCCAAAAAAACAAACTTAACATTACCTAATGGGACGTTTAATATGTTTTTTTTTTGCATATTCGATGCGATTCATGAGATGGCATTACTTCGCGATCAAAGCGATTTGGTGCACTACTATCCTATTAACATAGATGCATGATGTTTTTTATTACAACCTTGGCAGTGCAGGTTATTCGGCGTGACAAAAAAAATATGCCACGTTCCCCAGAATGTAGCATGTACTTCCGGAGGAGTAATGAATAGTGACGAGTCCAGGGACCCTCTGGGCCTTAAAAATTATTTTTCTAATTGAAACTTCCTCCTGTGTGGCCGGCTTTCAGCCAGGCTTAAAGACCTTTGCTATAGACAGGCGAAATCGAGGGACTCGGCACCTTAAAGCCTTCACTATTGATCACTGTCACCGAAATTTAGTTAAAATTGAAACTTCTTCTCTGTGGCCGGCCTTCCGCCAGGCTTAAAGACTCGGCTATAGGAATCGCCTGGCCTGATCAACGACGTCACCTGGCAACCCGTCATCTCACTAGGATCGGACCACCTTCCCATAATTCTCTCCATTAATAGACCACCCGATTTCATAACCTCTGAACGCCGTACGTTTCTCAATCAAAAAAAGGCTGATTGGGAAGCCTTCAGAGAAGCCACCAACCGCAGCTTTAATAATCTAGCTATTCTGTCGGACGTTCGGGTAGCCGAGAAAAAGTTCCGGGCCATCATTAACGCAGCAGCCGCTCGCCATATCCCTGCTGGTCGAATACCCGAAGTACGACCAAACTTCCCAGCAGAGGCAGCGGGACTCGCAGACGAGCGTGATGACATTCGTCGCTCCAACCCTACTGACCCTAGAATTAGGGATCTCAACTCCGAGATCAGTAGGTTGGTCAACGAATATAAGCGGAACAAATGGCTAGACCACTTAAAGCAGTGCAACTTGAGTTCCGGAATTGGTAAGTTGTGGACAACGGTCAAATCACTCTCTAACCCTGTAAGGAAGGATGATCGGACAGCTGTCACGTTCGGTGATAGAACAGTGACAGATCCGAAGCGGTGCGCGTGTTATTTTAACCGGCTTTTTATTGAGCACCCAGAGAGTGATAACGCGAAAAGGAGAGTTTTGCGTCGTATCCGCGCTCTCCGAGTCGAAGAGGCACCACCACAATTTACCGTTGGCGAAGTTGCCCATGTCATCCGCAGCGCAAAGTCATCAAAGGCGCTGGGTCCGGACGGAATCTTAATACTGATGTTAAAGCACTTGGATACTCCGGGAGTAGAGTACATGACCAAAGTGCTCAATCTGTCGCTAGCCACTCACGAAGTTCCCGATGCCTGGAAAATGGGCAGAGTGGTCCCGCTACTGAAGCCAGGCAAAGACGCAAGTAAAGGAGATTCGTACAGGCCGATCTCCTTGCTTTCTCCAGTAGCAAAGACGCTTGAAGCACTGCTCCTCCCCAGCCTGATCGAACACTTTCTTGGTGCTGATCATCAGCATGGATTCCGCAAGCAGCACAGCACAACAACTGCTTTACACGCCATCACCACACGTATAAGTCGCGGCCTTAACCAGAACAAGCCTAACGACAGGACGGTCCTCGTGGCTCTTGACCTCACAAAAGCCTTCGACACGGTCAATCATGCCACTCTGTTCGAGGACATTGAAGAAACGTCCCTTCCGCCCAGTTTGAAACGTTGGGTCGTAAACTATATGTGTGGGCGCCAGTCATATGTAGAATTTAGAGACAGAAAGTCGAAGCCCCGTAGAGTTAAACAAGGAGTTCCCCAGGGTGGAGTTTTATCCCCGGCTCTGTTTAACCTCTACCTCTCTAAAATTCCTGCACCACCAGACGGCGTTGAAATTGTGTCGTACGCTGACGATTGCATAATTCTGGCGTCAGGACCTAAAGTGGATGACATTTGCGAGAAAATCAACTATTACCTCACTGACTTAGCACGTTTCTTCACTGCGAGGAATATGAAAATATCCGCCTCCAAATCATCAGCCACACTGTTTACTGCTTGGACCGCAGAGGTGCGGTTGTCACTCAATGTGAAAGTCGATGACGTCAACATCCCGACCACCAACTACCCCAAAATCCTTGGGGTCACATTGGACAGCCTTTTTAGATCCTCTGCACATGCTACAGCTATCTGCGATAAACTCAAAAGTAGGAACAAGGTCCTCAAGTCACTTGCCGGCAGTACTTGGGGAGCCGACAAAGAAACCTTGTTGACCTCTTACAAAGCGATAGGTCGGTCTGTAGCAAACTACGCAGCACCTGTATGGTCGGCGAACGTGAGTACGACGCAGTGGAAGAAAATTCAGACATGCCAGAATGCCGCCCTTAGAACATCAACAGGGTGTCTTCTTATGTCCTCTGAGGACCATCTACATGAGGAGACGAAGGTCCTTACCGTGCGCAGACACAATTTCCTGTTGTCTAAGCAATACCTGCTAGGGTGTTTTCGCCGCAGTCATCCTAACCACCATCTCTTGAACAGGATGCCTCCACCCAGGCAGATCAGGAACGATCTTCATGATCTAGAGAGAGAGGTCCAGCGGTATAAGAGAGAACATTTAGATCATCGAAACTATCAGGCAGGTTTGAACAACATTCACGCCGATGATGTCGCAGCAGCAGTATCCAGCTACCGTGTGAATGCAGTGCTAGGGGAACATCCCCCGGAGATTTCACCTGAGGAGAAGGTACTACCTCGGCAGACGCGCGTGGTTCTGGCGCAGCTGAGATCCGGATGGTGCAGCCGTACGCTTACGAACGACACCAATCTTTTCGATCGGATGAGACTCAACGAAGATATACCAGATAATACATTTAAGCTTTGTGGACCCGTTACAAAGGAAATATAGGATAGGGGGAAGTGGTTTTTCGTTTTTTCTGTATAAAAAGTTATACCAAGGTGAAAATTTAAAACAAAACGGAGTTTTACCACTATACTGCAGTTAATCCAAAAATATGCCACGTCCCCCATAATGAGGTTGGTATTTCGGGAAAAAGTAATAAATTAGGGCGCTCGGGTCCAAGGGGGCTTTAAAATTTCTAATTGAAACTTCCGACACTGTAAAATGTAAACTTTTTTGAAAATTTGCTTAGCAAATCGTAATGTTTTATTGACAGGCAACGGTTGGAATATCTACTGTTTATTGGTACGCACTAAATACCTCAAAAAGTCAAAGTTGCTAGACTTTTTGGCTCATGTGACCCAATATTGACATATTTTCAAATTAACGCAAATGTTGTTACCGATCCATTGATAGAGTAATTTTGTTTATAACGTTTTGCCCGAAATGACCGAAGGACGTGCGGGATGAATAAATATTTTTATAGGACTGATGGTCAGAGTTAACCCCTAAAATTGTATTAAATAGGTCAGAGTTATCCCCTAAAATTGTATTTAATAGTCCTATATTTTAATTTATATTCCTGTAATAAACAAGGTGTGAATATTTTTTTTTTCCTATCGCCAAGAACAAAGAAGGTTGCCACCCAAGAAATCCCTTTCTAGTTTCAACTACAGCTTTAATTAAATTCACTAGCTAGTTCAAGTACAACTACGCAAATAAATTGCAAGGTTAAAATGTTACGGGCAAAACTACCCCATAACATGCACCAGATAGATATATGTTCCTAAGGGTTAAAAAGCGGTACGATTTATTCCCCTAGCTTCCGATTTGAAAAGCAAACAACCCTACACGATCCTTAGAAAATGTTGGAATTAATGGATTTGTATGCAATGTCGTTTAAGAGGTTTAAGTACTTTAAACTTTAGAATCTGTACTTGATATGTAGGGGTGTGTAGGCTATATTACACTGTTCGGCAAAATGGTACTTACTAAAAAATTGCAAATGTTCAATAGTGAAAAAACTCTTTGCTTAGACAGATGTAGTTCTCCAATTAATTGAAAGGAATATTTAACAATAAGTTAAGATTAGGGATGTAACGAAAGTGGCTTTAGCAAAAGCAAATGCGAATATTGAAAAATATTTTTGAGAAAGTGAATGCGAATATTTAATTACATTAATTTTGCGAAAGCGAATATTGAAACATACATTTTTGTAAATGCGAAAGCGAATATAACCTTACCCTTTTCAAAAGCGAATATAATATATTTTGCTTTATATACCCTCACAACTCTGTGGTACACCACACAGAAAAATGTTTAATAGATCCATTAAAAGTTATACCGATAAACTCAGAAATGTTAATATTTAAACCTTAGCATATCCGGCTGTCCATCTATCCTTCTAACTGCAATGCACGAGTATGTCGCAAATATAAACCGATCTCGATAAAAAAAATTTTACATTACACTTATACCTCGTTATACGGCCTAGATGCATTCCAAAAAAATTGGCCGTAAACCAAAAAGCCGTATAAAGAATTGCTTATTTTCATAAAAATCCATACAAAACGCATGGGATCGGTTTTATTTAAGCACACTAAAATAGTTTCAGTCAAAATAGCAAGTTTAACTAATTTAACGAAGATGAATGGACATATTTATTTAAAAAAAGGAACATTACAACTATTTTATATAAGTGTTAAGATGTGTAGAAAGAAGTTCTCAATGCTCTTGAATTTTGGGCTTAAAAAATTTACTTAATCGTTGATGCTTTGATGTGTGTTTATGGTTCTCCTGAAGTTGTTTGTAGCAGCCAATAGAGTTATTTATTGATTGTGCAACTTGGCACTACGTTCTTCATCAATATCAATAAGAACACTAATGCCCTGTTTAAAAAAATCAAGAGTTCTTTAATCTTTTTTTGTAGTTAATTTTTTGATTCTGTCGAACCTCACTTTCTGATGGTTCGACAGAATCAAGTTGCATTACCTCTTTAGTGGTAAGATGACTTCCTTAAGATCTCAGCAAATCATTGGCCATTTCCAAAATACTTTGGCAAATGAATGACACGGAATCAGCGTCGGAAATTAGTGACTCAGATGCTAGAACACATTCCGGCCATATATTTCTTCAAACTTTGTTCAAAGTTTCCAGTTTGACCTCGTTCCAAGCTTCGCCGATATTCACTACAGATTTATTTTATCATAACCTTTCCAAAAAGTTTTTACTATAGTTTTATCTTTAACATCAGTTTCGGCAATCAACTCATGTAATGCTTTGCGCAAATAAAGCGCCTTAAATGTGGCGATGGCATCCATGGGTAAAATTAGAGCTGTGGTATTTTTTGGGAGAACCTCCAATTATACTCCTTTCACTAATTCAGACAAGTTAACAGGATGTCCAGGAGCATTATCCAATAGAAGCAATATTTTGTTGCTCAAAGTTTTTTTGTTTTAATGTCTTAACTTCAGGACAGAACTAATTTTTAAACTAAACTTCAAACATAGCTTTTGTCATCCAAGCCTTTTTATTGGATTTCCAAATGACCGTCAGGTTTTGACTTATTGACAAGCAATAGTTTTAATTTTAAGTCATCCGAAGGATTAGCTCCAAGAAGTAACGTCAATCTTTCTTTTGAATCCTTATGCCCAGATGCACTTTGTCCTTCTTTTTAAATGAAGGTTCTGTCCGGCATTCCTTTCCCATAAAGCCCAGTTTCGTCATCATTAAAGACTTGATCAGACCAATATTATCCTGTTTCAATAATTGATTTTAATATGGCAGGGTATTTTCTTGCTGCATCACCATCAGCACTTGCTGCTTCTCCTCCTCTGCTTCTTTTAAGGTTATGTAAGTTACGTCGTTTTATGAATCTTTCAAACCGACCTTGGCTTGGTGTTAATGTTGTATTCGAAGCCGGTTCCCCTGTTTTTAGTTTATAGAAAATAGATTTTGCCTTTTCTTTGATTAGTATCCTCTATCCACAAGGCTAATAGACTTTCTATTTCTTCCATTATGCCACATCTTATAAATATGTGAAGAGCGAAGAAAAAGTATGCACATTTATTGTTTTTGGCCGAATAACAAACAAAAAATTGGCTGTATAAGGAAATTACGACATAATTTGATAAGGCCGTAAAAGCGAAAAAAACGTATAACGAAAGGCCGTATAGCGAGGTATGAGTGTATTTTGTTTTTAGCGGATGGCGGTCGCTACTGATATTGGGATAAATCGTTCGAAGTTCTGATATAGCCCCTATAACAATTTGCCAACTGATTTTTGGTCTATCCAACATAAACAGCAAATTCAATTAGATTTTACCGCAATTAGGTTTGTATCGTTCTTTTGCACACAAGAATAACATTATTGAAAATTAACGTGATTGATCCATACTATTATATGGCTTCCATGCAAATGTACCTCCGTTTTAAGGCCCAGACGACCTAAGACGGAAAATTTTTATCAGATATCCATAATATTTGGTGTATGGCATGTTACCGTACATAAGACAAAATTGCGTATAAGGCGTATGGCGAGGATATCCGCGGTCGGTTTCCTCCCTTTTGAATAATGAAAGCGAATAATTTAGATTTATTCCCACTGTCTGTGTGTTTAAGTCCAATACATGTACATATTGCAGTTTATCACTAAACCATTTTTCTATTGAACATTTCATTAAAAATAAACAACAAAAAGTTATTAAAAAAGCAGTCGAAGATACATTTAGTTGCAAGCTATTTCGGTAAACACTACCTCAACGATATATACCAAAGAAAAATATTTGAATTATTTAAAGAGAATACGGAAAATTGTTTTATGCAACAGCGAATATTCAAAAATTGTTTTTTGCGAAAATGAATGTTCAATATGATGCGAATAATTTATATACTCAATCCTGTAAAGATGACCATAGAGTAGCGATTTCTTACATAAAATAAAAATTTGAAAATTGTCATGCTAATACCGTTTATTTGAACAATTGCTTCATGTTATTCCGTTCGAGATTATAATATGTTGTATTTTTATTTTAAAGAAAAATTGTAGAAAATGTGTTTTTGTTTTAACAGCCTGAGCCACGATGTCGAAACTAACGTTCGCATGTTTTCAAAGCGACAAACAACTGATTTTGAAAATTTTTGCTGTAAGCTGAGTAAAAGTATAGCGAACTTCTAGGAGAATTTTAAAACTTTTGTGCGGGCAACAATTTCATTCACTCGCCACACTTAATGCGAACGATAAGTCAAAAGAAAGTGAGCTCCGTTTTGATACGAAAGTGGGTGACTGGCTTTCGTTCGAGATCATGATTCCGGCAGTAAGTTTCAAACGAAACTAATCATGTACATTTCTTAATAGTCTACAACTCAATAATCTATTTCGGCTTTCAAATCGTTGCGTTATTTTGTCAATGAAAGTGCTTATAATATCCTCCTATAATATCCTCATTAAACCGTTAATGGAAGTAGAGTATAACATATTGAATCCAATAATGTTATTCGATTCTTCTTTTAAACAACTTGAAGCTTTTTGAAGTATGCTTTTGCACAAATAGAAGCCCATATAAAATATAATATATCCGAACTTTTGAAGATTAAAAATCAATCCATTGTGCCATATGGAATCAAAAGCTTTTTCAATGTCCAGAAAAAATATTCCAGTGCCTTCACGTTGCCTATTATACTTTTATTGTTGTCTATTAAGTTTACAATCCTCTTTACCTGGTGTATAATTGAATGTTGCTTCCGGAAACCAAATTGTTCTTCTTTCAAAACAAAATTGTTTTCTGTAATATTAGTAAGCCTTTGCAGAATTATTTTTTCAAAAACTTTATCAAGGAAATTAAGTACTTAGTAGGGACATAAATACTGTTACAACATTGAACACACCCATTTCAATAGTAGAACTGAACATACCCCGTTAATGTCATATGGGGTTTGAAAGCTAACCTCCACCCACGCTCTGTTCGAACACCGCATGTCATCAAAGCCGTTAAATCAAGAATTCACAGAAATCCGCTCCGAAAACAGAAAATCATGGCCCGTGAGATGAATATCACGCAAAAGTCCATGAGTCGAATTATTAAAAAAGACTTGGGACTTGGGGCTTTCAAACGACGTACCGGACATTTATTGACTGCAGCTTTAAAAAAATAGTATTGAAAAATGCAAACGTCTTTTGGTAAAGAACGCTGATAACTTGCACAGAAAAATTTTGTTCGCCGATGAAAAAATGTTTACCGTTCAGGAAAAATTTAACAAGCATAATGAAAGAGTGTATGCGCGTTCATCTAAGGAAGCATCTGAACTGATCCCAAGGGTGGAAAAGGGTCATCACCCAGCTTCAGTCATGGTTTGGTGGGGTGTCTCTTACGATGGGGTCACTGACCTGCATTTTTGCGAACAAGGAGTCAAAACATCGGCCAAAGTTTACTAAGAAACCGTTTTGGAAGCTGTTGTGAAGCCTCTTAACAATTCCCTGTTCCAAAACCAGCCATGGACTTTCCAGCAGGATTCTGCGCCGGCCCATAAGGCTAAAACGTCCCAGGCCTGGCTTCAAAACAATTTGCAAGCGCTTATTTCCTCTGAAGAATGGCCCTCAGGCAGTCCAGATTTGAACCCATTGGATTACAAATTGTGGACGGTTTTAGAGGAAAAGGTTTGTCACAAAAGATACCCCAACATTGGATCTCTTAAGAGTGCTTTGGTTCGAGCTGTGGCCAATTTTCCAATGGACAAGGTTCGTGCAGCTGTTGACGATTGGCCAGTGCGACTTAAGGCGTGTGTAAAGGCAAAAGGCGGACATTTCGAATAAGTAGATTATTGTTGGATACAATATACATCAATAAATATATTAAAAAATATTTGGTCCAAAAACATTCAGTACTTTTTATTTTACAGCATAAAACCTGTGTAACAGTATTTATGTCCCGACTATATGAACTTCCCTGTAATGTAGTCACTGGGGATCGACGATTTCTACGTTATAGAGAAAGTTCGTAATAGAGAAACTTCTTATTATTTGGTTGTATGTATGTCTGTATATGCAAAAGTAGCCTTTTATTTGATGTAGATGCTATTTCGATGCATAAAAATGTATATAAACATTGAAACTTATTTACTATGAAAAAAAGACGTTATTCTCGTTTGCCTTAAACTTTCAAATTTCTCTTCATCGACAAAATCTTCACATCTATTAAGGAAAAATATCATCCGGGACATTATTTCTTGATTCCATTGAGAGATGAGGGTAGTTGAGAAAATGTTGGTAATCCATTTCCATCTTCATCAGCGTCAGAGACATCATTTTCTGAATCTAACTAAAAAATTGTCCAATTTTTTTGTCCAACCTTAGAAGCCACTCAGACATCATAATTTGAAAACAACCTTGCACCACAAAACTTATTACAAACTAAGATTTTCTTATTCACTTTCATTTGTTTTTTTCTCCTTGAAATAGACACACAAAATGTAACGTATTTTAACGCAATAATTGTGTGTGCATAAATTCATTGAGATTTTGCGACTGCTAACAATATTCGCTATAGGGAGGTTTATTTGGTACATAAAACACCAGCTGTGTTGTTAAATAAGCTTCGTTATAAAGAAAAAACGTTATAGAGAAATTCGTTAAAAAGATGTAAAAATGTGTGAAAAACATTAGGAAAAATGTAGTATTTTCGAAAAAAAATCGTTATACAGAGAAATTCGCTATAGAGAACATCGTTATAGAGAAGTTCAACCGTACTTATAGCACGGGAGCTTTTGTGGATCTTTTCCTTTTTTAAATATCGGCACGACTTTCGTTTTCCTAAAAAATTTCGAAAATAGCCATTTCTCAGACACCAATTAAAAATATTGGTAATAACCTAAAAAAGTGAGTCCGACATTTCCTTCAAGACTACTATAATTTCTTATGTTTTTAATATGACATTTTACTTCATTTATAGATGTCGGTTCACAATATCATTGTGCCGATTTCTCTGTCAAGTCATTCAGCATGCCGGATACTACTTTGCTCATTTTCACTTTTTTTTGATGTAGACAACATCTGAGCATCGAATGTGACTGATCCAATGCCATAAAAGTGTTCCCTCCCAGACGCGCGTTTTATGAAAGTGAAGTACGCCAAAAATACACGTATTTAAATCTTTAAAATGGCTCTCCTGAACAAAACTGGTTTTTACCCTTAGGTCCCTTTGCGCGTCACATATGAAGTTATGTGAGAATCTTAAAAAACCTGCGCAAAAATATTTGCTTTATCGGATTTGTTATAAACACTAGCGCCATCTATGGCCAAACTCCCAATTCCAGCTTTAGCGCCTCTCATGACTTTAGTTAGTAACCAAAACTTTTTTTTTACTAGGTGGCGACGACCGCAAAAAAATATTTCAGCTGATGTCTCTGTCATTCAGCACATGGTATTCAATATGTTTGTCCAACTGTTTGAGTGAACTTATTAGCGTTATTCTCTCCGGCAAATTAAAACAACTTTGGAAATTTCGTCTCCGTGAAGAATTTAGTTTACCGAACGGGGAGAATTGCTATAAGGAAGAGAGAATTTCGATTATTCGAAGTCAGCTGTTTTGTTTGGCTAACAACTTGCCAATTATTTTTATGAAGTTTGAAACGTTCAAAGTGAATATAAACAAAAATAATATTTTAAAATATTCAGTGTTGCGTATTGTAGGGCCTCCATCAGTTCCTCTGGAGAATTTGAGGTTTTGTGCAATACATACTTCTTTTGATCGGCCAATTTTCGTCATTTGTGCAACAAGATTTTTTGCCCAACATCAACTAACATCAAGTTTTTCTGCCGACATAATTTGACAGTTTTTTATTTCAGTGATTGACAAATTCACACAAGTCAGCATCGCGTTGAGATTGTTGACGCCTTTTACGAAAATGGGCGTTCAAATGCACTTTATGATTTTTTTTTGGTCAGCAAAATCGACCAATTGTGTCAACAGTTGATTCGTTAACAAGCAGAATTGCCGCATTCGTGCAAATAAGAACCCAAGTGTGATTGTTGAAAAGACGATGCATCCACAAAGAGTGACTGTTTGGTGCGGTTTATGGGATGGCGGCGTCATTAAGCCGACCAAGCAGTTACCGTGAATGGTGTTTGCTATCCCGGTTTTGCTCCTTTTACTCCATCTAAACCAACCACGCGCAATATATAGACGAACAAAAAACATATATTGTTGAGGTGACTGCCCCTGGCCGAAGAGTTTTAGGTCAATCCGGTACATAGAACCGGCAGTCGCGGGATTGATGGTGCAGCCGCCTCAATTCTTACTGGGCACAAACTGATGCTAACGTTCCGGACATCTGTCCCGCCTGCCATCAGGGACCACATGATGTACTTCACCTCTTCAATTGTCCGACCAAGCCCACTCAGCTGACCCCCAGGTCTCTGCGGACGCATCCAGTTCAAATAGCGCGTTTCCTCCACCTAGATATCGAAGCAGATCCCCCATAGACGAACAAGACTAAGTATGTGTTTGCATTGAGTTAAGCAGAACGTCTAGATGCTTTTTGTTTGCTTTTTTTGACTTGAAAGTAAAAATTGATAGTATTTTTCCATTTTTCATGAAAAATATTAAATACTTACAGTATTTTCTTGAGTTTTAAAATAACTAGAGTCTTAAAATAACTACACGCAGAGAAAAGATATGGTTACACTATGGTCACCGCAACAATAATATGTTCTCTACAATAAAAACATGTTTGTCGCAACCATAGTATTGTTTTTTGAATTTCATTTTGACAATAGTATGATTGCGACAATATTGCTATTGTTAAAATGTAACAATAGTATTATTGCCAAATTTAGAAATGAAAATATAGTTGTAGCAACCATATAAACATGGTTGGTGCAACAAAAGTATTGTTGTTTAAAATTAACGTTAACAATAATTTGATTACGGCAATCATACAGTATGGTTGCGACTATGAACATAACAAAACAGGTTTTATAGATCATACATGTATGTGTGTGCGAATGTTTTTTTGATATACAAAAAAACACACATACACACGATACAATGAATGGTTGCTGTTCATTAAAAAAATAACAAAAATCGGAAGGTAGTTCGATGGATTTTTATTGTGTTTACTTCGTTCGGTGAAGTATTCACCCCTGCTGGCAACTTAAAGTATTTTTGACCGTTGGAATATATATTTTTGTTTCTTAAATGAAATGTTTAAAAAAAACATGGCCTCAAATCTGGCTATGAACTAATAGTAATGCAATTTAAAATAACATACTTAATAAAAATCTCTATTTTTGAACAACAACAATAACCAATCCTAATAAATAACTTTGGGGATCATAGTATGGTTGAGTGTGAATCATACTATGGTTGTGGGGATCATAGTATGGTTGCGTGTGAATCATACTATGGTTGTGAGGATCATACTATGGTTGTGAGGATCATACTATGGTTGTATGAGAAACATACTATGGTTGTGAGGATCATAATATGGTTGTGGAGATAAATATTATGGTTGAGTGTGAATCATACTATGGTTGTGTGGATCATAGTATGGTTGCGTGTGAATCATACTATGGTTGTGGGGATCATAGTATGGTTATGTGTGAATCATAATATTGTTGTGAAGATCATAATATTGTTGTGTCACAACCATATACCCAACAATAGTAAGATCCTCTTCGAATATTGTCACCCCAACCATACTTGCCTTCTGCGTTTAGAAAAGTAGTAATACTAATTTGTTTAACCATTTTAGAACTAATCTTGGGTAACTATCGTGTATACGCCTCTATCCAGGCTTAGTACTAAAATTTTTTTAAATTCTTTTCCCAATATCGATTACATTAGTGCTTTTTCTGTAGACATGCTCAAAATTTATACTTCTTGTTAACAAATGAGTTAACTCTTGCGGTTTTGTTGTCTAGTCCTCACATCGAGACAAAACACCACTATTGCAACAAAACGAAAAATGTCAATAATAAGCACGGTGCCAGTAACCTCAGTTCGGTGGACATTTCGGATTGGTAAAAAAAAATGCGACTCGAATCAGAAGTAATTAAAGTAATTTGTGTGTAAGTTTTGTTTCATCAATAAGTTCGTACTCGTAGTATACAGTTGCGCGAAGTTCGAAAAAGCATTTGCATTTTCTTCTAATTCCAGGAGAAATCACGTTTTGAATCAATTAGTTCACATTTTATACACTGTATGCGTTTGCCAATTTTTAAGGTTTAGAACAGCTGACGAACACAGTTTCACAAAGATTCCGCTATGTTTTAAAAAAATATTGTACAAGCGTATATGTCCGATACCAGTGGTCGGCCCTACTTCTTACCTTTCCAAAACTACCTAAACGAAGCTCAGAGGTCCTACCGTTGCTATTGTGACTATTTGAATGAAGTTTTGACTACGTATTTGATTGAAATGCAAATTTTTTTTGTGTTAATTTACAGAAACAAATAAATGCACAATAATATTCACTATTTATAGTTTTTCCTTTCTCAAGATAATCAATAAATATTATACCCCTTGTATCCCAAAATACTGTGGCCATTACTTTTCCTGCTGACTTAACAGTTTTCGCTTTCTTGGGACCACTTTTACCAGCTTCTATCCATTGTTTTGACTGTTCTTTGCATTCTGGGATGTAATGATGGATCCATGTTTCATCAACAGTTATGAATCGGCGCAAGAACTCTATTGTATTACGCTGATAAATCGCTAAAAGCTCCTTGGAATTGGTCCAACGGGCGATTTTTTGGGGCAAAGTCAACAAACGCTGCACATATCTTGCGGATAGCTTTTTCATGTGGAGTTCATCATGTAAAATACTCCAAACTTGTTTTTCGTGTATTTTAACAATATCAGCAAGTTCTCTGAGCTTTATTCGTCTATCTTTAGTCACTTAATTACATATTTTTCTAATGTTTTCAATAGTAATAGCAGTTTTCGGTCTTCCAGAGCGTTGTTCATCTTCCGTACTTGAACGACCCATTTTAAATTGTTGAACCCAGGATTTCACGGTGGAGTATGATGGTGCATTATCACCATGAACAGAATCCAATTCATCTTTGATTAATTGTGGCGTATAACCTTTCATATAAAAGTGTTTAATTACCGCACGAAACTCTTTATTTTCCATTTTTCAAAAATTATAAAACTTGTTTACTTCAATCACCTGTAACAAAGAAAATAATTATTAAATATTTCGGAAATTTTGACAGATGGCTTTTAAAAGATTGCTTTTAAAAAACACAAAAAAGTTGCTAGTAAAACAGAAAATGTACCAGGCCAGTTAGTTTTGCGGTCGCCCTCGTATTTATGAAATGAGACAAGGATTACGCTGGTGCAATTTGTCCAGTCGTGAATAAATCACGCTGTATAACATTTGTCACCAAACGATATCGATGTCTGTGGCATAGTGAGTCAAACATTCGCTTAGAAAGTTTCAGGTTCTGGGTTCGAGTCTCAAGAAAAGCAGGAAATAATTTGTATATTGTTTTTAAAATTTTGGAACGATTCAACTGTTCTTAAAACGTTAACAAAACAATCAGAAAAAATTCAAATTTCTTTGGTTCAAACACGTAACCTTACAAGCGGATGTTCTAGCTAATGGGCTACGGGCATGAGCTGTCGCTGTAGGAAAATGTAATACTTATATAAAATTTAAAATTTCATTTATTTTATGCAGACTTGTAATTAAAAACCAGTTGCTTAATAAATAATAAAAGATGTATACTCGTATTGATATAAGTAAATTAATAAACTTTAATTATGTTTAATGACTTCATTGATTAATTAACTAAAAAAACATTTTTGAATAAAAATTGTAAATTACTTATATAAAAATGATTGCAAAGTTTAAAACGTTTGTCTTATTAAGTGAAGCTAAAACCAATGGTAAACAAGTGTACAAATGAAGTTAGGTAGTCCTGAAGCTTATGTACCCTCCATCATGGATTACGGTCAAATATGAAAATTTTGTCAAGGAGGTGTATCACCTGTCTCTTTTCTATCAGGGTGTCTTTCTCTCCATACCAAAATTAGATATGTCTACTACGTTCTTCATAGCGGTGTAATTTTTTTGTTTGTTTATTGCAAGAGCAGTACTACAAGAAAACTACAATACTGTCTTCTTTATGTCATAGGTAGAATTAAGACTACAAATTAATATAAAAACAAAACGATCGGATGAAACGCGAATTAAATTAATTACAAAAAAGATAAGAAAAAATCATAATAGCTAACACTTAAAAAATGGTAAAAATGTTAAACATGAATGAATAAATAACTTAATAAAATACAAAAGTTGAAATAATTATAATAAAATAAATACAAAATGTTGATACACTAATATCAGATTATTACATTGAAATTAGATAAAAAGCTTCAAGAATTGACTAACACACTTTGTAAACAATAAAATAAAATAAACGCAAATTTTAACAAGAACTCGTATGCAGAAAGGCAGCTGTCAAATAAATGTTAAAAATTGCATTACAGCAAGAAATTTTTGTTTTAAAACTTGTTAAAAATAGAAATATTCCTCAATTTTAGAGGAAGGTTGTTCCATATACGTATGACATTTATAAAAAATTGTGTTTCAGATATTAAAAATTTATATCCTAAAGGTATGTTGGAGTTCGAACGAGAGATTCGAGAGAAACCTAATCGATTGAATAGATAGTTGGGTAAATATTACTTTGTAGAGTAGTATTTGGTAAATATGACTTTAAATTCACAATATGTAGCCTTTCAAAGATCAGTGCTGCATATGTGAGGCCACTACAAATTGTATCACAATATAGTTTATAACAATATGCAAATTATTGTTTTCATTCCGCAAAAATTTCAAAACGATTTTTTAATGGTGTCCACTTTGTCAACATGATGTTTTTCGATATATGCCAACATCATATGTTCCTAATATCATGGTCATCTCTCTAATAATTCATGAGATATAGTCTTTTTAGGTGGTGCCACTCCTTTGTTAATTTTTACCATACATACTTTATAATAAATTCTTTGTCATTGATTTCATTCTGTTAAATATTATAACGATCGGTCCATTACTTTGGCCAAAAAAGCGATTCGTTATAGGGGGCACCGCCCACTTTTTCTCCACGATGTGTCTCGATCTATTCCAAGATCGCATGTTTCAAATTTAATCGTCATAAATCTATTAGTTAATACACATAAAACCACTTGCTGAAAACCCGCCATCTTGACTTTAAGTGTGCTTATCTTGAATTAAAAATAAAGCAAGTTTTTTTAAGAAAGTAATAATGACCAGAGGCTTATTATTTTTTAGGTGCTGAAACCCGTATTCAATTTTATTAGTATTGAGTATCAAAAAATGTAAGCAATCCAATCTCCTACAAAATTTGCCAGCACGGTTAAGTACTTAGTTTCGCTTGGCACCCATAAAATGAAAGTGGAGGGAGAAGTCATAATGAAATGTCAAATTGCCGGCAAGGCCTTCAAATCAACTTTACAATTGTAAACAGTAATGTAAATCCAATACTGGGTGCAGCTGCTTGTGAAAAAAATGTTATGCACGACATAGATTTAATTGATAATACTAAATTTTATATCTGCACAGATAGGCGAGTGGCTTTCAAAATAAGAGACGACGTTAAAAGTGAGTTGGACAATATAGTAAATTTGGGCGTCATCCAACCAACAATTGAACCAACTGTAGCGGTGTCTTCAGTGGTAATAGTGCAAAAAAACAACCAAAGTAGAATTTGTATGGATCCCACAAGCGTTAACAAGTACATTAAAAGACGTTCAGTGGGAAGGGATTAAATAATGGAAATAATTTAGCCCTTTGTAAACTAACAGTAGGATTTTGATGAAATTTCTTACACACACTTAGAGAAGAGGCGTTTTCGAGCTTAAGTTTCGAATTTTTAAACGAAGTTTCCCTTGGTTTTTTTTGCCCTACCTTGGTGTAGAATTTTTGTACTAAGTCAAATATCAACCGATTCATTTTATTTTAATTTTTTTTTAAAAGCAACAAAAATTGGTATGTAAAGAAAAAAAAATTTTTGTACATTTTGAGATGGACATAAGTGTTTTAAATCAAACTGCTAAAGGAGTCCACTTTTTTGTAAATAATTTTGGGTTTTTTAAAATTTTTTGGGGAATGTCTTTAAGAAATATAATTTGTTTGTTTATTTCTACTGTCTACTAAGTAACTGAAAAATTGCATTGTTATATATTGCTTATTAAAATTTTTATTACGTAATACTTTTTTTTTGTTGGCAATTTCGCGTTGGATATTGTCTCTGAGCTCATCTAAAGTTGTTGGCTTGTTGATGACTTGATGTGGCCAAATAAAAAAATCTAATGGCATTGAATCGCATGAACGAGGTGGCCATCCGACCGCACCATTTCTCGAAATAACACGTGCACCGAATTTGCCTTCCAGTAAATCGATTGTAACGCGTGATGAGTGGCTAGTGGCACCGTCTTGTTGAATTCACATATCTCCTATGTCAAGCTCATTCAATTATGGGCATTGACGGTAACAAGACTATTGTTTTCATCGACAAAAAAAAACGGCACAATCACAACTCCGGCATGGAAACCACACCACACAGAAATAAAGCATATTTTCATTATTGCCAAAGCACTCAGCTAGAAATAAGCTTCATGATTTTTCGATGAAATTCTAAAGTTTCGGGAACCACCAACTCAAAATTTCGGTAGTAATTTATAGTGATTTCCAAATGGTGCTCGTAAGTGAACTTTACCATGCTGAAAATGTTGACTTTGAGTAACGTTTTGTCACTGAAAGATCATTAACCCTCCGTCATGCACATGTTCCGAAATGTCTCTTCGGTACAAACGACAGTAATAATGTGCATGGGCACAGCGAATGAAAAAATTAAGATTGCTGATGCTACATTTGAAAATATTGAGCTTTCGAAGGTTAATTTGGTATCTTCGGCCACGACCGAGCCCAATTTGGAGCAGTTGTGCGCTACAGTCAACAATTTATCTAATCAAGTACAGCGATTATCTTTAGCAACCCCCGGACAAGGTTCTTCTAATAGGCAGAAAGTCGGTCGCAAACCAATCAGTGAACCCCAGCAGCGAGACAATACTGAAAACTCTCAGTTCGATACTTGCTAGTACCATCATCGATTTGGAGATCGTGCAATAAACTACAGACCACCTTGTCGTTTTAGAAAACGCAGCAGCGACAATGACTATCTACAGCGAACATTGACAGACTATGCATTCAATTTTTTAAAATATTATAATTTACTAATTGATGTCAACGGCAGGCGACTTATTTGTGCCGACACGAACATCACACGCAAAAAATTATGTACCATCGATAGTACACAATCATCAACACATCTCATTGCTAAGTCTGCGCCTTTCGCCAATATAATTAGAGCTTTTCCTAACATCTTAAGGCTTGCGCCGCCGGGGGTACAGGCAAATTCAAAGGTGGTGCACTATATTGAGACTGCAGGTCCACCCTGCTCAGCAAGAGTCCGTCGTTTGTCACCTGAAAAGTTAGCTGCTGCCAAAAAAGAGTTTGATGTTTTATTACAAGCAGGAATTTGCCGTTCGTCAAAATCAAACTGGTCAAGCCCGCTACATATGGTAAAAAAGCCTGATGGCTTGTGGCGTCCATGTGGGGACTACAGGTCATTAAATGCATTGACAACTCCGGATAGATATCCTTTGTCATTTCTTCACGATTTTGCAGGAATACTTTATGGCAAAAATATATTTTCAAAGGTAGACCTCCGCAAAGCATTTCCCCATTAATCCGGACGATATACCAAAAACTGCTATAACAACGCCATTTGGACTGTTCGAGTTTAACCAGATGACTTTTGGTCTGAGGAATGCTGTACAAACTTTTCAGCGTCTGATCCACGAAGTCCTTCGTGGCCTCGATTTTGCATTTCCCTATATGGATGACATATGTATAGCGTCCGACAATGTTGAACAACACGAAAGACAATTGAAAGAAGTTTTTAGTCGGCTTCAGCAGCACAATCTTTCGATTAATATATCAAAGTGTGTATTTGGCAAAACGGAGATTGATTTCCTTGGGCACAGAATTACATCACTGGGAATTTCCCCTACTAACTCACGCACAGAAGCTATTATGAAATGCAAACGACCTGAAACAGTGAAGGAACTTAAAGGATTCCTTGCGATGATTAACTTTTATAGAATGTTCGTTCCGCACGCGGCCGAAATTCAACTTCCTTTAAATGAAATGACGCCAGGAAATAAGGGTAATGATATAACTCCACTTTCGTGGACAGACACAGCTTTGATGGCATTTGAAACACGTCGGAAGTTGCTGAAGAAAGCTGTAGCATTAGCATATCCTAAAATGACCGCTTCACTTGTGTTGGTTATTGATGCATCGAATGTGGCCGCAGGTGCCGCTTTACACCAGATAATAAATGACAAGCAGAATCACTCGGTTTTTTTTTCAAAGAAGTTTAGCGAATCTCAACAGCGATACTCGACATATGATCGCGAGCTCACTGCAATGTATCTTGCCTTGATCTTTTTTGAGACTTATTGGAAGGCAGAAGTTTTCACGTTGAGACTGACCACAAGCCGCTTTCAGACAAAGGTCAGAAAAAGCTTCGCCCAGCCAAATAAACTACTTGTCATTCATCAGTTTACGACCGACATCCGATATATATGTGGAGAAAAAATGAAATAGCGGATCACCTGTCCCGATTCGATGCGATTTCGGCGGATTCTTTATACGGGCGTCTAATGGACTCGCAAAGAAATGATGAGGAGCTAATCAAGTCGGGTGAAGTCTCACATTCTCTCGCTCTCCACCCAATATCCTTTCCCGGATTATCTGGCAACGGCACACGCCCTTTTATTACAAAGGATTTACGAAAACAATTTTTTGCTGCAACACATGGTTTATCCCATCCAGGAAGGAGAGCGTCTGTACGTTTAATGGTGGATCGCTTTGTGTGGCCAGGCATTCGACGCGATTGTGCAAATTTTGCTAAAACATCCACAGCATGTCAAAGAAGTAAGGTTCATCGGCATTCTAAAGCCGAACTTCAGAAATGCTTGCCACCTGATGAGCGATTCGCACATATTAAAGTGGACATTGTGGGTCAATTTCCGCCGTCAAGAGGTTTTAAGTATTTGTTAACCATAATCGACCGATACACCAGATGGACTGAAGCGATTCCAATGCAAGAAATGACAGCACTGGCATGTGCAAATGCGTTAATCACAGGATGGATATCTCGATTGGGTGTGCCGCTACGGATTACTTCCGATCAGGGTAGGCAATTTACATCCGCCTTATTTTCGGAACTTTGCAAAATTTTAGGTGTGAATCATTGTATGACTACTTGCTATCATCCTCAATCGAACGGCATAATAGAAAGATTTCACCGAACGCTGAAGACAGCTATGAAATGCAGCGACATGACGAATTGGGTTGATCGACTTCTAATCATTCTGCTCGGGTTCCGTTCCACCTAAAAAAGGGGACATAGGAAGATCGCCTGCAGAACTTGTATTCGGCTCGAATCTACGTTTGCCTGCCGATATGCTGGTATTGTACAAACAACCGAGATCATATTCTGAATTTGTAGAAAATCAACGGCGCATTATGCATGATATAGTTCCCACACACCTGGCACGTAAAGGAAAAGCCTTTTATACACAAGGACTTTGAACACATCATCTCACGTTTTCATTCGTAACGATTCGGTGAAGGCTACGTGTGTTGCACCTTATGAAGGACCGTTTGAAGTAAAGGAACGGTATGATAAATATTTCTTAATTGATGTACGGGGAAGGTCCATTAAGATATCAGTAGATCGTATGAAGCCTGCTTATTTGGAAGCTTCAGAGATGCAACCATCTAGAGTGGAGGTATCTCTGCAATCGTCACAGACACTGCATGAGGATTATTGTGCTCAGACCACTCCGACCGACGGAGCGCATATTCCTGAAACTCTACCACATCATTAATATCAGGCTCAACGCATAAGAACTGGTCGGACTATCAAATGCCTTTCCAGATTCAGGGAATAGGCTTGACCCTTCTGTGGCGGAGTGTGTTGGGTTGCTAAAAAGATCTGGCAACTCTATAACGGAGACACTTTTGACGTTCGCATGAGCATCGTGACATAGCATTTTGCCTAATAAAAGTATTTTGTTTAGAGTTAAGTTATAGTAAAATTGGAATTAAATAAATAAATTATTTAAGTACCAAATTTGTATTTTCAAATCCGGAACTCGTGTTAATTTTTAAGGTTTGCTCTTATATTCAAATCATATGCTATATATAGAATAAATTCCAAAAAGCATATGCGGTTATGTAGTGGGGATATTCCAAATTTAAGGACTTTATCATTAAGTTTTTCCTCCTTGGTTGAAGCGGAGTTTTTTCTCCACAAAAGGAACATATTGAAGTTGATGAAATTCCTGTTATGGCATTTCTAACTTTACAGTCAATCACAGTGAGTTAAATATCAAACGCAATATTAGAAGAATAATCTAATATTTTAATTGTTATGGGTTTCAAGCGTTTAAATTCCTCCTCAATGCAGTGTACCAGTTGTGAGTTTTAGATGTTGACTCTTTTGTATACTCAAAATAAAGTGGTCTACAAAAGGCTTTCACCCAGGCGTAAAATTAATCCAAATACCATCAACACTGTTTGAAGGAGAATTTGAGTCGACGTGCTTACGGTTTCTCAGTAGAACTAACGATGCAATAAATACGCTTTAATAGTCTGGATTATTTTGAGATGCAGAAGCTTGTCGAAAGTGTCATTAAGCCTCACTTGCACATAAGTTCTAGTTCACACTTATTTATTTGTTTAAGTTGTTTGGTAGAAAAAGTGGAAACTATTCCTGCTGCATTATTTTGCAAATTGGTGGGTAGACCAACACTAACTTTTCAATCCAAAACATCGATTGGGGATGGTATAGTACTGGTCTTTATTCCAACATGATGGCTATGATGGTCAACGTCAACTCCTTTTTCTGACAACGTCTTCCATAAAGTGATGTTTAAGTAGTTATCCCGGCTCAGTCCCAGTTGCAACTTGAGCGCAATGGCTTCTTCAGATGTAAAAACATAATCTGATGGTGGTGAGGGAATGCTGTTAACAATTCTTTTAAGACGTTTCGGTGATGCTGTTGGTAGTACATTGGCGATTTATATGGCTCGATATTTGTTTTTTTTTCAAGCAGAATACTTCGATTGGAATCTCGATTAAGATTTCCACTTAATATCAATAATCAAAACTTTTCCAATTTTTATATTTCTGTTTTTGCTACTTTGATATAATAAGAATTTTCAATAAATTGCACTGATAAATTAAACTTTTCTTGAAACTGGCATGATGGTTTTTTTTTTGATTTTACATACAAAATGCGGTATTTTAGATGGCAATGTTGAGTATCTTCTCCAAGAACTGTTCTGTTGGGTTAATAGTGGTGCTAAATAAGAAGTCGAAGTACACGAGGTTAGAAACAAAGACACGTTTATTCAATGACATTTACTTTAGGAGTGAGTTTGACAAAAATGTGTAATGATAAAGAAACTTAACAATAGAGAGAATAGTACTTGGAGTGGATAAGAGTATAATAGGGTGACCAGACTCTACATACCCTGCGTCAATCCAAACACTATTTGATACAATAATAATATCAACAATTTTCAAACAACATTTTACAAAAATATTCATGTTTTGCTTTACATAAGCATTTAGTGAACAAGTCAGCAACGTTTTCTGCTGTGGCGACATATTGAATAGTAATCTCTTTGGAATCGTATTTATCTCTTATATAGTGGTAGCGAATATCGATGTGTTTGCTTCTTTTATGTGCCACAGGATTTTGGACAAGGAACTGTGGACTTTGGTTGTCACACTTTAGAGCTGTTGGTTCTCGTACATATGCATCTAACCCGATTTCCCTTAACAAGCTTCTATGGTAGACCACTTATTTCGTACCCTGGCACATTGCCACGTATTCAGCTTCCATTGAACTCAAACATACCACATTTTGTTTTTGTGATTCCCAAGCTATAGGTCCGCCAGACATATACAAAACGAATCCACTATATGACTTTCTATCGTTCACGTCAGAACCCCAGTCAGCATCTGTATAAGAAACTAAAATATCATTATTTGACGTATAAGTCAACATACCCTTCGGTTTGTACTTAAGGTATCTAAGTACATGCTTTGCTGCGGTAAAATGCTCTTTCTCAGGATGTCTGTTGAACTGAGATAACTTCGATACGACGTGCGTTATGTCGGAACGAGAGTATACGGACAAGTAATTTAGTGAGCCGATTAGTGACTGGTATTCCATGACGTCATATCCACTGCAATTCTCCTTCAAACATTTTTCTAGCACTAGTCCATTCGAACAAGGAGTACTTGCGGGCTTACAATCAGTCATTTCCCACTTTTCTAGTAGATTTCGTACATACTTTTCCTGATGAATGGATATTTTACCTCGTATTCCCTCTCTCTCGATTTCTATCCCCAAGTAGTACTTTGCTGGTCCTCTATCTATAGCATCAACATACTGGTTAAGGTTTTGCACGATACTTTTCATAACACTTTCTGATGAGCATGACATCAAAATATCGTCGACGTACACAGCAATTAAAACAGTATCGTCTTCCATATTTTTCAAATATAAACAATTGTCTGATTTACAGCGCACAAATCCGATTTTTAACAATATTTCATTCAACTTTCGGTTCCAGTCTCTGCCGGCCTGTTTTAGCCCATAAAGAGACTCTTTGAGTTTACACACTCTATCTGGATACTTCCTATCAGCATACATTTCAGGTTGCCGCATATAAACCTCTTCCTCCAACTCTCCGTTGAGATACGCAGACACGATGTCAATATGATTCACTAAATATTGTCTCTGAGCAGCTACAGCTAACAGCATGCGAATAGCAGACAGTCTTATTATGGGGGAGAATGTTTCGGTGTAATCCCGCTGTGGTTGCTGCGAGAAACCTTGGGCTACTAATCTGGCTTTGTGTTTTTCGACATAACCACTTGCATTTCTTTTGGTTACAAAAACCCACTTACACCCCACTACATTCTTTCCGATCGGCTTTTCGACCAATTCCCATGTGCTCTTTTTCTGCAAATTCTCGAATTCAGCATTCATTGCATATCTCCTTACTTTCGCGTTTTTACCTTGCATAGCCTCGGCAACCGTTTTGGGATCTTCTTCAACGAACGAACTGTTTAACAAAGCATTTGACACTGGCTCCACCACACGAAGTTTTCTTGGACGTCCTCTTTGACCCGTCCTTTCCAATCTTGGTCTTCCCCTCTTACGTTTCACGCCAGACACAACCTCTTCAGTTTCCTCATCTAGAGAAGTTTCATCACATGATGTTTCAGCACAATCTTTATCAGCGTTTACACTTCTGTCTTTTCATTCTCGTCGACAACAACATTTACGGAAAACCAATTATCATTATTGTTTACGTTTACTATGTCTTCATTTATTTTTTCCTTTCTGTGGGAGAAACTGTCTTCGAAGAATGTGACGTCACGAGCGACAGTTATCGATCTTTGCTTTTTATCATATAAACGATACCCTTTGGTTTGATGAGAATAACCGACGAACGTAAGCCTCTCTCCCTTAGGTAGTAGCTTTGATTTACCGGGCCGTTTATTCAATGTTACAACGTCACAACCGAAGATACGAAGGTGGGCAACAGAAGGCTTTCGACCAAACCAGCATTCGCAAGGTGTTTTATTTTGTAACACTTTCGTAGGACAACGATTTCGTAGATATGTGGATGTATTCAAAGCTTCTGACCATAGTGAGTGAGGTAAACCAGATTCCAGCAACAAACACCGTGTCATCTCCACAAGCGTCCTGTTTGCCCTCTCGGCGATACCATTTTGCTGTGGTGTGTAGCAGACTGTTGTTTGATGATTTATACCTTCTGATGCCAGAAATCGTTTAACATCATTACTCAAGTACTCATTACCATTATCACTGCGTAAAGTTTTCATAACACATCCAGTTTGTTTTTCTGCATTTGCTTTAAATTGTTTTAAAGCATTGAAGGCTTCACTCTTTTTCTTCAAAAAATAGACTGTAGTGAACCTAGAAAAATCATCGATGAACGAAATAAAGTAGCGTGATCCACCTTCACTACATACCCTCATTGGTCCACAGATATCTGTGTGTACTAACTCCAAAGGTTGTTTAGTATAACAACAGCCATAACTTGTAAATGGTTTCACTGTAATCTAACACAATGAACAAGTCACACACGAAAAACGTTCTGTTGAATCAATGGACATACCTCGTACCATTTCACCATTTGATAGTTTTAACATATCTCTGATGTTCAAGTGACCGTATCTCTTATGCCAAAGAACACTATCATTGCTTTGATTTGCAAGCATTAGATGTTCACTTTTGCGGAATTTTGCCACAAAAATACCAGCTTCTGCCACACATTCGAAAATTTTGTCACCTTCCCTTGTCGTTGCAGTTACCTTCTCTTTCGAAAACTTCACTCGGTTTCCATGCTCAATAATTTTATATACCGATAAAAAATTGGCACTCAACTTTGGAACAAAGAGAACATTCGATAGTGTGATGTCGGCAAAGGCCGATTTAATATTTACATCACCTATCCCCTCTGCATACACACAATCACCAGATGCTAGAGTAACTTTCTGCTTAAAGCCTTGTAACGAAGAGAACAACATCTTATTTCCACTCATGTGTGATGAAGCGCCACTATCTAAGATCCATTTATTCTCTCTTGAGACATACTTATTTCGCTTGCACTCATCACCATTTCTTTAGTGTTGTATGATTTGCATTGAGATTTTATGTGCCCACGTTTACCACATGCATAACATTTGATGTTTTTTCTTCGACTCTCATCGCTGTCTCTTTCGTTTTGTCTTCTGTTCTTGAAGTTTGCCTTATGCCTGGAATTTGCTGCAAATACTCGCTCTTCGCCGTTGTGATCTTTTTCACCACGTCTTTGATTTTCTTCCAATATTTTGACCTTGAGTTGATCTACTGTTGGCAACTTATCCCGGCTTTCCATTGCAACTATAAAACTTTCGTAATCTTCGGGCAGACTGCACAACAACAAAATACTAATAAAATCTTCCGGAATAGTTATGTCAATTTCTTTCAATGAGTCGACCAGGTCGCTAAACTCATTAATTTGTTTCGAAAAAGCAGAATCCTCTTGAATTTTGAATCGCACTAAACGTTTAAATAATGTCACCTTCCGGGCGGGATTCTTTGTGATGTATATGCTGTTTAACGTATGCCAAGCCTCTCTAGCCGTCTTACACCTTTTAATATGGATTAACTCCGACGGTTTAATGCTGAGTGTAATTGTGGCTAATGCTTTCATGTCAGTCGCATTCCATGACTCCTTCTCCTCCTTAGTTGCTGCTGCCGGACACAAACCTTCAACCACCGACCAATAATCCAACGTTATCAGGAGACTTCTCATATGGACAACCCAACTTGAATAGTTGTCGAAACTCAATTTTTCAATTTGGAGCGAACCGGACATATTTATTTTATCTTTGTACAAATACCAAAAACGATTTAAACAAAATCACGTATTAACAAATACTCGACCGACTTATACTTTCTTATTTAATTATTGGCACGCTGGGCCCATAACCTATGTTGGGTTAATAGTGGTGCTAAATAAGAAGTCGAAGTACACGAGGTTAGAAACAAAGACAAGTTTATTCAATGACATTTACTTTAGGAGTGAGTTTGACAAAAATGTGTAATGATAAAGAAACTTAACAATAGAGAGAATAGTACTTGGAGTGGATAAGAGTATAATAGGGCGACCAGACTCTACTTGTTCTTTAAGAGAAATATTTTTTTTCATTTCAACTTTTTGCAATAACTCAAACATAAAACAAGTACTATTTACGCAAAAAATGGCACAAAATAGACATTTTTAAATTTTGAAACTTTGAAGCAATTTTTTTCCTTTTATTCAGAATTTTTTTTTTTAAAACAAAAATCGTTAGATATTTGGCTAAGTTGTATTTGATAAGTTATAACCAAAATATAGCACCAAGGTAGGCCGAAAATTGTGTAGTTTTTCCACACGTATATCTCAGAAACTACACAAGATAATACATAGGTCTAACAAACAGGTAGGTACATATATGTTAATAAACGTTATTTTATAAAAATAGGTGGAATTTTTATAAAGGGTGTTTTTTAGACGTGTGGTTTTCAATCTGTTCACACTTTTTTCGGAGTTGATCTTTTTTAAAGCTGTCACTTGATTTATATTCAGTTTGGTTTACCATTTCATAATGAATAGAATTACTCCGGAACTTTGCTTTTTATCATATAAGCGATACCCTTTGGTTTGATGAGAATAAGCGACGAACGTAAGCCTCTCTCCCTTAGGTAGTAGCTTTGATTTACCGGGCCGTTTATTCAATGTTACAACGGCTCAACCGAAGATACGAAGGTGGGCAATAGAAGGCTTTCGACCAAACCAGCATTCGCAAGGTGTTTTATTTTGTAACACTTTCGTAGGACAACGATTTCGTAGATATGTGGATGTATTCAAAGCTTCTGACCATAGTGACTGAGGTAAACCAGATTCCAGCAACAAACACCGTGTCATCTCCACAAGCGTCCTGTTTGCCCTCTCGGCGATACCATTTTGCTGTGGTGTGTAGCAGACTGTTGTTTGATGATTTATACCTTCTGATGCCAGAAATCGTTTAACATCATTACTCAAGTACTCATTACCATTATCACTGCGTAAAGTTTTCATAACACATCCAGTTTGTTTTTCTGCATTTGCTTTAAATTGTTTTAAAGCATTGAAGGCTTCACTCTTTTTCTTCAAAAAATAGACTGTAGTGAACCTTGAAAAATCATCGATGAACGAAATAAAGTAGCGTGATCCACCTTCACTACATACCCTCATTGGTCCACAGATATCTGTGTGTACTAACTCCAAAGGTTGTTTAGTATAACAACAGCCATAACTTGTAAATGGTTTCACTGTATTCTTACACAATGAACAAGTCACACACGAAAAACGTTCTGTTGAATCAATGGACATACCTCGTACCATTTCACCATTTGATAGTTTTAACATATCTCTGATGTTCAAGTGACCGTATCTCTTATGCCAAAGAACACTATCATTGCTTTGATTTGCAAGCATTAGATGTTCACTTTTGCGGAATTTTGCCACAAAAATACCAGCTTCTGCCACACATTCGAAAATTTTGTCACCTTCCCTTGTCGTTGCAGTTACCTTCTCTTTCGAAAACTTCACTCGGTTTCCATGCTCAATAATTTTATATACCGATAAAAAATTGGCACTCAACTTTGGAACAAAGAGAACATTCGATAGTGTGATGTCGGCAAAGGCCGATTTAATATTTACATCACCTATCCCCTCTGCATACACACAATCACCAGATGCTAGAGTAACTTTCTGCTTAAAGCCTAGTAACGAAGAGAACAACATCTTATTTCCACTCATGTGTGATGAAGCGCCACTATCTAAGATCCATTTATTCTCTCTTGAGACATACTTATTTTCGCTTGCACTCATCACCATTTCTTTAGTGTTGTATGATTTGCATTGAGATTTTATGTGCCCACGTTTACCACATGCATAACATTTGATGTTTTTTCTTCGACTCTCATCGCTGTCTCTTTCGTTTTGTCTTCTGTTCTTGAAGTTTGCCTTATGCCTGGAATTTGCTGCAAATACTCGCTCTTGTCCGTTGTGCTCTTTTTCACCCCGTCTTTGATTTTCTTCCAATATTTTGACCTTGAGTTGATCTACTGTTGGCAACTTATCCCGGCTTTCCATTGCAACTATAAAACTTTCGTAATCTTCGGGCAGACTGCACAACAACAAAATACTAATAAAATCTTCCGGAATAGTTATGTCAATTTCCAGGTTGCTAAACTCATTAATTTGTTTCGAAAAAGCAGAATCCTCTTGAATTTTGAATCGCACTAAACGTTTAAATAATGTCACCTTCCGGGCGGGATTCTTTGTGATTTATATGCCGCTTAACGTATGCCAAGCCTCTCTAGCCATCTTAACACCTTTTAATATGGATTAACTCCGACGGTTTTATGCTAAGTGTAATTGTGGCTAATGCTTTCATGTCAGTCGCATTCCATGACTCCTTCTCCTCCTTAGTTGCTGCTGCCGGACACAAACCTTCAACCACCGACCAATAATCCAACGTTATCAGGAGACTTCTCATATGGACAACCCAACTTGAATAGTTGTCGAAGCTCAATTTTTCAATTTGGAGCGAACCGGACATATTTATTTTATCTTAGTACAAATACCAAAAACGATTTAAACAAAATCACGTATTAACAAATACTCGACCGACTTATACTTTCTTATTTAATTATTGGCACGCTGGGCCCATAACCTATGTTGGGTAAATAGTGGTGCTAAATAAGAAGTCAAAGTACACGAGGTTAGAAACAAAGACAAGTTTATTCAATGACATTTACTTTAGGAGTGAGTTTGACAAAAATGTGTAATGATAAAGAAACTTAACAATAGAGAGAATAGTACTTGGAGTGGATAAGAGTATAATAGGGTGACCAGACTCTACTTGTTCTTTAAGAGAAATATTTTTTTTTCTTTTCAACTTTTTGCAATAACTCAAACATAAAACAAGTACTATTTACGCAAAAAATGGCACAAAATAGACATTTTTAAAATTTGAAACTTTGAAGCAATTTTTTTCCTTTTATTCAGAATTTTTTTTTCTTTTAAAACAAAAGTAAAAACAAAAATCGGTAGATATTTGGCTAAGTTGTATTTGATAAGTTATAACCAAAATATAGCACCAAGGTAGGCCGAAAATTGTGTAGTTTTTCAACACGTATATCTCAGAAACTACACAAGATAATACATAGGTCTAACAAACTGGTAGGTACATATATGTTAATAAACGTTATTTTATAAAAATAGGTGGTATTTTTATAAAGGGTGTTTTTTAGACGTGTGGTTTTCAATCTGTTCACACTTTTTTCGGAGTTGATCTTTTTTAAAGCTGTCACTTGATTTATGTTCAGTTTGGTTTACCATTTCATAATGAATAGAATTACTCCGGAACTTTGCTTTTTATCATATAAGCGATACCCTTTGGTTTGATGAGAATAAGCGACGAACGTAAGCCTCTCTCCCTTAGGTAGTAGCTTTGATTTACCGGGCCGTTTATTCAATGTTACAACGGCTCAACCGAAGATACGAAGGTGGGCAACAGAAGGCTTTCGACCAAACCAGCATTCGTAAGGTGTTTTATTTTGTAACACTTTCGTAGGACAACGATTTCGTAGATATGTGGATGTATTCAAAGCTTCTGACCATAGTGACTGAGGTAAACCAGATTCCAGCAACAAACACCGTGTCATCTCTACAAGCGTCCTGTTTGCCCTCTCGGCGATACCATTTTGCTGTGGTGTGTAGCAGACTGTTGTTTGATGATTTATACCTTCTGATGCCAGAAATCGTTTAACATCATTACTCAAGTACTCATTACCATTATCACTGCGTAAAGTTTTCATAACACATCCAGTTTGTTTTTCTGCATTTGCTTTAAATTGTTTTAAAGCATTGAAGGCTTCACTCTTTTTCTTCAAAAAATAGACTGTAGTGAACCTTGAAAAATCATCGATGAACGAAATAAAGTAGCGCGATCCACCTTCACTACATACCCTCATTGGTCCACAGATATCTGTGTGTACTAACTCCAAAGGTTGTTTAGTATAACAACAGCCATAACTTGTAAATGGTTTCACTGTATTCTTACACAATGAACAAGTCACACACGAAAAACGTTCTGTTGAATCAATGGACATACCTCGTACCCTTTCACCATTTGATAGTTTTAACATATCTCTGATGTTCAAGTGACCGTATCTCTTATGCCAAAGAACACTATCATTGCTTTGATTTGCAAGCATTAGATGTTCACTTTTGCGGAATTTTGCCACAAAAATACCAGCTTCTGCCACAGATTCGAAAATTTTGTCACCTTCCCTTGTCGTTGCAGTTACCTTCTCTTTCGAAAACTTCACTCGGTTTCCATGCTCAATAATTTTATATACCGATAAAAAATTGGCACTCAACTTTGGAACAAAGAGAACATTCGATAGTGTGATGTCGGCAAAGGCCGATTTAATATTTACATCACCTATCCCCTCTGCATACACACAATCACCAGATGCTAGAGTAAATTTCTGCTTAAAGCCTTGTAACGAAGAGAACAACATCTTATTTCCACTCATGTGTGATGAAGCGCCACTATCTAAGATCCATTTATTCTCTCTTGAGACATACTTATTTTCGCTTGCACTCATCACCATTTCTTTAGTGTTGTATGATTTGCATTGAGATTTTATGTGCCCACGTTTACCACATGCATAACATTTGATGTTTTTTCTTCGACTCTCATCGCTGTGTCTTTCGTTTTGTCTTCTGTTCTTGAAGTTTGCCTTATGCCTGGAATTTGCTGCAAATACTCGCTCTTGTCCGTTGTGCTCTTTTTCACCACGTCTTTGATTTTCTTTCAATATTTTGACCTTGAGTTGATCTACTGTTGGCAACTTATCCCGGCTTTCCATTGCAGGTATAAAACTTTCGTAATCTTCGGGCAGACTGCACAACAACAAAATACTAATAAAATCTTCCGGAATAGTTATGTCAATTTCCAGGTTGCTAAACTCATTAATTTGTTTCGAAAAAGCGGAATCCTCTTGAATTTTGAATCGCACTAAACGTTTAAATAATGTCACCTTCCGGGCGGGATTCTTTGTGATGTATATGCCGCTTAACGTATGCCAAGCCTCTCTAGCCGTCTTAACACCTTTTAATATGGATTAACTCCGACGGTTTTATGCTGAGTGTAATTGTGGCTAATGCTTTCATGTCAGTCGCATTCCATGACTCCTTCTCCTCCTTAGTTGCTGCTGCCGGACACAAACCTTCAACCACCGACCAATAATCCAACGTTATCAGGAGACTTCTCATATGGACAACCCAACTTGAATAGTTGTCGAAACTCAATTTTTCAATTTGGAGCGAACCGGACATATTTATTTTATCTTTGTACAAATACCAAAAACGATTTAAACAAAATCACGTATTAACAAATACTCGACCGACTTATACTTTCTTATTTAATTATTGGCACGCTGGGCCCATAACCTATGTTGGGTTAATAGTGGTGCTAAATAAGAAGTCGAAGTACACGAGGTTAGAAACAAAGACAAGTTTATTCAATGACATTTACTTTAGGAGTGAGTTTGACAAAAATGTGTAATGATAAAGAAACTTAACAATAGAGAGAATAGTACTTGGAGTGGATAAGAGTATAATAGGGTGACCAGACTCTACTTGTTCTTTAAGAGAAATATTTTTTTTCTTTTCAACTTTTTGCAATAACTCAAACATAAAACAAGTACTATTTACGCAAAAAATGGCACAAAATAGACATTTTTAAAATTTTAAACTTTGAAGCAATTTTTTTCCTTTTATTCAGAAAATTTTTTGCTTTTAAAACAAAAGTAAAAAAAAAAATCGGTTGATATTTGGCTAAGTTGTATTTGGATAAGTTATAACCAAAATATAGCACCAAGGTAGGCCGAAAATTGTGTAGTTTTTCAACACGTATATCTCAGAAACTACACAAGATAATACATAGGTCTAACAAACAGGTAGGTACATATATGTTAATAAACGTTATTTTATAAAAATAACGTAATCTGTTCACACTTTTTTCGGAGTTGATCTTTTTTAAAGCTGTCACTTGATTTATGTTCAGTTTGGTTTACCATTTCATAATGAATAGAATTATTCCGGAACAACGTTTGCAAATCGTGGTGAAGGGCCCAAACCAAGGTGGCCACCGATCCTGATTTTTACAAGAAAATTTTGTTATGCGATAAAGCTCAATTTTGGTTGAATGGGTACAGTATTTAACAAAATTGTTGCACTTGCAGTAATGAAAATTCACAAACCATTGTTGAACCGCAGCACTGTGGCTGAAATTTTGATTTCGTTGGCCAAAAGATTATTTTTTTTGTCACCAATTTTTAAAATTTTTACGGCTTTTTGTAGCTTATATATCTAGATTAAGGTAGCCAAAAAATTAGGTTAAACTATTGCTAATTGTGTGCGTGGCATGCTGTCAAACTCAACTGTTTTTTTAATTTCAGAAAAAGGTGTTTTGTTTTTTTTTTATCAAAAATAAATGGTTACTATTCAAGCTATCATCGATAATGGCCTGCGGTCTTTTTTTTATAATGTTGGTAGGATTATAGTCTTTAGTTGTTGTAAGTGGTCACAGCTCTAGCGTTTAATATAAGTGGTGTTATGAAATATTTATGAAACTACTATATTTTTCTTAAATTTAAACTTTAGTGAGATAGAACTTCTAGGGAACAAGAAACGTGTACCACCCGGAGAAAGGTGAAAGTGTCTTCTTTAACTCTATATATACTTTTGTACCCGCGGCGACCCGCGGACAGAACATTTTTTTCATTTTAATGAAATTACTCTAAAAAATTCAAATTAAGATAATTTAAAGAGCCCTATAAGTACTCGTGTACAATGGTGTATTAAATATGTGCTTTAGGTATTTTATTGCTTATAATAAAATAATAATATATAATACCTGCGAAAGGGTTTTATGGCTTTGTTTTGGTCAGCTATAAAATAAGTCATAAAATTATCACAATAGGTTCTACAGTAGACATATGATCTCTTTCTAAATTTACCTGTTATCAAATTTTAGGGTCAACCAAATTCATAAACAATTTTATAAGTGTGTCAATAATCGCAACATTAAACCACTAGAGATAAAAAGCAACCCCATATTGGCGAGATACTAATTAGTTTAACCTGATATTAAGGTCTTGGTAACAAGTGCAGTTCTGTTCAATTTAAGTACTACCTGCTATGAAATTAAAGATCAATGTGTGAATATCATGTATATAAAAATCTATACAATTACGGATTCGATAAGTGTTTACTCAGTAATAAGTTAATCCTTTAGGTGTACGGACGTATATTCACAAGTGATAAAACATAACAGACGAAATAAAACTATTCAGAAAAATATGGAGAGCTTCAGTTATAAAGAACTGGTCGAAGAGTACTTTAGAAACAAAAACCAGGAAGATCTTATTAACGTTAAAATAAAATTAAACTTAAATTCGTGTAGCACCGAAATACAAGAACAAATATCTAATTTCGTCAAAGCACTAAAAAACGCTACAAAAAAAGTTAGCTACAGTAAACAAAAGTTGTATATAAAAAGTGCAAACTGGTTAGAAGGCTAACATACTGTCGCTGCAGAAACAGCAAAGCAAGATAAGGCTGGAAGACCACGCAAATCATTGGACAACTGCAGCGATAGATCTAAGAGGCAAAAACTTAAAGATGTTAACGATGAAATTGGTTCTACAAATATAAAAGAATCTTTCCTACATCAACTACGACCGCAGAACCAATTTACATTGAAAAAGTTGTTAAAGCTAGTCCAGTGAGAACAAAACGGATTCTAAAAAGTATACCAGCTCCGAGCTATGCAAAACAGTTCACAAATGAGGAGGCATAACCATTTTTTCTAGATTTGAAATTAACAAAACAGCAATATACTCAGCTCAGATTGCGTGCGATTGAAAAGGGCTCAAATTCGTATCAAGCATATCATCACAAAACCGCTGCTAAAATGGACTGTTTGCCATCAAAGGACACTATTACAATCACACCAATTTCGCCAGAGGTACAACTACAATCTCTACTAGATCAGACAGCCGAACGCTTGCTACAATCAATAACAGGAAATGAGTTAAAGAAACATGGAAACACAAAGTTAATTCTTTTTTGTAAATGGGGACGTGATGTTTCTTCGGGACAAAAACAATACTACAAACAAGTTGTATGTGGAAATATTTCGGACTCAGATATGTTCATGGTATCATTTGTACCATTGCGATTGAAAAATATTTTGGAAGGTTCAGAGCCTTCGACTAGTAGAACGCAAACCATGATTATTTGGAAAAATGAGACACCATCTTCTACGAAATACTGCAGGCCAATCAAATTTGAACTCAAAAAAGAAACTCATGATGCCATTAAGAAAGAAGATAGTGATATCAAGTCCCAAATTGCAACACTACAGCCATTTTAATTACAGTTATATGGGAAGCAATTTGAAGTAAGCTACCAATTAGTGCTGACAATGATAGATGGAAAAGTATGTCAGGCTTTGACTAACACGAAGGCTGCATCCAGCTGAACTATATGCCAAGCAACATCAACCCAATTAAATCAAGTCCTGACAAAGTCATTAGATAATTCCGATGCATATGAATTTAGGTTATCACCACTACATTCAAGAATACGACTTATGGAACACATACTAAAAATCAGTTATGATTTGGATTTCGGGTCTTCAGGATCAATAAGAAACAACGAAATCAACAAAGATTTAAGAAGTTCAAAAAAGAAACGTGTTCAAGATGAATATCGGAAATTTGGATTGATTATAGATCAGCCAAAACAAGGGTCAGGCAATACAACTCATGGCAATACCGCAAAAAGATTCTTTTCAGATCCAGAAATAGCATCTGAAATAACAGGAGTGGACTTAAACCTTATTTTTAGATTTAAAGTAATCCTAGAAGTACTTGCGCGCAATGACGAAAAAGACGAAATTGACTATAGAAAATTTGGAGATTATGCAAAGGAAACTGCAAAAATATATACAACCAACTCCCCATGGAGAAATATGCCTACAACAGTTCACAAAATCCTTTACCATAGAGAAGATGTCATTAAATGTCATTTAGTGCCACTTGGAGAACTATCAGAGGAGGCTTAGGAAAAAAGGAACAAGGATTACAGATTGTATAGAGAGCACAATACTAGAAAAATTTCGCGAAATTCCACAAATGAAGATCTATTTAATATATTATTCATCTCCAGTATTCGCAATCAATGGAAAGTGGAACATCAGGATTTAGATGAAGAAGCCAAAAAACTACTAAAGAACAGAAATAGCACAGAACAAAATATGGAATATTTGCAATCAACATTTGAGTCAAATAAATAATAATTGCCTTTCATTGTTATTTAAGTACGAAAAACATAGTATTAGTAAAAAATAATAATAAACAGAACCTACCATTGTTACAAATGCTATTAAAATCTAGAGCAGTTTTTATTTTAAAAATATTTTTTAAAATTATCAAATATGACAGCAAAAAATAATAAATTTTTCTGTAGTAATAGCAAGATTTTTAGATAATATTATTAACGTTTTTTAAGTGTAAATATTATTTGAGTGTAAAAAATTTGCAAATTTGACAGCAAATTTTTTTTAATTTTTCTGTAATAATAGCAAAATCTCCAGTTGATTTTACTATTTTTTTAGTCTAAAAATTGTTTTGAGTGTAACATTAAAAAAATTCCATTATTATAAAAAATATTTATAATTATTATTAAAATCCAAATATTAAATTTTTTAATAAATAAAAAAATAATAAACCCATATTTCACACTAAAAGTTAAAAAAATCAAAAGTTTAACTTTGACCTAGAATTCCTTAAAAAGTCCTAAAAGACCGCCACCGGTCGGGCCGCCCACGCTCTGTTCGAATCAAGAATTCACAAAAATCCGCTCCGAAAACAGAAAATCATGGCCCGTGAGAAGAATATCACACAAAAGTCCTTGAGTCGAATCATTAAAAAGACTTGTTACTTGGGGCTTTCAAACGACGTAACGGACATTTATTGACTGCAGCCTTAAAAAAATTAGGAATTAAAAATGCAAACGTCTTTTGACGAAGCACGCTGATAACTTGCACAGAAAAATTTTGTTCACCGATGAACAAAATTTTTACCGTTCAGGAAAAATTTAACAATCAAAATGATAGTGTATGCGCGGTCATCTAAGGAAGCATCTGACTGATCCCAAGGGTGGAAAAGGTTCATCACCCAGCTTCAGTCATGGTTTGGTGGGGTGTCTCTTACGATGGGGTCACTGACCTGCATTTATGCGAACAAGAAGTCAAAACATCGGCAAAATTTTACCAAGAAACCGTTTTGGAAGCTGTTGTGAACCCTTTTAACAACTCCCTGCTCCAAAACCAGCCATGGACTTTCCAGCAGGATTCTGCGCCGGCCTATAAGGCTAAAACGTCCCAGGCCTGGCTTCGAAAAATTTGCCAGCGTTCATTTCCTCTGACTCTGGCCCTCAGGCAGTCTAGATTTGAACCCATTAGATTACAAATTGTGGACGGTTTTAGAGGACAAGGTTTGCCACAAAAGATACCCCAACATTAGATCTTTTAAGACTGCTTTAGTTCGAGCTGTGACCATTTTCCAATGGACGAGGTTCGTGCAGATATTGACGATTATCCAGTGCGACTTAAGGCGTTTGTAAAGGCAAAAGGCGGACATTTCCAATAAGTAGATTCTTTTTGGATACAATATACATCAATAAATATATTAAAAAATATTTGGTTCAAAAACATTCAGTACTTTTTATTTTACAGCATAAAACGTGTGTAACAGTATTTATGTGTAGTATACATTATAATTATACACTGTCCCTAAAACGGGCTCTCAAGTATACTTTTTTTGCGTTGCTAATAGTTTGTAATTTTTCAATATTATTTATTTGGTTGGTTTTTACCCGATACTCGGGATCTACGATAGTTATAATTAATGTAACGAAAAAAGTGAAAAAAACGTATCATTCTTATTGCAAGGATGCGATCAAAGCTACAGTCAGGGGGATAAAAGAGAAAGATTGGTGATTTTATTCGACAAGCCACCAGTACCTGATTTTATTTAAATGTGTAAGTAAATTTTTATCATCTGAAAATATAAAATATATCATCTGTTTGTATCAAATCTTCGATTTTCTGGGGTAATCTCTTTGCACTGTATAGCTTTTATATTAGCTCTTCTATAGATGTGGTAAAATATGGGAATACCGATTTCGTTTTGTAAAAATCCTTCTCTATCTAGGTAAATAAAGGCCTCTGGAGGCACATATCCGCTTTGCAGAGTGTTGATTATGTATTCCTCATTGACATAATATGGAGCTAAAATTAAATTATTTTCGGTGCATTCAGTGCTTCTCATTATGTGGTTCCTTATAATATGAATTATAAAATCATCAACACTACTTATTTTTGATACGCTATAAAGCTTTTTGTTTGATATGTAGCGCTTGTAATTGCTTTATGAGATCTATGTATGTAGTGATGTACAGCTTCTCAGGCATTTTCTTTCAAAAAGTCGAATTTTTTCCATATAAGATGGGGAAATATTAAACTAAATTTGGCAACCATATGTAAGTAAGGGACGTATAACTGACTGGTATAAACTATTTATATACTTAGAAAAAAATAAAGATCTATATTTAAAAAATGCCTGTTTTGCTTTGATGAGCTGAGAATTGATGTGGTCATGAAAATATAGAAATTTGTCCAGGTTAATTTCCAAATATTTTACCATTTCTTTATTTGGAGTTTTTATATTTCCATGCGACTTTATGCTACACTCTTTCCAAGGTTGCTTAACATTGCAGTTACAGGAGGACGAAAAAGTATTGTTTCACATTTATTAAAATTACTTTTCATTTTCCAATCGGACGCGTATTGCTCTATGATACTAAAATTACGTTGTAGTTTTTCATTTATCTTCTGAACATTATCATCAGCGTGGTAGATGATAATGTCGTCAGCGAATCCTATTATGTTTTCCATTTTATTAAGTAATTCATGTATGAACAAGTTGAAGAGAGTCGGTGCGATCAGTGTTCCCTGTTGTAAGCCATTTACAATGTTGAATCTCTTTGTACTGACATATTGGAAATTGCTGACTAGAAAGGTCTTGTTATTTAACATATTAAATATAAGTATCTTGTAATGAAGAGAAAATTGATATGTTAGAAGTTTGTAGACCAACCCAGGTAACCATACATTGTCAAAAGCTTTTTCGAAATCGACGAGGCATGCGCCTGTACACAAGGACTTATTAAGATTCAATTGAATATTAGACACAAGCACGTGGATAGCATGAATCGTTGAGTGCTTAAATTTGAAACCAAATTGCCTATTACTCACTTATTCTTTCCTCTGGCAAAAATTTGTTATATTGTTATTAACACACGCTTCAAAAACTTTGCTAATATTGGGTAGTAAGCTTATAGCACAAAAGTTTTTTTGGATCAGAAGAAATTTTACCTTTTTTTGGGCAAAACTATGACTTGGCAGTTTTCCATGCATGTGGAAAGTATGCGTTATTGAGCATGTTATTGAACAGTGTACAATATTCGAGAATCATAGCCTCAGGAAGGTGTCTTAAAATAATATTAGGAATACTGTCTACTCCATGTGATAACTTTTTTCTCAAGTTATTGAAAATATAAAATATAGAATCTCTGGTGACAAAAAGTCTTCTGCAGCGGAATCATCAGCTCTTTTTGTACCATTGAATATAGTAATTTTTGACTGGTTAGAATCGTATTCAAATTTCATCTTTAGAAATCTGGAGAAACAATTGTCAACTTCCAATTGCAAACTATTTTCAGTGTCTATCTTTTTGTGAGAGTGAACCGATTCTAGGTAAGAGCCAATAACGTTTAAAACTTGTTCCTGATCATCTACTATAAAGCTATTGCTAATATTGTCTTTCTTATTAAGATTTCTTCGCCCTGTGGAATCTTAATTAACTTTAAGTCGATAGGTTGCATCGGTCTTATTTGTTTTCTGATTTCACCAAAGCGTAATATTGTCGTTGATCAGTTTTTGAGTCAACTTTAGCTTAGCTTTCAGAAAATTAATATCGGAAGAGGTCAGAAAACATTCCAGTCGATTGAATTTTTTTATAATACTTAGAATTCAACTTTTCTCCTTCTGCAATTTCTTTGTAAGTGGGTTAATAAATTTAGCGGTAGAATCCGATGCCTTGAATTTTGGAACCGATTGTTCCGTCGACTTAATTACATATTTAGTCAGTTTGGCCAAAAATTAATCAACTTCGGAGTTAGATAGTTTTCTGTTATTTGGAATGGTATCATTCTCGTCTAGTTCCCTTAAAATATTATTGGAAAATTTCTGCCAATTTGTTTTCCTGTAGTTATATTGTGGAATTATTGTATCTTTAAAAAAGTAAGCGGCTGATCTCTTTCAATTCTATCTAGGATAATTTGGATCGCATTGTGATCACTGTCATAGTCAATGGTCTTGAGGTAATTAATGGTATTGATCCCTTTGTGTATACAAAGGCGAGAATCAAATAGACAGATATCCAAGTAGGAATTGCAGCGAGGATATGAAGGTGAAACAGATGCGAACAATTTGCATCTGAAATTTAAATCATGGTCCTGGAGCCATTCTCTTAACATATTTCCCTTTGGATTGCTCTGGGTATTTCCCCAGTCTGCATGCTTAGAGTTCAGATCTCCAGCGATTATGTAAAAGTGGTCAGGGTTTTGCAGGTCAAGCAATTAGAAAAGTCGACTTAGATCGTTTTTAAGTGCGTATTGTTGTTACCTGAGGGATAATATGCAGATATTACGAATAGTTTTTTGTTGTCAAGTAATACCACCGATTATTATATTAAGAGATTTTTTAATTGTCTCCATCATAAATTAAATCTCTAATGTGGAAAAAATTGTATCTATTCTAGCTGTTTGGATTCGAAGATGTTTATGTAATTGCATTATCTGGTTAGATAAATTAATCATAGTATTATTTAGTTCTTTTAATGTTAGGTGAATTAAACTGCTATTATTCTGGTTATTATGGTTTGCTATTTCAGCGTAAGTCATGCTGGGATTTACGTAATTTGTTGGTTTGTTCAGTCTTTGCTGTACAAGGTTTTGTTTCTTGGTCTGGAGCTTTTTTTGAAGTTCCTTATATTTTTCGCATCCCTTGTATGATGCTGGATGCCCGTGTTTATTGCATATGACTCAAAATAGCTTTTCTCTTTCATTTTCGGACACACTAGTTATAGCACAGTTTCCGATGTCATGTGTTTCATTGCATTTAACACATCTCGATGGCAAAAAATAATTCGCAGCGCTGTGGAAAAAACTTTGGCATCTCCTGCATTGAGAAATTTCTGGTTTTCTTATGGCTTCCCATCTCACACAACGATGAAGAATTCCTCTAATTTTCTTTAGCTCAGTAACGCTACTTTCATTACTAATTTGAACTAGATAGATTGGAAGATTATATTTTTCTTTTATTGATTTTTGTTGTTGTGAATTGGTTCACTTTCACAAATCTTAAGTTTTCATTCTGGAGTATACACAACTCATCGTATTTATCAGCGCTGAGCCCTTTTAACAAATATGATTTTTTTTCAAGTCTTTTGGCGTGAAAGTAAAGAATTTGGTCTTTGTATTTTCTAAATAGGTCATTGCTGTGAAGACAAAAAAGTGTTATTTTATTTGGAAACTCTCTTGTTTTAAAGCCACTTATTTTAACTCCGTTTTTTATAAAGTTAATTCAAATATGTTAATCGGTGGTATTTTCTTGTTTTTGTTTTGTTTATTGTTACTAGCATTTGCTGTATTTTCGGCACTTTCGATGTTGGTTGAGTTGTTCGTTGTAGGCTTTGTAATGTTGATTGTTGTTTGGTTGGTCGATATAGATTTACTTCACTGAGAGTAGCTTTGCACGTTTTTTCTTGATGTTATTGGATCTACGTGCTCTTGCACATGTTTTACAAATTTCGCAATGCATTCTTCGTCTCATTTCTTTGCCATTACCGAGAATTGCATAGTAATTACTTTTTTGTTGTTTGCTATCTTTTCGTCTATGGCATTGTATGCTTTTTTTTGTATTGATCACTATATTCGTAACATTTTTTATTGTTGGTTGTTTTATATTGTTTTTGACAAAATGATCATTTGAATTTGGAGCAGCAAGATCACTCATTCTTTTATTTATAATTTTCCTAGAGTCTTTTTCTCTGTTGGTTTTTTAAGTATGCAAATAATATCACAAAACTATTTGGCGTAAGGTAATTGTAAACACACAGAATGTAGATCTCCGCTATGCGTCCGGTTAGCATGGCAGTCACGATCCTTCTCTCCAAACTCGAGTTACATCCACCAATGTGTGCTTGACGAATTTGTAAAAATGAATATCGATTCTTCTTAACCGCGAGCAACGCCATCTGATGCCATTACTCCAGCCTAAGGCATTAGCGGTATGACCAAACTTACCACAACTTGCATCAAATAAGTGAGCAACTCATTATAAAAAAGTGTTATAAAAAAATGTTAATATTAAATAGAGAAAAAGATGTAATTGTGTATATAAAACAAGAGATTACAAAATAAAATTGCGAGAAAAAAAAACCCGAAACAACATCCACAAAACAAATGAGGAAGATAAATCAGATTGTACTACATAAGCAACCAACAATTGAAGCTTAAATTAAATAGACGTTACTGTTGTTGCACAGCACAAATTCAAAAAAGCACAAATCTTATGATATTTATTAGATCAATGGAGAACACTATACGAGTAAACTGTATAACAAACACTTTGAGTGGTTATTATCAAAATTAACAGGAAAGAAATGTAGTAGAACTTTTTAAATTAAATATTTAGTAGCGCGGAACACTGAAATTACGCAAGTATCACAACAGGGTTGCCAAACAATTTGTGACTAGCTCTTAATAAACTGATAAACTACCTGATTGAAGCCACGATTACATTGTGCGATATTAAATAACGTCTAATGTGATACTATTTTTCTTTTAGGTGTTGTCAAGTACAACAGGAATCGGCTTGTGACATTTTCTAAACACCCGCAAAATCTGGAAATCCAGGAAAAATACGGGTTTGAGTACTTTTGTGTACTTATAGCCTATTAATTAGTTGATTTCTTTTTAACTGTAGATATAAGAAGAGGACCTTTCGAACAATATATAATTTATTTAAAAATGTTTGAGAATTGCTTATTTTTCCGGCAAACATTTGTTTGTTAACATTTTTAAAAGTTGTATGAGAAACCTATACAACATCCTAAATTCTTTAAATATTGAGTAAGGAGTAAAACTCAACTTGTTTTTTTTTTAAATCAGTTAGTAAATTCAAATCAGTTAGTAATTTGAGTACTTTTGTGTACTTATTAGCCTATTAATTAGTTGATTTCTTTTTAACTGTATTTAGATAGAAGGGGACCTTTCGAACAGTATATAATTTATTTAAAAATGTTTGAGAATTTGCTTATTTTTCCGGCAAACACTTGTTTGTTAACATTTTTCAAAAATTGTTTAAGAAAACCATACAACATGTCAAATTTTTTAAAAATTGAGTAAGGAGTAAAACTCAACTTGTTTTTTTTTTTTTTAAATCAGCAAGTAATTGACTGTTTTATTGCAGGTTCTATTTAAAAGAATTTTTTGGAAAAAAAAACAAGTTGTGGTCATTTAACTCACAATTGATAGGATTTTTGTTAATTCAGCACCATCTAGGGTCAGTTTCTCAGCGCAAAGAGAACGATTGTAAAACAGAATTCCTCTCAGAAATTAATTTAAATAAAATGAGCAGGGATAGTGCTTATCTAAAATTGTTTGAATTCATTATAAGTATTAACTAAGGAATTCAAGCTATGTTTTTGACAACATAAAATTGAAGTTAAATAACAATAACACTTTGTAAGAAACAGTGAAACAAAACAACCGAAATAAAAAGTCAAACTCACAACTTGATGAGCAAACGTCTCACTCAAGAGTTAGAACAACGCAAACACTCTTTCAGCAGTGTAAGTTCTATGAATGCATACTACGGGGTATATGCAGATGTAAACAATGGAATGAGAGAGGTAACGTCACAATGACAAAGAACTCTCTCACTCGGCAGTGCTAGCAATAGCATCAAAAACAACGAACTAACAATAGACAAACCATTAAAGGCGGTACAGACAGGCAGGGATCGCTACATTACTAAAAAGCGTAAATCCAGCGCTGCCAAAGGTAACACCTACAAATAATGCAATATTGTGAGCGGTGAAGAACCACCAAAGTCCTCCGCGGGTAACAACCACGGAGGACTTTACAGAGAGCTTCATCGCTAAACATTTTTTTTTTTGTAAAATCAGGGTCGGCAGGAAACTACAGAGTTTGTTTGGTTTACAAAGAACTTAAGCCGAAACTAGAAGAGAAGCGTTAATTCATTTCAAACCGGGACGCGCCGAATCGTATTACAGACAAAAAACTTACCCCAGCTTACTCTAACGACGGAAACGGTATAAAATACGCGAATGTTCTAAGGGCGCATATAACCAATGCCCTTGTGCAATAATTTGGTAACGCTGAATCAATGATTATACAACTTGCACAGAGTATCAACTATGCAAGAGTTCATGTGTAACCAAAATCAGTTATGCAAGAGTATCATGTGTAACCAAAATCAGTTAACTGAAGTTCTGATTGGCAAAAAATAGGCCCTCTTAAGATATGTACAGTGTGGTCCAAAAGTTGTCATGGGGTTTAAAAATGTAAAAACTTTTTCGTTTATATTTTTCAGATTATATAGGGTGATCCATCTAAAAGTTTTTTTTTTCAGAACAAAAAAATATAAAAATTCAAATCAAGTGTGGAATCATTATTGGTAATTTGAAAGAACATTTTATGGCATTTATTTTTTTAAATTAATTACCTTCAATTGTTGCCATATGAAAATGAGCGTTCGGTGAGAAACGGGAGCCTCCGCTGTTTCCGACCAAAATTTTGGTCAGTGATGAGGCCCATTTCTGGCTCAACGGCAAAGTCAATAAACAAAATTGCCGCATTTGGGCTGAAGAGCGACAAGAAGAGTTTAAGAGGTGCGATTATACCCAGAGAAAACCACGATTTGGTGCGGTTTATAAGCTGGTGGAATCATCGCTGCATTTTTTTTTAAAAAATGATGATGCCCGGAACGTAACCGTAAATGATATCGATCTTTATGCTACCTGAAATTGAAGCCTGTAATCTTGACGACACTTGATTTCAACAGGACGGCGCCACTTGCCATACAGCTGCTCAAACAATGGATCTATTGAAAGGTCATTTCGAAAAACAGCTAATTTCACGTTTTGGACTGGTGAGCTGGCCGCCTTGATCGACTGATATCACACCTTTAGACATTTTTCTTTGGCGTTACGTAAATTCCAAAGTCTATGCTGACAAACCAGCTACGATTCAGGTTTTGGAAGCCAACATTACGCGTATTATTAAAGCCATACCGGTCCGAATGCTGGAACGAGTCAAACAAAATTGGACCCTCAGAATGGAAACCCTGAGGCGTAGTTGCGGCCAACATTTGAAGGAAATTATATCAACAAATAAATGCCATAAAATGTCCTTTCAAATTACCAATAATGATTCCACACTTGAATTTCATTTCATTTGAATTTTTATATTTTTTTGTTCTGAAAAAATACCTCTAGATGGATCACCCATTGTAAATAACACTTGTGGAATAAATAATGGAGAGATTTACAACTTAACAAAGAACCAGAATGATAGAATTTTATTATTTAAACCAGCGATGATGAAGCTCATTTATATTTGAATGGATTTGCTTAAAGGCTGAACTGTACGTTCTGGGGTTCTGAAAATCCAAGAGCCATTTATCAACGCCAATTGCACCCCATTAGGTGTACAGTAAGGTGTGGTTTCACATCTGCAAATATCATTGGGCTTTACTTCTTCGAAAATGAAGATGGAAGTGCTGTTACCTTAAATGGAGAGCGGTATCGGTTTATGATAGAAAATTTTGTACGTCCTGCTCTTGAAAACAGACCTAAGAAGTGGTTTCAGCAGGACGGAGCCACTGCCCACACTGCCCGAGACACAATGGCCCTTTTAAGTCAAATTTTTGGAGAGCGAATAATTTCCAGAAATTCGGAAATTATTTGGCAAGCACCAGATTTGTCAGCACCCGACTATTTTCTTTTAGGTCATTTAAAGTAGCGAGTATATGTGAACAAGCCCGAGACAATCCTTCAACTCAAGGCAGAATTTCAAACGCTACAGCCACAAATTTCGAAAGATATTATGGAAAATGCTCTATAACGAGCCCATCATTGCGAAGCTGAAAAGGGGGGGGGGGTCATTAAAGTGACATTATTTTTAATACTAAGTGCAAAAAAATTTCCATTTTGTGTATTATATAATCTGAGAAAAAAATAATAAACGAAACAGTTATTAAAGTTTAAAAAATGGTAGGTTGCCCACCCTGTACATAGATTGCTAACGGTGTGACCCAACATAGACAAGAATTAACAGGGTACGGTCAGTATATTCATATAATGTTACTATCGGAAACGCATCTTACTGACAAGTACTATTTTCAGATACCTTATTTTAAATTTTATGTTACTCACCACCCCGACAGTCTCAAGGGGGCACTGGTAAAGAAGTCCTGCAAAACTACCTTCAGGCGACAACAAATCGTATCCAGAGTCAAGGTTGTTTTCTTACCATTTCGGCAATATATTTCCCCCCGCGGTGCACGATATCAGAATACATACTTTGGACTTTTCAGTTATCTCGGGCGCAACTTTATTGCTGCTGGTAACTACAATGACAAACATACGCACTGGGGATCCCGTTTAATATACCCTAAGGGAATCCAGCTGTTTACGAGTACATGTCTAATGCGACGTCAAATTATATTGGAATCGCCGAGTTGGCTAACATAAAGTACAGGCCTTCTGACATTAAAAAAAGCTTACTTAATAGACCTCGGTATAATAAGAGTTAGTAAATCTAATTAATCTGCTAATACTTGCCTCGACTTATTGCCAATTACATTTCCTCTTCATGAGAGGACAATACTTGTAGACGAGGCCCTAAGGCCAACTTCATCCGCAACTAACTGGTTAAAATACAAGAAGTACATTAGCAGTCATTTAGATTCGAATCATCTAATTTCTACTACGACAGAGATCGATAACTGCGTTCCAACTTGAACGTGATCATGGAACAGAACACGAAGTTCTGCCTGTCATTAAAAAAACCTTGAATCCATATAAAGCACCTGGATGCGATCGTGTCACGCCTAAAATAATCTTGGAACTTCCATATATTGCTGTGAAGTTTCCGGCGAAATTATTTAACTCAATTATGAGACATAGTTACTTTCTTAAAGCGTGGAAAATTTATTTGAAGCACCATCAACCAAGTTAACCGTCTGAATTGAAAAATCATTTGAACTCCAAGAATATTGCCGCGCCGTTTTTCTGGATATTGCTCAAGCATTTGACGAAGTCTGGCACATTGTCTTGACCAACAAAATTTGCAAATACTTACCGGCAAATACGCATCGACTTCTTGAGTTTTACTAAGAAAACCGAATATTCAAAGTATAAGTAAAATGTGGGCAACACGTCACCGATGACCACGTAATACTAGCTGGTGTCCTGGGGCCTATACTTTACCTTCTGCAGATATCACGATCCCAAACGTACTAACACTTTTTCCGACGATACCGCTATAACTGCCTTACATAAAAAGCAGGATGTTGCGTCTATGAATGTAGGTGTTCATCTCAGACGAGTAGAATCATGGATATCTGTCAGACACATGCCAGACATTAAAACTAAACAATAGCCCTTTTTCTCAATCTAAAAATGTTACATACCTGATGATCCATCTGCATCATCGACTCATCTGGAGAGGTCATATCGAAGCCAAGGAGACTCAGCTGAAACTTAAGGTCCATCAACTTCACCGGCTCCTAAACGTGAATTTAAAACAAAGCCTCGAATACAAGTGCTCAGCTACGGGACAAAGCAATCTCGACAGAATCCAAAGAGTCTAATCGAAGACATTGCTGCTTATCAACGGTGCTCTTTGTACGAGTATATGAGGAACGAAAACACGCACCGAAACTTAAAAATACCTCTGCTCAATGAGACAATTCAGGACATCAAGATAAAGTACAAAGGGAAGCTCGAACGGAATGATACCATACTTGGTAGATATTTATTGTGTAGTCTAAGCGCTTCAAAACTTTGGAGAAATGAATCAACATAAACCCAACTATACCTGAATTACGGAAATGTCTGGCTCCAGATGCCACCGCCCTATTATCCGAAGTTTTACCCAACTTGGTCCTAAATTCTCAGTTATGTACAATACTACGCCTACGAACAAAACCAACTCAACTATATTAAAGTCGTCCGCTCTACTAATCTAGAGCTATCTGTTATATAAGTATACATACATGACTAGAGTTTTTCACTCTACATAATATCTTGAACACTCTGTAAATGACTGTGAAGGTCCTCTGGCCCATCATAACGAGGTTTAAGCCAAGCCAGGCTTAAACTTCTCAGACATACACTATTAAGAACAAATTAATGCAAATCAAGCCAACAATACGCAGAGAACCACATAACCTTAATATCCATACTAGGATTCATTATTGGAATATAGTGCTTAAGATTCGTATATTTATTGTGAGGCTTCAATAGTTTAAATAAAGAATATATTTAAAACCTAGCCCCATCAGTTCTCTTTGAAGTGACCAGCAATTTTATGAAATCATTTTTGTGTTATATCAAGCCTTACAAACTGTTTTAATTTATAATAAAAATCTGTTACCACTAATTTCAATCGCATATAAGGCTGGTATAAACCTTCGAAGAAATGAAAACACATAAATGAAAAATCGTAGCTGACTTAAAAGTTTTGACGATTACGATTGGTATGCATGGTAGTAGCATAAAAGTTCACTACGATTTTTTTTGTTGCGCTAAGCAATTACTTTTTTGACAATCAAAGAGGCGCTACTACTCATATGTTATACTTCATTACAAATTTTGTTAATTAATTTTTGAGTGCGAACAGTTGTTGTTGAAACACAAACTAGCCAATTCACTAAGTGTACTAATGTTGCAGGAATATACAACATCATGAATAGTATAGTTAAGGCTATAAAATAAACTCTGTGAAATTGTTGTAAAAACTGTTTTTGGTCAAATTACACAATTGTAGAAACTTTTTTTTTGATTTTCCAGGGAAATAATATACATGCCTTTTATTTTGTTAACAAAATTTTTTGGAAAATACCATTAATGGGTCGTTTTTTTTTAGCGATTTATGTTTTTTACATGACCACACATAGCACCAGGCTTAAATGAGAGATTGAAGGCCATCGTTCATAGGTATCCCAGTACCTTTGTTCTCCAACTCTCACATCGATATGTTTCTCACATGACACAAATTAAAAGAACAAAAACAATGGTAATTGGAACAAAAACTGTTTCCCGCATGAAACTGTTTCTGTAACATTGATTTGTGACAACTATCTGTCACCATGTATGTATGTATGTAAGAGGGTTGATATTTATATTTCAGGTCCGGCAATAAAAACACAATAATTTATCATTGAAAATGGTTTTTATTGTTTTTCAAAATATTCTCCTTTAAGATCAATACACGTTTGCATGCGCACAAACCAATTTTCGAAGCACTTTTTCCACTCCGATTGAGACACCTCCAAAACAAGATTTTTAACGCTTCAACTGCTGCTTCGGGCGATGAAAACGTTGACCACGCATTTGTTTCTTGATGCTAGGGAATAAGAAGAAGTCATTGGGTGCCAAATCAGGGCTGTACGGTGGATGGCCCATCAATTCGACATCTTGAGTGGTCAAATAGCTCATTGTCGTGATGCAAAATGAAAAAAAAATCTTATTATCTTTGCTCATTTCTTCGAACACTGATGGCAAACAGATGATTGTATACCACTTAGAATTAACCGTCCTACGTTCCACTAAAGGCACTGTGGCAACATGGCCGGTTACATCAAAAAAACGCAATCATTTGCTTCGATGTACTTCTTCCACGAACAACTTTTGTTGTATTTGGCTCGTCTTGAAAGGCCCATACGGTCGATTGCTGATTTGTTTCGGGTTCATAGGCATAGATCCATGATTCGTCACCCGTGACAATGCCTTTGAGCTTCCACAGTTATACTTTTTCAACATCTCTTCGCACCAAACCCTACGAGCCTTTCTTTGTGCATTCGTCAAATTATGTGGGATCCAACGAGAACACCTTTTTTTCACGGTCCAATGTGCATGCAATATCTTATTAATGCTTGTCATACTAATGCCTAAGGATGCCTCAATCTCACGGTATGTCACATGTCGGTCTTGCTTAATCAGTTCACGCACAGCATCGATGGTTTCTGGCAAAGTGACCGAAGTTGGACGTCCTTCACGAAATTCATCCTGAAGCAAACGGCGTCCGAGACTGAACTCTTGGTACCAGCGATTGACAGTGGTTTTTAATGGTGCTTCATCGCCAAAAGTTGATTTAAACACTCTTGTGTATAATGCCCCAGGGATGTACCCTTAGCACTACATTCACCACTTCATCAGCGTCAATGTCGTTCAGACCTGCCTGATAATTTCGATGATCTAAAGGCTCTCTTTTGTATCATCGGTCAGCTTGTATAAAATAACTTTTAGAACGGATAAAAACACATAGGTAAACGGATTCTTAAAATGCATTAAAGAAATTCTGTTAGTTATCCTTAAAAAGTCTGCTAGAAATTCTTGTAATTACGATTTTAATATTCTATACGAACAATAAGATAAACGGAAATTGAGAAAATACAAATTTAAATTGAGACGCCTAAATTGAAATGGAGAAAATTCAAATTGAAAATGATAAAATACAAATTGAAATTGCGAAAAGTTTATTAAACTTGAGCAAATTTAAATTAATATTGAGATAATACAAATTGATATTTAGATAAGACAAATCGATATTTAGAAAAACCAACTTGAAATTGAGAAAATATAAATTGAAAATCTCTTTTCAATAGGCACAACTTGTCAATTGTTGTACAGCTCTGAGTCTGCATTTGCAATCTCTTAAGCAGACGCATTTCGTGTGTTGTGATGCATTTTTTGCATAAGGCTTGTATTTCACTATATATTTAAATTGGGTTAACCCAATGGTCCTACCTAGAGATATGCATATGTTTTATTTTGAAACACCGTTTAAATTCTGCTCTCCTCATTAATCAAAATTTCATCAAAATTGCAATTGGTGTAACAGATCACTAACCTGATGAAGACAACAAACTTAAATACAATTGTTTAATTTGTTCTTCAACAATAATTTTTCATTACCAATTTGTATTTTATTAAGTTTAATTTACGTATCTTAATTTTAATTCGTATTTTCTCAATTTCGATTTGCGTTTCTCAATTTTAATTTGTATTTTATCAATTTCAATTTTCGTTTCTCAATTTTAATTTTCATTTCTTATTTTCAACTTGCGTTTCTCAATTTCAATTTATATTTTCTCGATTGCAATTTACGTTTTCAATTTCAATTTGTTTTTTCTATTTCAATTGGAAATGGTGTAGAACAACTTGCACAATATCTTGGTTTTATTTCCGATATCTGCACAATATCTTGGTCTTATTTCATATCTTGGTCTACATTTATACCATATGTGGTATAAATGTGCGCATTGTATGTAGTAGAGAAAGTATGTTAAGAAAAATGACAAGTTAACGACTTGGCCAAGTAAATACTGAAATGATCTGTTATCTAACCTTTCGAAAAGATAAATCGGCCATCATAACGGATGTGGACTCGTTATTACCGTCAATTTGTAGAATTTGCAGGCACACATCACGACATAAATCCAAGTTATTAGTTTGCATGTAAACACGACTAAGGGATGTTAACACATCAATATCATTTGGATCGTATTTTACGCATTCTTTGAGGTATAATAAAGCTTGATCACTGTTGCGCATATTTTTACAATGTTGAGCCATCAGCAAGCATATTCTGCAAATAGAAGCAAAAAATGTACATATTTAAATTAATTAAATTAAGGGAAAATAATAAAATAGGAAAACGATTTTTTGTTTGGGAAATACTAGCTAACAAATTAGATTATTGTACTCGTACGCATACAAAATCGATTTGAATAATAGATATGTTATTAAAACAATAAAGTAATGTTATTACATACATCAATATAAGCAATAATCTTAATATTCCCCTATTAACAAAAAAATAACACAAATATATTTTGTTAGTACTGTTCGGCTAAATAACCTGGTAAAGAAAGCAATCCATTCAAACTGGATGCGTCCAAAGAACCCATCATACACGTGGCACCTAGACAAACGTCCGGGACGTTCCCATCAATTCGCGGGTAATACGAAATGAGGAGGCTGCAGGATCTAAAACGGCTGCCCAGTGTGACCCCAAAATTTTTGGGTAGTTGGTAGTTCGGATGTTGACAACACCGATTTTTACATTAAGTGACAACACCACCTCTGCGGTCCATGTAGTAAACATTGTGGCAGATGATTTAAAGGCGGATATTTTCATATTCCTCGCAGTGAAGAAGCGTCCTTAGTCAGTGAGTTAATGACTGATTTTCACGCATATGTCATCCGCTCTAGGACTGACGCCAGACTTTCAAAGTCATCAGCACATGACACAATGTCTATGCCGTCTAGTGGTGCAGGAATTTTAGAGAGGAAGATGTTAAACAGTGACAGATTTAGAACTTTGTTCATTTATTCTACTCCCAGGGTATACAAGTGCTTCAACATCAGCATTGCAATTCCATCTGGACCCAGCGCCTTCTATGACTTTGCGCTGTGATTGACACTGCAAACATCGCCAACTGTAAATTGTTTTAGAGCCTATCCGACTGGACATACGACGCAATACTCTCCTTTTCGCCTTATCGCCCTCTAGGTGATCAATAAAAAGTGTGTAAAAGTATCACGCGCACCACTTCGAAACTGTTACTATTCTGTCACCGAACGTGACAGCTGACCGATTATCCTTTCATCCAGGGTAAGGGAGTGATTTGATCGTTATCCACATTTTACCATTTCCGGATGTTGCACAGTTTTAAGGGAAATAGCCACTGTGCTTGTGTTCGTTGACCAACCTATTGATATCAGAGTGAAGATCCCTAATAATCTCACTAGGGTTGGAGCGAACCGCTGCTTCTGCTGGGAAATATGGCCGTATCTGATGCATTCGACCATTAGCAATATGGCGTGCGGCTGTTGCATTGATGATGGCCCGCAACTTCTTCTCGGCTACTGGAACATCCGATGAAACTGGTAGATTATCTTAAGGCATTTTACATTCCTTCTTTTAATTGAGATACAGCCGGCGGGATGTACAGCCGGCGGGATGTACACACCTAGAGGGCGATAAGGCGAAAAGGAGAGTATTGCGTCGTATGTCCAGTCGGATAGGCTCTAAAACAATTTACAGTTGGCGATGTTTGCAGTGTCAATCACAGCGCAAAGTCATAGAAGGCGCTGGGTCCAGATGGAATTGCAATGCTGATGTTGAAGCACTTGTATACCCTGGGAGTAGAATAAATGAACAAAGTTCTAAATCTGTCACTGTTTAACATCTTCCTCTCTAAAATTCCTGCACCACTAGACGGCATAGACATTGTGTCATGTGCTGATGACTTTGAAAGTCTGGCGTCAGTCCTAGAGCGGATGACATATGCGTGAAAATCAGTCATTAACTCACTGACTAAGGACGCTTCTTCACTGCGAGGAATATGAAAATATCCGCCTTTAAATCATCTGCCACAATGTTTACTACATGGACCGCAGAGGTGGTGTTGTCACTTAATGTAAAAATCGGTGTTGTCAACATCCGAACTACCAACTACCCAAAAATTTTGGGGTCACACTGGGCAGCCGTTTTAGATCCTGCAGCCTCCTCATTTCGTATTACCCGCGAATTGATGGGAACGTCCCGGACGTTTGTCTAGGTGCCACGTGTATGATGGGTTCTTTGGACGCATCCAGTTTGAATGGATTGCTTTCTTTACCAGGTTATTTAGCCGAACAGTACTAACAAAATATATTTGTGTTATTTTTTTGTTAATAGGGGAATATTAAGATTATTGCTTATTACAGCCGGCGGGATGTATACTTTATACAACCGGGATTTATACTTTATAGATGTATACTTCATAGAGTTCTTTCTCGGCAGACCCAGTGCTACCCCCAAATATGCTATGTATTAGTATCTAGAGTCAAGCTCGTTCGAGATAGGTATTTACTGCACAGAATTGTGTAAGAAGAAAATAAGTCCCCCAGCTCAAATTATTGTGCGATCCTTACTTAGCACGCTGTTACCATGTGAACTATGCAGGCACTATCAGGGATGGCAATCAGCACCCTGTGGTGAAAGGTTCATATATTTTGATGCCGTTAATGATGACGAAGAAGAGGCCGACTGCAGACGACGTTGATACAGCAAGACGTCACAAAGTCCGTTTCGATATACTTCCTGATGTGGTTCAAACCTAAACAGCTCTTGAAGTACACACCAGTGCAAGCAACGATTACACCTTACAGAAGTTGCACGATCGTGTTTACGGTCCTGACAAACCGCGCAGATGCACGATCTGTGGCAGGCTTTCCGGGAAGTGCAGATCCCACGACAACAAAATGGACAAAAAATCAGATATTGTTGGGGTTACCGCCTCTGGCGGAAAAGCGTTTGTTTTTTGCCAATCTGATACATAGAACCGGCCGTCAAGGGATTGTTGTAGCAATGCAGATAAGGAATTTAAAATAGGTTGTGATGTTAACTCCCACCATGTAGTTTGGCACCTAACCCAATATGATATTATTTACAACGAAAAAACCAACTGGAAAAAGTTCCTTATGAAACTTAAGTCCAACCTAAAACCGAGCGGTAGCCCTAAAGGACCAGAAGAGATTGAGCACAATGCTCGAAACTTACAGAATCTCTGACACGGTCCTTTGAGGAGTGTTGTCCAATCCGGGACAGGAAATCCGCCAAAGAAAACTTTTGGATGACAGGACAGATACGAAATTATGGTGCGAAGACTCTTCAATAGGACACGAGACAAAGAGAGTGCAGTACACTGGTATCAATATATTAAGAGAAACTCAGTGAATACAACAAAAACATAGGAAACGCGAAAAGTAACACCTGGAGGTTAGAATAGGTAGAAAGAGTAAACGTCTCTAAAATTAAGAAATTCCTGTCTAAAACTCATATGCAGCCGAAAATACTGATAGATGAAAATGGGATAAGATAAAAACAAGCGAACAGATGCTATGACATGATGGAAACCCACTATCCGACTGGCGACTGGGAACAGACAACGTTAGAACAACAGACACGTATGACATGTCAACGTGAAATCTTAATCACAAGTGAAATGTTCCGGAGAGCAGTAAAAAGCATTTCCCTGCTTAAAGCAACAATACCAGATGGAATTTCCCCAGCCCTTATACCTGTAACATATAAAACCATTTTGCCAAAATCATCACAGCATGTGTAGTTTTCTCGTATACAACGAAGATTTGGCAAAGTGTGACAGTGGTCTTCATACCAAAACCAGGCGAGTTATGTAAACGCTTAAGCATACCAACCAATGAGCCTAACTTTATTTCTATTAAAAACCATAGAACGTATAGTGAAGAACAAGGCAAAACACTAAATACCAGATAACTTGTTAAATTATAAGAACATGCTTACTAGACCGTATCACCTTACATGGACAAAAAAAAGTGCACCGTACACCAGCGAATATAAAGTATTGTTCCAAGGACATTTCAAAAAAATATTTTTTTTTGACCGAACGTAGGGGTCGCCTTTTTAGTTTTTTCGTTATATCTTCGGTATTTACAGTCCGATCTTAAAGTTTGATATAGCGAATTTTTTTGTCTCGGGGAGGCCAATATTTTTGCTCTGAGGTCCATTGACCTCAAGTGTACCGTTCTGGTAGTTACCCCCCAAATCTCATTTCCTACCACCCTAATGTGGCACCCTAATGTTTGAAATTTATAGCTCGCAAAAAATCATAAAACTTTTGCTAAGAAAGTATTTCGATAATTACAGCACAACTATTAAAAAAAATGATTTTATAAATATAATGTTGCAGAACGTAGGGGTCACCTTCAGATGATAGATATAATTCCGTTATTTCTCTCTCTCTCTCTTACTTTATTTTGACAATGATATTCGGTTTACCAGTGAAATAATTATTGCGTCTATACTTTTTTAAAATAATTAATTGTGTTTTGTTTATCTTTATATATATAATTCTATTGTACGTGCCGCCCACTGGAATGTGAGGTTCGTATACACAGGTACTTTTTGGGAAAACCCAATAAAAAGACGGCTATTAAAAAGGTCAGCATATGAAGCTAAACAAATGACCACAGGTACGAATTAATATGAATATCATTGAGATCAGTTTTGAGAGCGTCCTAAATATCGTTATCCCAATAATGCATTTATTACCTTCCGTACTTTTAACCAGTGTTGCCGTTTTGGTAGAATTCTACCAAATTTGGTCGGACGAATTCCAATTTTTTTGATTTTGGTCGGATGGTAGGCCCAAACTGATTATGGTAGATTTTTGAATAAAAATTTCAAATATATATTTTTATTATAATTTACCATGTGTTGCACATAATTTTATTTATAAATATTCACAGTTTACAAAATCATTACTATGTGTGAAACGCCATCTATGGAACGAGGCCAAAGTACAAAATCATTTGCCGTTTACTCTGATGTCTTAGACGTCGTAAACAGCTTATGGCCGCTGAACTGTGGTATGCTTGTTCGCGGTATTTAAAGACTAAGAGGGGTTTTAGACGATGCAATTGGTTGCGTGCAATTTTTTGTATTCTCTTTTAAAGTTGCTTCTTAAAAACATCAGCATTTTTACGGTGCAATTTTGCTTGCAATACGCTTGAAATTTTTTGACGTTTATTCGCTCAATCTTCTTTAATTGGTAATTCGTAACAATAAAATAGTACATAGTGAAAAAAATTGTTTAAGCAATTGCAAAAATGCTTACAAATATTTGATTCCGACTTTCTTATGGCGCAACGAGTTCTCAAAAATTCCATTTGTTCAAAACACCACAGCTTGGGCTCATACACGTCCTCTACACCAACACCACTTCTTTTGCTGCTACCAACTTCTCGCGATTCCTTTAGATATTGCGTTCTCAAACTATGAATTTTTTTCTTAACAGCTTCAACACTGACATCCTTATTTATTTCTTTCAATTCTTCAGATATTTTAAACAAAGAATTTGACGGCTTTACCCGGTCCAAATAAGCAGGATCTCTCACATTGTAAAGATTTTCGTGTTCTTTACATTTTTTATTTTTCCTTTTTGCAAATATTTTGACAACGCCACAACACGTATGTTTTCATATTTTTAAAACACCTCAACACGTTGAAAGCAGAATACAAATAAAGCAAATGAACAAGAGTACAAACGACAGTGAAGAGAAATGTCAAAAAATTGCAAGAGGAACGGAAAACGTGAAATTTTTTCTACACCCTTTGCTTCTCTACACCGTTTGCCTACAAACAAGAGTTGCATGCAATTATTGCACGAAGAAATTGCATCGTGTAAAAGGCCTCTAAAAAATGTAAACAACAGCACGTACGCATGAACATAAAAGAAATGAGAAATGTATAGAAAGTAAAAAGGCCAAAAACATGGACAAGTAAGTATTGAAATATAATTATTTTAAGTTTTGAAATTATTTATTATTTATTACAGATATATTACAAAGCAGCAAAAGCAAAGAGAAACAAATGCCGCAGATAACAACAACGATGATTCGTGCAGGTAATTATTCATTATTAATTAAATGTGTTCTCAGTAATTTATTTGTGCTATTTCCCTGCAGTGATGGAAATGATATTACGCAGAATGTAAAGCGAAAGTTCAGGCAAGAGTGGCAGAATTCATTCGATTGGCTGCAGAACAAAAATGGAACAGCATTTTGTGTGGCGTGTTCGAAGACTTTGACAAGTCACTTGACTCATCTAAGGGCACATGAAAAAACATCTCTTCACTTGACAAATTACAACAACCAAAAAAGAAATCTAAAAATACAGACTTTTTTTTAATGAAGATGACCAAGCGCAGAAGAAACTTGTTCGTTATGCAGAATTGACATTAGTTATGTTTTGTATAACACACAATTTGCCATTTTTGCTAATGGATTATTTGCCAACGTTACTGGTGGAGTGCTGTCCTGATTCAGCAATCGCAAAACTTATTCAATGCGGCAGAACAAAGTCTACTCAAATTGCAGATATAATTGGGAAGCAGGCAAGTGATCAAACTTTATCCGACCTGGAGAAAAAAAAGTTTTCCTTGATTGTGGATGAAACTACGGACGTTTCGACAAAAAAATGTCTCGTGCTTGTTGCGCGCTATTTTGATTCTAATTTCGGAATTCAAGATAAGTTTTTGACTTTAATTGAAATCTCAAAAGCCGATGCTATATCGATTTATAATGTAATTAAGGAGTTTTTTGTGTCATTTTCAATTCCAATGCAAAATTTAATTGGATTAGCAACCGATGGTGCTAATGTCATGGCTGGAGAGGTCGGCGGATTAAAAGCTTTGTTATGTAACAAAAACGACATCTTTTACATAAAATGTACATGCCACTCCCTACACCTTTGTTCAAGCTACGCTTGCAAACAAATGCCTAATTCTTTAGAAAGTCTTTGCCGAAATATTTACAGTTATTTTTCTCATAGTCCTAAACGTGTTGAAGAGCTCAAGGAGTTCCAAGACTATTGCACTGTAAAGCCACACAAAATATTAGGTGTGTGTCAAACGAGATGGCTATCTCTGGAGGGAGTAATTTTAAGAATTATTGAACAATGGGACAGTCTGAAACTGTATTTTATTTCCTGTTATTATGAAGTACAGGGAGTAAAACCAGCGCACATAGCGGAAGAAATGACAAGCAAAGTAAAATGCTATTTTTTGTTTTTATCTTATATTCTTCCAATTATTAATAATTTAAATAAGGAATTTCAATCTGAAAGTTCACGTTTGCCGTATTTATATGCGAGTATTAAAACAAATTTTCTTTTAATACTAAGCAATTTTGTAAAAAGAGAATATATAAACAATAATGTTGAAATTGATTATAAAAATAAAGCAAATTTAATTGATATTTCAAAAATTTTTATTGGTTCAAAAGCGGAAATTTTTTTAAAAGCGAACTTAACTGATTCTGAAATATATGAACTTAAGTCTAACGTTTTAAATTTCTATGTTGAATTTTTGGATCAATTAAAACATCGATTTGATTTTAAGCGCGAAGACATTAAACTTTTAAATATAATCACGCCCCCAAAAGTAATTTCTTCGGAAAACTTAGATATATTGCCTCTTATTTTAGAGTTTTCTAGTCTCGTTGAATGTGATCCAGATATAATAGTGACAGAGTGGCATTTATTGCGCCTCAGCGAGACATCTCTTTCTCCTGATTTAAGTATAGACATGTTTTGGAAAAATGTATCTGCTATAAAAAATGGTTTGAATGAACATTGTTTTGAAAATTTAGTTAAATTTGTCTTTAATTTACTTTCACTAGCACATAGTTCAGCCGCTGCTGAAAGAAAGTTTTCGTCTCTATCTCTTATAAAATCTAAATTAAGAAACAAACTTGAAATAAATACCATTAACAGTATCATGCTTTGTAAAGAATTAATCACGAACAAAGGTCCGCATACTGTATGGTCAGCTAAAAAAGACTTTAAAACACCGAATAAACTGTAGTGAATTGAAAATATGTTAAACATGATCTCGGATTTACTGACAAATGATCTCCAAAATCTCTGTATATATAAGAGATTTTTTTTGTTTATATAGTTTTGTATATATTTTTATTTAAAGAATTAAATTAATAGACTGAATTTACATTATTTTTTGTTTAATTAATAAAAGTTTTCTATAAATTAAATATTGTTTTTTTTCGTTACAATTTTGGTCGGTTTTGACCCAATTTGGTAGGATTTAGAAACAAATTTGGTCGGAAAAAAAATTATTGTGGCAACACTGCTTTTAACAATCAATTTTCACGTTTTACGACATAGTACCGTTGAAAGCATTTATGGCATCGTGTTCCTCAAATTTCCCAATTTGTGGTGAATGATTGTCTTTTATTTGAGGCCATATTCAGTTTGGAAATTCACTATCGGCGATGAAGACAAATTAAAGGGTTTTACCTGTTTTCCAATCTTCATATGCTGACCTTTTTAATAGCCGTCTTTTTATTGGGTTTTCCCAAAAAGTACCTGTGTACCGAACCTCACATTCCAGTGGGCGGCACGTACAGTAGAATTATATATATAAAGATAAACAAAACTCAATTAATTATTTTAAAAAAGTATAGACGCAATAGTTATTTCACTGGTAAACCGAATATCATTGTCAAAATAAAGTAAGAGAGAGAGAAATAACGGAATTATATCTATCATCTGAAGATGACCCCTACGTTCTGCAACATTAAATTTATAAAATCATTTTTTTTAATAGTTGTGCTGTAATCATCGAAATACTTTCTTAGCAAAAGTTTTATGATTTTTTGCGAGCTATAAATTTCTAACATTAGGGTGCCACATTAGGGTGGTAGGAAATGAGATTTGGGGGGTAACTACCAGAACGGTACACTTGAGGTCAATGGACCTCAGAGCAAAAATATTGGCCTCCCCGAGACAAAAACATTCGCTATATCAAACTTTAAGATCGGACTGTAAATACCGAAGATATAACGAAAAAACTAAAAAGGCGACCCCTACGTTCGGTCAAAAAAAATATATATTTTTTTGAAATGTCCTTGAACAATACTTTATATTCGCTGGTGTACGGTGCACTTTTTTTTTTCGAGACGGTCTAATGCTTACGTCAAGTTGAGTTGAGACTTCACTGCACGAGGCAGTAAACTTAATAGAAAAATCTTTTGATGGTAACATGTACTTTACAGCCTGACTACCATAATACGAGTAGATACAAAGAGTGCTACCAATAACGTACATACCGACGTCATATTCAAATTCTTATACCAATTTGCGTAGACAAAGCTTCTCGGGAACTTCTACGACGTTGCAATGCTTATAAGGGGCAGACACCCAAATTTACTCTGGAGAATAATGGCCTCTGATGCATTAGACATTTTGCTAAACTAGACTAGACCTAGGGTCCTAAACGTAAATCCAGCGAAAACCGGGTTATGCCTCTTTACGAGGAATACGAAGACTCCAACGTTCGAAGAACCTCGCTTTCAAGGAAAAGTCATCAAATTAACTGCTAAAGTAAAATACCTAGGGGTAATTCTTTATCAGAAACTATTATAGGAAAACTACATAGGTAACAGAATGGAAAAATTTGGAGAAGACCAATCGGATGTAAATGGGTGCTTAGGCTTAATATGACACACTGGCTATATAAAATGTTTTCCAATAGGGGCATAACATATAGCCGTAAGTGTATCCGTTCAAAATGAGCCAAATCAGTGGATTCCACGTCGTTCTCACGAATTGGGCATATCTCAAATCACACTGTGGCGTATTTTTCAAAAAGATCTTGGCTTCATTCTTTAAAGATCTAACTGACTCCAGAACATAAGCCACTGGATTATTTGAAACGCCGAAACTTCTACGATTGGGCTTTGGCAAAGTTTCACGAAAATCCAGAATTTCGTCGAAAAATCATCTTTCTGAAGCTCATTTCTGGCTGAGTGCATTTGTCAATAAGCGAAATATGCGTTATTTGACAGCAACAAGCCCACATGTGCTTCAAGAGACACAATTGCATCCGAAAAAATTATTGTGTGGCGTGGCTTTCATAACGGAGGTGTGATTGGACCGTACTTTTTCGTCGATGAAAACAATCGTCATATTACCGTCAATGGAGGGTGCTATCGTGCCATGTTAGAAAATTATTTTTGCTCAGAATTGGATAAGCTTGACATCGTCGATATGTGGTTTCAACAAGAGGGTGTCACTAGCCACACAGCACTCGTTACAATCGATTTACTAAAAGGCAAATGCGGTTAAGGTGTTATGTCGAGAAATGGTCCGTTCTAATGGCCTCGTTCATGCGACTTAACGCCATTGGATTTCTTTTTAATGGGTCACGTCAAGTCATTGGTCTATGCCAACAAATTTAGACTAACTCAGATACAACATCCAACGCAAAATTGTCAACGTTCCGGTCGAACGTTGACAATTTTGCAAGAGTGGTGGAAAATTGGGTCCAAAGAATAGAGCACTGTACACGGGCTCGTGGTGATCATATGATTTGAATCGAATTTTATTCGTAAAACTTAACATTTGCACTACACCTGGAAGAAATTTGAACTCTGTCTTAAACATTCAGTGATTTATTAATACATAAAATTGTTATGTCCGTAATAGAAAACCTGTTATAAGGGTAAGGCCAATTATTACATATTATTAAGTTTTGGTGGACTTTAATGACTTAAAACTGCAACATTAAAAAACTCGATAAGGTGCAGCGAACCTGTTGTCGGTGTATCAGGGGAGCAATCTGCAATGGAAGTAATAGTAAACAAGTAATACTAAACATAAGACGTGGAGGCCATCACAGAAAAAAAATTTACAGCAGTATACAAATTTGCATATAGCAAATGCAGATATTCGGTCTTTGCCCAAAATTCTTAGCCATTTTGAAAAGAAAAATGATACGTTTTTGCGAGTAAAATTCAATTAATCCGAGTGGCACATGTACGAAGTGTCCATATAATTCTCAGGATTTTATGTACATTACCGAATTCTTCATTTATTTAATAAGTTCAAGATAAATTTGAGTAAAAAGGTACTGTCAAATTCGCATGTTAGTCATTGTGATTTTTTGTTATATTTTTGGAAATACAAATACATTTAATTTGCCAAATTTGGAATTCGTTCTTAATCATCGTTGATTTTGCTAACAAATAAAAGCACATTACACAGTGTGACAGAGAAAAAATACCTGGGAAATGATATTATTTTTCTTGTAGATCTAGCTGAGTACAACAAGAAACCGGTTTTGAAATTTCCCAAACACCTCCAAAATCTGGAGTTACGGGTAAAAAACCGAGTTTTCGGATCTTACGTACTTATATGCCAGCTACTTGGTTGAATTTCAACCGATTTGGAAAGAAGAAACTGCGGCCTTTTGAATGGCGTATACACTTTTAAAATCACACTGAAACAAATCTGTTCTTTTTCCTGTAAACTCATTTTTTTTTAAAAAATTTTGTAATTTTTTTACTTTTTTTAAAGAAACAGTACAATTTTTGAAGTGAGTAATAAAGAGAGTGTTCTTAGTGTTTAAGTGACCAGCAATATTCGGAAATCATTTTTATTTTATCTTTTCCTTCAAAACGTTTTTCAATTGTAATTATTTCTTGATGAAAGTGTTCGCCTTTTTATCACTTAACTGGCCCAGGTTTTCTGGGAAGAAGTCTAGATGTGAATGGAGGAATTTTAATTGACATGTTGCAGCCCATTTCACCATACGCACTCAAAAATTCATCAACAATCGCGACATAGTTGTCGCTTCTGTGATTACTAAGAAAGTTATGACATAGTGCAACGAAACACTTCCATGCGCGTTTTTCAACGGAACTGAGCTTGTTGGTAAAATTCTCATCTCTCATAACTTAACGAATTTGAGGCCCAATGAAAATATCTGAAATTCATCAGGACTGATGAATGCGATAACAAATATTAGATCTGTGAAGAAATTAATACCTTATTTAATTTTGGCTTCGCTAAATTTTGGGAACACCGCTCTAAGATAGCAAAAAGCTTCACCGTATCCTGACTTTAGATGTAGTGGTGGCAGAACAACCTTATCAGCTGTAACTAATGGGACGTTTAAAACGTTTTTCCTGCCTATTAGATATGTGTCACGAGATGGCCGGTTTTCAAACTGTGTAAGTTTTGTTTTGCTTTTTTTCTTAATTCTTATTCGCATATGCAACGTGAATTATTCGCATCACATTGAACATTCGCAAAAGCCAGTTTTGGAAAATTCGCTTTAGTTTCATATTACCTTTAAAATTGTTTTTCGGCTTGAGGTCATGTATTTAAACTCGATGTTGTGTTATTGATTTAATTTTTATTTTTTTCAAATTTTTCCATCTGTGTCCGTTTTGCAATTAATTCTCCTCTAATTAGATACGTCAATAATGTTAAGCATTTCGAGAATATACAATTTCTCTTGCGCAACAATTTCCACGTCGCTGAAATCAGGCTTATGTCCAGTCAATATACAGTCCTTTGTTCTATGGTCCTATTTACGGCTTTTAGGTCAGATTTTTGGGACGAAATTCTTGTCTTAAGTTTAACGTAGTGCCACCACTGCACTTTATTTGGTATACAACGTCTGATTTATCTTAGTTATTTATTCTAGATTTAGTTAACTGCTAACTAAACTGTTTACTGTTCTGTGTGTCTTTAATAGGTTGGAATGGCTAAGCCTTTTTGAGGAATTGGATTTTTATCTGCATTTTTTCAGTATGTTTGTGGTGGTTTTAAGTGGAAGTCATTTTGCCTTAAAATTGTTCTAATTTTCACTAAATTGTGTTTATGAAACTCTGTCGCTTATACCTAAAATTCTATTGATGAAGTTAGTCGCTGTGTTAATAATTACTCCTCTAGGATGTTTTGAACTACTTATATAGTTAATAAGTCTGGCCTTGTCGACAAACCATTGAATCTAAATATACTAATTTTCCGTCCAGTTTCATTTTTCAAGCATTCCAGTAAATTTCGAACTTAAGACAATTGAACAGAAATAGGACTTTATTAGGAAATTCAGCACTTTTATAAAGGACTTATTTTAATGGCCTGCTTCTCTATGTCGAAAGAACGCATTCTTCGTTTAGCACACGAAAGAAATATGATTTGCGTTTCGCTCATCGCATTCTATGCGAACGATGACTCGAACGACATGTCGAAAGAACACGTAAACGTTGTCTCACTCTGCGACGTAACTGTCAAAATCAGTCACTTGCTATATTGTTTTCGTCTGATATATGTATAGAGAGATTCATCTATAGGTATTTTTTCAGAACAAAAAAAATATAAAAATTCAAATAAAGTGGTACTTTGAAAGGACATTTTATGGCATTTATTTTTTGAAACAATTTCCTTCAAATGTTGGCAACTGTATTATGGAAATGAGCGTTCAGTGAGAAACGGAAAGATCCGCAGTTTTCGACAAAAATTTTGTTCAGTGATGAGGCCCATTTCTGGCTCAACGGCAAAGGCAATAAATAAAATTGCCGCATTTGGGCTTAAGAGCAACAAGAAGAGGTTCAAGAGGTGCCATTATATCCAGAGAAATCATGGTTTGGTGCGGTTTATAAGCTGGTGGAATCATGGGTGCATATTTTTTCAAAAATGATGTTGGCCGGAACGTAACCGTAATTGGTGCTCGCTATCACGCCATTTCGATCTTTATGCTACCTGAAATTAAAGCCCTAATCTTGACGACACTTGGTTTCAACAGGACGGTGCCTCTTGCTATACAGCGGCTCAAACAATGGATCTATTGAGAGGTCATATCGAAATGCAGCTAATTTTACGTTTTAAACAGGTGACTTGGCCGCCAAGATCGAGTGATATCACACCCTTAGATATTTTTTTTGGGGTTACGTAAAGTCCAAAGTCTATGCTGACAAACCAGCTACGATTCAGGTTTTGGAAGCCAACATTACGCGTGTCATTAAAGCCATACCGGTCGAAATGCTCGAACGAGTCATCCAAAGTTGGACCCTCAGAATGGAAACCCTGAGGCGTAGTTGCGGCCAACATTTGAAGGAAATTATATTCAAAAAACAAATGCCTAAATTTTTTTTATATAAGCTTTATTTGAATTATTGAATCTGCTCCAAATGAGCCAATAAGTATACGAATCTTAAGTATAATTCAATAATGAATCCTAGTATGGATTTCTTGTAATGTGGATCTCTGCTTATTGGCAGGAATTTTAATTAATTTGGTCGAAATAGTATATAACTGGTATGGATCACATGCCTGAGAATTTTAAACCTAGTTTGGCTTAAACCTCGTGACAAGGGGCCAGAGGACCCTTACAGTCATTTACAGAGTGTTGGCGATATTATGTAGAGTGAAGAACTCTAGTCATGTATGTATAACGGATAACTCTAGAATAGCAGAGTGGACGACGTAATTTAGGTTATGTAGGTTTTTCGCGTTGACTGTTTTAAGGATCACGTATGAGAGCATTTAAGCCACGTGACGTAGAACAAAGGATTCTACACAGTCTTTTTTGAGTGTTCGTCCTCGATTGATATTGACTGTTTTAAAGATCACGTATAAGAGCATTTAAGCCACGTGACGTAGAAAACAGAATTCTACACAGTCTTTCGGGCGCGTGTGTTCGCGATTACTGTTACGGATGAAGCACAAGTGCAGATTAGAAAACACGGCATTCGTTTCTGCGAAGTCTTAAAGAGCTTGGACTGCACAATAATTGTCTAGCAAGTATGTTATCATGACGTTCGAGATTCTATAGCAGGTAGTATAGCAGGACCTTATAGTATAGCAGGACGAGATAGTATAGCAGGACCTTATATTCAAGGCTTAGTTTTGAGTTCGCGTTTAGGAGCCAGTGAAGTTAATGGACCTTAAGTTTCAGTTGAGTTTTCTTGGCTCGATATGACTTCTCCAGGTGAGTCGGCGATCCAGATGGATTCCAAGGTATGAAACATGATCAGATTGAGAAAAAGGGATATTGTTTAGTTTCAATGTCGGACAAGTGCTAAAATTCAGTGTGAAAGTTACCTGTGTGCATTTAGCCTCATTGACTTTTATTCTCCAGTCAGAGAGCCAAGATTCTACTCGTCTGAGATGTACACCTAGATTCATAGATGCAATATCCTGCTTTTTATGTGTGGCCATTATAGCGGTATCATCGGCAAAAGTGGATGTTAGCACGTTTGGGCTGGTGTGGATATCTGTGGTAAACACAAGGTAAAGGATAGGCCCCATGACGATTCCCTGGGGAACACCTGCTGGTATTTCGCGGTCATCGGTGACGTGTTGTCCACATTTGACTCTGAATCTGCGGTTTTCTAAGTAAGACTCAAGATTCGATGCGTATTTGCAAATTTTGTAGGTCAAGCCAAAGTGCCAGACTTTGTCAAATGCTTGAGCAACATCCAGGAATACGGCGCAGCAATATTCTCTGTGACCTTCGCGGAATCCAAAATGATGGTCTGTTATTATGTTATTTGACACGAGGAACGGTTTTATTTTCGATAAAAGAACTTTTTCAAATAGTTTGGATAAGCAGGGAAGCAAACTGATCGGCCTGTATGAGGAAGGTATTGATTTGTCCTTTCCTGGCTTTAAAATCATCTGAATCAGAGAAATTTTCCACACTTTAGGAAAGTAACCATGTCTCAAAATAGAGTTAAATAATTTTGCCAGGAACTTCACAGCAATATAGGGAAGTTCCAAGATCATTTTGGGCGTGATAAGATCATATCCAGGTGCTTTACCTGGATTCACGGTTTCTTTAATGACATTCAGAACTTCATTTGCGTTAGTAAACAATGGAATTACGGCAGTCATTTTATCATCAGGTGGAAGGATGTCGCTACTCGCAGGATTTGGGCGAAATACCTGGGACAGATGGTTTGCAAAAACATTAGCTTTTTCCTCTTCTGATATTGCCCACTTGCCATTTGCGTCGCGTATTGGAAATTGCGTTTCGGTGGGCATACTAGTATTTGTTAATGTTTTCCGTAATGAGAATTTGGTTGAAACAGTCGGAGTTAAACTTGCAATGAAACTAGCATGCTGTCTACTGTCTTCATTTCTAAGTGCGCTTTGCAACCTTTTAGTAGCTTCAGTCAGTCTTAGTCGGGCCGCTGGTGACCTATTTCGCTGCCATTCGCGACGGAACCTCCTTTTTTCACTTACAAGGTGCTCTATTTCCCGGTTAGTGTAAGTATTTAAACTATTTGTCGCTTTTATTTGTCTGTGTGTAGCGTGAATGGCCGCCTGTTCCAGGATCACGTTCAAGTTGGATACGTTGTTATCGGTCTCTTCCGCGATAGAAATTTGATGATTCGAATCTAAATGACTGCTAATGTACTTCCTTATTTTAACCAGTTAGCTGTGTATGAAGTAAGCCTTTGTGGGTCGTCTACAAGTACTGTCTTCTCGTGAAGAAGAAATATAACTGGCGAGTGGTCTGACGATTAGTCAGGGCAGGTACTAGCAGATAAGTTGGATTTACTAACTCCTCTTATTATACCGAAGTCTTTCAAGTCATGCTTTTTGTTAATATCAGAAGACTAATATGTAGGTTGACTGGGAGATATAAAGTCCAATTTATTTTGACGTCGCATTAGACATTTATACAGCTGGTTTCTTCTAGGCTTTGCTAAACGGGATCCCCAGTGCGTATATTTGGCATTGTAGTCATCAGCAGCAATGAAGTTGCGTCCGAGACCATTGAAAAAGTTCAGAAGTATATCTTCTGATATCGCGAACCGCGGGGGGAAATATGTTGCTGAAATGGTAAGAAAACTACCTTGAATTGCTTCGAATTGTTGTCGCTTGAAGGTAGTTTTGTGAGACTCCTTCAGCGACTTCATGTTTCATTCGTTTTCGTATTAGGATACCAGTGCCCCATGAGCCTTACCGTCGGTGTGGTGAGTACCATAAAATCTAAAATTAGGTGTCTGAAAATTGTTTTTGTCTGTAATATGCGTTTCCGATAGTAGCATTATATCAATATTCTGCCGATCTAGGTACTCTGTCAGTTCGTGTCTTTGTTGGTTCACACCGTTTGCGTTCCATGTACATATCTTAAGAGGGCCTATTTTTTGGTAAAGAGAATTTGAATTAACTGATTCTGGTTTCGCATGAATTCTTGCATCATTGCTTGCATAGTTGACATGAACATGTTTATACTCTGTACCAGTTGTTGAATCATTGATTCAGAGTTACCATTTTGTTGCACTGGGGCATTGGTGTATGCGCCCTTAGAACATTCGCGTATGTTATACCGTTTCCGTCGCTAGAGTAAACTGGAGTCTGTTGGATGTTGATTATAGGGTTTGGCGCGTTTCGGTTAGAAATGAGTTTACGCTTCTCTTCTAGTTTATGCTTAAGTTCTTTGTAAACCCATAAATGGTCCTTTCAAATTACCAATAAAGATTCCACACTTGATTTGAATTTTTATATTTCTTTTTGTTCTGAAAAATACCTCTAGATGGATCACCCTAAATTAACAGAGGAGAGAAACTATGCGAAACGTTGTACGTTTGAATTGCTACACATCAACGTTGTTTCACCAGAGGAAATACTAAATTAAAAAACAGACAAGTGTGCTAGCATATATCGCAACACAATAAAACGACACGGACGACAAAGTAAATGTTAGTTGACAAAAGCTTGTAAACAAACACGGAACTCACAATTAAAAATTATAATGTAAACACAAATATTGTTATATGTGACCGTTTTGTTGTTAATAATTTCCTGAAGATGATCAACAACGTTGATCGAAATATTAGAAACTAAATTTAACAACTATAAGTATAAAAACGAAATAAATTAAGTTTGTTCTTGTTTTTGAAGAAAGACCTAGCAGCCAGACTATATCAATACAACTTACAATGACAACTTACATAGAATTTTAGATATGAACGAAGTAGTTTCATAAACATAATTAAGTAAAAATAAAAACAATTTTAAGGCAAAATGACTTCCCACCCAAAACCATCACAGACCTACTGAACAAATGCAGACTAAACCCCAATTCCTGGCTAACATCGCAGAACTTGTAACGAAAATATACAAATTAACAACATATATACCGGGCTTTTATTAGCCATTAGCCAGGCTTAGCCATTCCAACCTACATATATAACAAAGACGAATATCAGCTTGCATAAAAGACACACAGTACAACAAACAGTTTATTAAGCAGGGCAAAATCTAGAATAAATGACGAAGATAAATCATTTGTTGTACACCAAAGTGACAAGATTGCAATGGTGACAAGTCCGCCATATGCCAAAAGGTATATACATATATAAGTAGACACTACTAAAACTAAACTTAAGACAAGAATTTCGTCCCACAAATCTGACCTAAAAGCTGTAAATAGGCACATACAACAAAGGACCGCACTTGCGGTGCACTGTATCTTAACTGGACATAAGCCTGACTTCGCCGACGTAGAAATTGTAGCGCAAGAGAAATTGTATATTCTCGAAATGCTTAACATTATTGACGTACCTAATAAAAGGAGAATTAATTGCAAAACGGACACAGATGGAAAAAATTAAAAAAAAATTAAACCAAAAACACAACATCGAGTTTAAATAAATGACCTCAAGGCGAAATTTTTTTTTGTAATTTTTTAACTTTGGATGCGTTTTTACACAGAATTTTTTAAAAGGAAGTGAACAATTTTTGTATTGAATAATAAAGAATGTTCTTAGGAATTCAGTGTCATTTTTTAAAATCCGTTAGAAACTGATTGAGTTATTCAACTTTTATTGAAACAACATTTTTTGAAAAAATACAATTATTGGCAATCCTATTTAGAAATGTAAGTGAACAGCAATATTCGGAAATCATTTTTATTTTATCTTTTCCTTCAAAACGTTTTTCCATTGCAATTATTTCTTGATGAAAATGTTCGCCTTGTTCATCACTGAACTGGCCCAGGTTTTCTGGGAAGAAGTCTAGATGTGAATAGAGGAAATGAATTTTAATTGACATGTTGGAGCCCATTTCACCATACGCACTTAAAAATTTATCAACAATCGCGACATAGTTGTCGCTTCTGTGATTACCAAGAAAGTTATCGCATAGTGCAACAAAATATTCCAGGTGCGCTTTTCAACGGAACTGAGCTTGTTGATAAAATTCTCATCTCTCATAATGAATATCCTGAAATATACCTGAAATTCATCAGAACTGATAAATGCGATAACAAATACTAGATCTGTGAAGAAATTAATACCTTCTTAAATTTTGGCTTCGTTTAATTTTGGGAACACCGCTCTAAGATAGCAAAAAGCTTCACCGTTTACATCAAGTTTTTTTTTTACAAATTGTTTCTTGTATCCTAACTTTAGAAGCAGTGGTGGCAGAACAACCTTATTAGCTGTAACTAATGGGTCGTTTAAAACGTTTTTCCTGCCTATAAGATATGTGTCACGAGATGGCCATACCTTGCGATCGTAGCGATTTGTTGCACGACTATCCCATTCACAAAGGTAACCACCTGCCTTAATCGCAAATGCAGAAAACTGCATTTGAAACAAAATGTCGCTCCGTTGTAGATTTGGATGGAAGGTACTCTTCTTCCACCAAATATGTTTCAGCTTCAAAACCACATATGCTCGTTGTCGGAATTTTATCATTACCAGATATCGGTTTTGTAACACTTACAACATTTGCGTACTTTACATTTTTGCGGGTTTTAAAAGTGTGCCCTGAAATATTTGTTTCACAAAAGTAGCAATCATCTGGTTTATGCCAGAGCTGATGATGCCAATTCAAAGGCGTACAAAAGGGCATAGAAATTGAAGGTTGAACTTTGTATTACTTTAATGTTGCACAGCAATTTTCACAAACAAATTCTGGCTCATACCAGCGACTGAATTTGTAAGAACGACTGACTTTGTTGTATACTTCCACCACAGCAATATTTTTTTTTTTAAATCACGCCTATGACAGATATCCGTAAATAGGCCACAAATGTAACAAAAGCTATTCCGTTTATCACACATTTTTTTGGTTAATTACAATTGATTGATAATAATCCTACCTTTTTTATTAATACAGTTTCAAAGCGAACAAAAAGTGACAAATCAAACAAAACAAATGAACAAAAACTAAAACAATGTGTTTACATGACAAACGGGATACTGAGATATTCAATAAAAAACAGTCAAACAAATATTTCTGAGTAGTTTGGCCAAAAATTTTATTTTTTCAGAAAAGTTGAATAACACAATCAGTTTCTAACGGATTTTTAAAAATGACACCGAATTATATTCGCAAGAACACTCTCTTTATTATTCAGCTCAAAAATTGTTCTGTTCCTTTTAAAAAATCTGTTTACAGGAAAAATGAGTTTACAGGAAAATACACTGATTTTTTTTCAGTGTGATTTTAAAAGTGTATACACCATCTGCAGTTTCTTCTTTCCAAATCAGCCGAAAAACTTAAAATCAGTTGATATTTAACCAAGTTACTGACATATAAGTGCGTAAGATCCGAAAACCCGGTTTTTTACCTGTAACTCCAGATTTTGGAGGTGTTTGAGAAATTTCAAAACCGGTTTCTTGTTGTACTCAGCAAGATCTACAAGAAAAATAATATCACTTCCCAGGTATTTTGACTTCATTATTTTTTGTTACACTGTGTTATCAACTCAACTCTGAGTCATCGACACAGCGAAACAATAAAACGTGTTCAACGGAAACGGTGAGTTGGCCGAAACAAACCTTTACAGCATAGCTACGTACTTACTTACTAGTTAAGTCCTAAAACGTTCCGGTGAAGTCGTGACTGTCATGATAGACGGACGCATAGCGAAGAACAACTTTTTTCTATCGTTTCATTGGATGCTACACAGCAATTACTTGAACCATATTCATTGTGTTTATATTTATTTTCTAACTTTTAAACAAAAAAGAGAAATAGACTAAACAGAAAAGTGAAAATATAAATGAGTGATCTTAATTCTCAAAACACGAAATCAATTAGTGATAAAACAAACATAAATTACGCACTAACAGAAGAAAGTGCAAAAATATGCAATGAAAGAAAAAGAAAAAACAACACACAAGACGGCACAATGTCGAAACAACTAAAAAACAATTACTATACTATTCTTGACAAAGACAAAGAATGCAACCAAGAACTCTTAAATAATTTTGAGAAACATGTGAGAGAGCAACAAAAAAACAACATCAAAAAACTCAACAAGTGCATCTAAAAGAGAAATCAATGCAAACCAAAATAATGAGATAAACAATAACCAAAACAAAAAAATATTGATTATTTTTGACGTGAATGCCAAGGAACTTATAAATTTTTAAAAAAAAGTGTAATAAAATATAAGAATTAAAAATAAATCCTGTTCATCTAGTCTTGAAAGAGATGAACAACACTATGCAAAATGTATCGACCCAGATTATAAACCTACACAAACAATTACAAATAAAAACATCTAGAATAGATACTATTTTTACAATGATAGACTCATAAATGCCGAAAACCATTGTAAAAAATCTAAATATTATCAAATTAATGTTAATTCCATAATAAGGCTAAGCAGGCGATATGACCTAGGTAATTTCCTAAATTGACATAAACCAGACATTGTCCTACTTAATGAGACAAAGCTCAATGCAAGGCATAAAGTTACCTTTAAAGATTATAGCGTAGTACGTTAAGATAGGGGGATTCGACGAGGGGAGGCGGAACGGCAATATTGATTAGGAATGGTATGAAATATGGAATTTATACCAACAGGGCTATAGACTCACTCAGATGTCTCGAAATCTGCATAGTGAAGATACCACTGGTATCCAATCGATTTTTGTTTATAATATCTGCATACTATCCAGCTGGCAACAACAACAATTATTTAAGGACTGATCTAAACATACTTTTTGATAGTTTAGATTTGCAAAATCTGAATCATCTTTATCTGCCCGCAGGCGACATGAACTTTAAACATTCATGCTGGGGAAATTTATCGGATAATACGAAAGCAACATCTTAAAAAATCACAATAGATTAGTACACATGATGTCTACAGTAGAACTTAATCTACTCAGATCACAGATCTAACTGATCAGAAAATTAATCAATGACAACCTAACTCTGTCCGTTAACGAGTACTATAGGAGGAAGCTTGCGAAATTGAATCAGAAGGACACTTCAAATATGTTTAGTGAGGTCAAAAAACAATCCATTTAGGAGGACCGAACATTTAGACATAATTGTTATTAGAGTACCAGAGAATGAGGAACTATTGCTTAGAAATGCGGGGATAAATCACGTGGATTTGGAGAAGGAAGTCAGTAGCAATAACTTCCTAGTCAAGGATCAGGACCAAATATTAAATGTCATAGGAACTTTTTTAGAATCAATTCACTCCTTCAAGGAGATTGATACTGGTAACAGACTGCATATAAATATTGAAAATTGTTTCTCCCGATTTTTAGAAATGAAAACTGAGCATAAACGCAATCATTTAACTATTACCACATTCGCCAGTGGTAAATGGGCCAATGGACTGGATCAGTCAACGACGGAAGATTATTTGATAACAACTGAGTCTATACTTTACATTTTCAAGAATCTACGAGGAAAGTTATCCTCTGCCGTGGACAAAATTCCAAATATTGTTTTAAAAAACATTCCCGAAGTAGTTGTCTTTGAATATTGTACTCTGTTTAATAATATGCTTAATAATTCTTACTTTCCAATTGCGTTTCAAAGGTGGTGATTTTACCTAAAAAAGAAAAAGATTGCAGCAATCTAAAAAATCTCCGTGCCATAAGCTTACTGCCGAACATCAGTAAAGTATTTGAGATGCGTGTTAATAAAATGTAAACAAATTTTGCGAGCGAGCGAAATTAGTAAGCAATAGGCAATTTGGCTTCAAACACAGACATTCAACAATCCATCCGATACAGTTGTTTGTCTCTGATATTAACTGGAACCTCAACAAATATACAGGGGCCTGCTTTATAAACTTTGAAAAAGCCTTCGATAATATATGGATTCCAGGACTAATTTATAAGCTTGTAAACTACAATATCCCTATACATTTGGCAAAACTTATTCACAATATGTTTAATAACAAAACGTTTATTGTCTGTAACCAGACCCAATCAAGTTCGAAGATATTTACCATTGTAAACGGTTTGCAACAGGGTACAGTGAATTCACCAATACTTTTTAATTTCTATATATACGATTTATTGAATCAATTTGACAAAATCATCGGTTTCGCTGATGATAGAGTGGATAAAATTAATGTGAAGTTACAGCATTATTTTAATATATTAGCTAAATATGCAGAAGACTGGAAAATGAAAATTAATAATAACAATTGCGAAACAATACTTTTTTGTCCTTCTGTTGTAAGATGTAATCATAATATTAGAACCAAATGGAAAGAGTTTGGCAATCAAATCACATGAAAACATCAGCATTCCAAATAAGGAAATCGTTAAATATCTAGGTATTAATCTAGATTTTTATAATTCTATAGTCATATTAAAATGCAAGCACGTCACTTTATAGGAGTCCAAATAGCTTGAAATCGCTATTTGGACTCCTATAAAGTGACGTGCTTGCATTTTAATATGACTATAGAATTATATATATATATATATATATATATATATATATATATATATATATATATATATATATATATGTATATATATTTTTTCAGAACAAAAAAAAATATAAATATTCAATTCAAGTGTGGAATCTTTATTGGTAATTTGAAAGGACATTTTATGACATTTATTTTTTGAAAATAATTACCTTCAAATGTTGGCAACCGTATTTTGGAAATTGGGGCTCCGCATTTGGGCT